>CM059443.1:38357633-38747026 GCA_030390025.1 Squalus acanthias
GGCGCAAAGCCGCTAACGCCCGGGCGCAGCGATGTTTGCGCCGCTCGAGAACTTAACTTGAGATTGTGCGGCGGCGCTAAAACTTACCGCTGCGACCACCTGCGCGCGCAGATTGTGACGTCATTCCATGGTGCAACGCCCTTGGGGCGCCCCGTAGCGGAAATTGAGTGGCGCCCCCTGCCTTACCGCCTGGCGCTTCCAACGACCAGAAGACTGGAACGCTATCAATCGCTGTGGGGCTGGGGGGGGGGGCGCTATTTAAAGGGGGCCTCTTCCTGTCTTTTATTGTTGGTGGCATTTTTGAACTACGCATTCTGAGAGAGAGGGAGAGACTTCTGGAGAGATTCAACGTTGTGTGAAGGAGTTTTGGGTACTGAGCAGCACTTTGCAGGTTCATTTTGATTTGCCATTCCTTGTATCGATTTAGCAGAGACTGTGGGAGCTGCACTCTGAGCTCTTTGCCTGGTACTCTCCATTGTTCTTTCCAGCACATTTGATGTGCAAGTCTCTCCAGGCCGAGATTCAAGGCTGCAATGAACAGGATGTGGATGGAAAGCAAGATTAACCAACCCCTTTAAGAACTGGCCCGTGCCATTGTGTGTGTGTTCCATTGCTGACTGACATTACATGAGTTTCGCCAGCGCTCCGAGTTAGCGCCTCACTGCTCGGCCTTTGCGCCTTAAGAGAGGTGTGCAGCGCCTGCTTTAGCGCTCCACTCACCTCCCGGGGCGGTAAAAGTGAAGTTTCCAGTCAGTGCCGATAATTAGCGCCAGGCGCTAATATTTGCGTCCGGACGATATTTGCGCCCCAAATGGGGCGCGACCTAATTTCTACCCCCACATATTTAAAATTAGTTAAAATTACACTAAATTAAATATTTTAAACAGAAATATAAATTTTTGAAAAAATGATTGAAGTTTTTTACAGGGCTAAAAATAAACTTACCTTTTTTAAAAGTATTTTAAATTATAATTGAGTGAAAAATTTTATTTTTTTAAACTCTTATGCTGGTAAAAGCAGGCCTTACACTTTTACCAGGCGTAAGATTTTTAAAGGTTGTCAGTGGGCGGAGGTTCTGCAGAAAGCGGAACTCCCCCCCCCGGCTGCGGAGACCCTTCTCCAGGGCAGGCGGAGGATCAGTCAAGGGAATTCTTCACAGATCGCAAGTGCCAGGTTTTAGCACATGGGCTTCGCATGCCTAAACCCGGCACTCGCGCGGCCCCTGTGGGTGCGTACACACCTCGTACACACCAATCCGGCCCAATATAAGAGGCTCCTGGAGTGTCATTGCTGATATACCATTCTTCCCCCTCCAGAGACTTTAACCTATAACCCAGGCTGACACTCCCAGTGCAGTGCTGAGGGAGTGCTGCACTGTCGGAGGTGCCGACTTTCGGATGAGACGTTAAACCGAGGCCCCGTCTGCTCTCAGGTGGACGTAAAAAATCCCACGCCACTATTTTGAAGAAGAGCAGGGGAGTTATCCCTGGTGTCCTGGGACAATATTTATCCCTCAATCAAAAAGATTATCTGGTCACTATCACATTGCTGTTTGTGGGAGCTTGCTGTGCACAAATTGGCTGCCGCGTTTCCTACATTACAACAGTGACTACACTTCAAAAAGAACTTCATTGGCTGTGAAGCGCTTTGGGACGTCCTGAGGTCGTGAAAGGCGCTGTAGAAATGAAAGTCTTTCTTTCTCAAAGTATCTAGTGGATTGTTACCCCACAGAAGACATTGGTCAATAAGGAATATAGGAACAGGAGAAGGTCATTCAGCCCCTCTATCCTGTTCCACCATTCAATTAGATCATGGCTGATCTGTATCTTAACTCCATTTACCCGCCTTGGTTCCGTAACCCTTAACACTCTTACCCAACAAAAATCTATCAATCCCAGTTTTGAAATTTCTAATTGTCCCCCAGCCTCAACAGCTTTTTGGGGAAGAGAGTTCCAGATTTCCACTACCCTTTGTGTGAAGAAGTGCTTCCCGACATCACCCCTGAACGGCCTGGCTCCAATTTTAAGGTTATGCCCCCTCGTTCTAGACTCCCCCCACCAGAGTTTTTCTCTATCCACCCTATCGAATTCTTTAATCATCCAATACATTCTGAGACTGAGGGACAGGTCAAAAGAATGAGCTGGAAATGAAATAATAAAGGGGATATATTTTTTCAATCTTGAACTAGTTTTTGGGTCGAAAGCTTCACACCAGTTACCAATATGTGTTGGTTGACATTTCCTGCCCAATTGGTCCCTGTAGGATTCCACTTAGCACCGAGGTCTGGCCATCGCCTTCCTGGGCACTGGAGGCTGTGTGTGGACAGTAGGCTGAGAATGACGCAGGCTCTCCAGAGCAGGACAGACCGTTTCCAAACATAAATACTGGGAGCGATTCACATCTCGATCTGTGGGTGGGAATAAAAATCACGGCATCTGAGAGTTGGACAGACCAGTACCCACCAGTACTGTACCCCAGTGTAATACAGTGACAGACCTGCACCCACCAGTACTGTACCCCAGTGTAATACAGTGACAGACCTGTACCCACCTGTACTGTACCCCAGTGTAATACAGTGACAGACCTGTACCCACCAGTACTGTACCCCAGTGTTATACAGTGACAGACCTGTACCCACCAGTACTGTACCCCAGTGTTATACAGCGACAGACCTGTACCCACCAGTCCTGTACCCCAGTGTTATACAGCGACAGACCTGTACCCACCAGTCCTGTACCCCAGTGTTATACAGTGACAGACCTGTACCCACCAGTAATGTACCCCAGTGTTATACAGTGATAGACCTGTACCCACCAGTACTGTACCCCAGTGTTATACAGTGACAGACCTGTACCCGCTAGTACTGTACCCCAGTGTTGTACAGTGACAGACCTGTACCCACCAGTACTGTACCCCAGTGTAATACAGTGACAGACCTGTACCCACCAGTACTGTACCCCAGTGTTATACAGTGACAGACCTGTACACACCAGTACTGTACCCCAGTGTTAGTGACATACCTGTACCCACCAGTCCTGTACACCAGTGTTATACAGCGACAGACCTGTACCCACCAGTACTGTACCCCAGTGTTATACAGCGACAGACCTGTACCCACCAATACTGTACCCCAGTGTTATACAGTGACAGACCTGTACCCACCAGTACTGTACCCCAGTGTTATATAGCGACAGACCTGTACCCACCAGTAATGTACCCCAGTGTTATACAGTGACAGACCTGTACCCACTAGTACTGTACCCCAGTGTTATACAGTGACAGACCTGTACCCACCAGTACTGTACCCCAGTGTTATACAGTGACAGACCTGTACCCACCAGTATTGTACCCCAGGGTTATACAGTGACAGACCTGTACCCACCTGTACTGTACCCCAGTGTTATACAATGACAGACCTGTTCACACCAGTACTGTACCCCAGTGTTATACAATGACAGACCTGTACCCACCAGTACTGTACCCCAGTGTTATACAATGACAGACCTGTTCACACCAGTACTGTACCTGTGTTATACAGTGACAGACCTGTACCCACCAGTACTGTACCCCAGTGTTATACAGTGATGGACCTGTACCCACCAGTACTGTACCCCAGTGTTATACAGTGACAGACCTGTACCCCAGTGTTAAACACTGACAGACCTGTACCCACCAGTATTGTACCCCAGTGTTATACAGTGACAGACCTGTACCCACCAGTCCTGTACCCGTGTTATACAGTGACAGACCTGTACCCACCAGTCCTGTACCCCAGTGTAATACAGTGACAGACCTGCACCCACCAGTCCTGTACCCCAGTGTTATACAGCGACAGACCTGTACCCACCAGTACTGTACCCCAGTGTTATACAGCGATAGACCTGTACCCACCAATACTGTACCCCAGTGTTATACAGTGATGGACCTGTACCCACCAGTACTGTACCCCAGTGTCATACAGTGACAGAGCTGTACCCCAGTGTTAAACACTGACAGACCTGTACCCACCAGTATTGTACCCCAGGGTTATACAGTGACAGACCTGTACCCACCTGTACTGTACCCCAGTGTTATACAGTGACAGACCTGCACCCACCAGTACTGTACCCCAGTGTTATACAATGACAGACCTGTTCACACCAGTACTGTACCCCAGTGTTATACAATAACACACCTGTACCCACCAGTACTGTACTCCAGTGTTATACAATGACAGACCTGTTCACACCAGTACTGTACCTGTGTTATACAGTGACAGACCTGTACCCACCAGTACTGGACCCCAGTGTTATACAGTGATGGACCTGTACCCCAGTGTTAAACACTGACAGACCTGTACCCACCAGTATTGTACCCCAGTGTTATACAGTGACAGACCTGTACCCACCAGTACTGTACCTGTGTTATACAGTGACAGACCTGTACCCACCAGTACTGGACCCCAGTGTTATACAGTGATGGACCTGTACCCACCAGTACTGTACCCCAGTGTTATACAGTGACAGACCTGTACCCCAGTGTTAAACACTGACAGACCTGTACCCACCAGTATTGTACCCCAGTGTTATACAGTGACAGACCTGTACCCACCAGTCCTGTACCCGTGTTATACAGTGACAGACCTGTACCCACCAGTACTGTACCCCAGTGTTATACAGTGACAGACCTGTACCAACCAGTACTGTACCCCAGTGTTATACAGCGACAGACCTGTACCCACCAGTATTGTACCCCAGTGCTATACAGTGACAGACCTGTACCCACCAGTACTGTACCCCAGTGTTATACAATGACAGACCTGTACCCACCAGTACTGTACCCCAGTGTTATACAGTGACAGACCAGTACCCACCAGTACTGTACCCCAGTGTTATACAGTGACAGACCTGTACCCACCAGTACTGTACCCCAGTGTTATACAGTGACAGACCTGTACCCACCAGTACTGTGCCCCAGTGTTATAAAGTGACAGACCCGTACCCACCAGTACTATACCCCAGTGTTATACAGTGACAGATCTGTACCCACCAGTACTGTACCCCAGTGTTATACAGTGACAGACCTGTACCCACCAGTACTGTACCCCAGTGTAATACAGTGACAGACCTGTACCCACCAGTACCGTACCCCAGTGTTATACAGTGACAGACCTGTACCCACCAGTACTGTACCCCAGTGTTATACAGTGACAGACCTGTACCCACCAGTACTGTACCCCAGTGTTATACAACGACAGACCTGTACCCACCAATACTGTACCCCAGTGTTATACAGTGACAGACCAGTACCCACCAGTACTGTACCCCAGTGTTATACAGTGACAGACCTGTACCCACCAGTACTGTACCCCAGTGTTATACAGTGACAGACCTGTACCCACCAGTACTGTGCCCCAGTGTTATACAGTGACAGACCCGTACCCACCAGTACTATACCCCAGTGTTATACAGTGACAGATCTGTACCCACCAGTACTGTACCCCAGTGTTATACAGTGACAGACCTGTACCCACCAGTACTGTACCCCAGTGTAATACAGTGACAGACCAGTACCCACCAGTACCGTACCCCAGTGTTATACAGTGACAGACCTGTACCCACCAGTACTGTACCCCAGTGTTATACAATGACAGACCTGTACCCACCAGTACTGTACCCCAGTGGTATACAGTGACAGACCTGTACCCACCAGTACTGTACCCCAGTGTTATAGTGACAGACCTGTACCCACCAGTACTGTAACCCAGTGTTATACAGTGACAGACCTGTACCCACCTGTACTGTACCCCAGTGTTACACAGTGAGAGACCTGTACCCACTAGTACTGTACCCCAGTGTTATACAGCGACAGACCTGTACCCACCAGTACTGTACCCCAGTGTTATACAGCGACAGACCTGTACCCACCAGTCCTGTACCCCACTGTTATACAGTGACAGACCTGTACCCACCAGTCCTGTACCCCAGTGTTATAGTGACACACCTGTACCCACCAGTCCTGTACCCCAGTGTTATACAGTGACAGACCTGTACCCACCAGTACTGTACCCCAGTGTTAGTGACAGACCTGTACCCACCAGTACTGTACCCCAGTGTTATACAGTGACAGACCTGTACCCACCAGTACTGTACCCCAGTGTTATACAGCGACAGACCTGTACCCACCAGTACTGTACCCCAGTGTTAAACAGTGACAGTCCTGTACCCACCAGTACTGTACCCCAGTGTTATACAGTGACAGACCTGTACCCACCAGTACTGTACCCCAGTGTTAGTGACAGACCTGTACCCACCAGTACTGTATCCCAGTGTTATACAGCGACAGACCTGTACCCACCAGTACTGTACCCCAGTGTTATACAGTGACAGACCTGTACCCACCAGTACTGTACCCCAGTGTTAGTGACAGACCTGTACCCACCAGTACTGTACCCCAGTGTTATACAGTGACAGACCTGTACCCACCAGTACTGTACCCCAGTGTAATACAGTGACAGACCAGTACCCACCAGTACCGTACCCCAGTGTTATACAGTGACAGACCTGTACCCACCAGTACTGTACCCCAGTGTTATACAATGACAGACCTGTACCCACCAGTACTGTACCCCAGTGGTATACAGTGACAGACCTGTACCCACCAGTACTGTACCCCAGTGTTATACAGTGACAGACCTGTACCCACCAGTACTGTAACCCAGTGTTATACAGTGACAGACCTGTACCCACCTGTACTGTACCCCAGTGTTACACAGTGACAGACCTGTACCCACCAGTACTGTACCCCAGTCTTATACAGTGATAGACCTGTACCCACCAGTACTGTACCCCAGTGTTATACAGCGACAGACCTGTACCCACCAGTACTGTACCCCAGTGTTATACAGTGATAGACCTGTACCCACCAGTACTGTACCCCAGTGTTATAGTGACAGACCTGTACCCACCAGTACTGTACCCCAGTGTTACACAGTGACAGACCTGCACCCACCAGTACTGTACCCCAGTGTTATACAGCGACAGACCTGTACCCACCAGTACTGTACCCCAGTGTTATACAGTGATAGACCTGTACCCACCAGTACTGTACCCCAGTGTTATAGTGACAGACCTGTACCCACCAGTACTGTACCCCAGTGTTACACAGTGACAGACCTGCACCCACCAGTACTGTACCCCAGTGTTATACAGTGATAGACCTGTACCCACTAGTACTGTACCCCAGTGTTATACAGCGACAGACCTGTACCCACCAGTACTGTACCCCAGTGTTATACAGCGACAGACCTGTACCCACCAGTCCTGTACCCCACTGTTATACAGTGACAGACCTGTACCCACCAGTACTGTACCCCAGTGTTAGTGACAGACCTGTACCCACCAGTACTGTACCCCAGTGTTATACAGTGACAGACCTGTACCCACCAGTACTGTACCCCAGTGTTATACAGCGACAGACCTGTACCCACCAGTACTGTACCCCAGTGTTATACAGTGACAGACCTGTACCCACCAGTACTGTACCCCAGTGTTAGTGACAGACCTGTACCCACCAGTACTGTACCCCAGTGTTATACAGTGACAGACCTGTACCCACCAGTACTGTACCCCAGTGTTATACAGTGACAGACCTGTACCCACCAGTACTGTACCCCAGTGTTAAACAGTGACAGTCCTGTACCCACCAGTACTGTACCCCAGTGTTATACAGTGACAGACCTGTACCCACCAGTACTGTACCCCAGTGTTAGTGACAGACCTGTACCCACCAGTACTGTATCCCAGTGTTATACAGCGACAGACCTGTACCCACCAGTACTGTACCCCAGTGTTATACAGTGACAGACCTGTACCCACCAGTACTGTACCCCAGTGTTAGTGACAGACCTGTACCCACCAGTACTGTACCCCAGTGTTATACAGTGACAGACCTGTACCCACCAGTACTGTACCCCAGTGTAATACAGTGACAGACCAGTACCCACCAGTACCGTACCCCAGTGTTATACAGTGACAGACCTGTACCCACCAGTACTGAACCCCAGTGTTATACAATGACAGACCTGTACCCACCAGTACTGTACCCCAGTGGTATACAGTGACAGACCTGTACCCACCAGTACTGTACCCCAGTGTTATACAGTGACAGACCTGTACCCACCAGTACTGTAACCCAGTGTTATACAGTGACAGACCTGTACCCACCTGTACTGTACCCCAGTGTTACACAGTGACAGACCTGTACCCACCAGTACTGTACCCCAGTCTTATACAGTGATAGACCTGTACCCACCAGTACTGTACCCCAGTGTTATACAGCGACAGACCTGTACCCACCAGTACTGTACCCCAGTGTTATACAGTGATAGACCTGTACCCACCAGTACTGTACCCCAGTGTTATAGTGACAGACCTGTACCCACCAGTACTGTACCCCAGTGTTACACAGTGACAGACCTGCACCCACCAGTACTGTACCCCAGTGTTATACAGCGACAGACCTGTACCCACCAGTACTGTACCCCAGTGTTATACAGTGATAGACCTGTACCCACCAGTACTGTACCCCAGTGTTATAGTGACAGACCTGTACCCACCAGTACTGTACCCCAGTGTTACACAGTGACAGACCTGCACCCACCAGTACTGTACCCCAGTGTTATACAGTGATAGACCTGTACCCACCAGTCCTGTACCCCAGTGTTATAGTGACAGACCTGTACCCACCAGTCCTGTACCCTAGTGTTATACAGTGACAGACCTGTACCCACCAGTACTGTACCCCAGTGTTAGTGACAGACCTGTACCCACCAGTACTGTACCCCAGTGTTATACAGTGACAGACCTGTACCCACCAGTACTGTACCCCAGTGTTATACAGCGACAGACCTGTACCCACCAGTACTGTACCCCAGTGTTATACAGAGACAGACCTGTACCCACCAGTACTGTACCCCAGTGTTAGTGACAGACCTGTACCCACCAGTACTGTACCCCAGTGTTATACAGTGACAGACCTGTACCCACCAGTACTGTACCCCAGTGTTAGTGACAGACCTGTACCCACCAGTACTGTATCCCAGTGTTATACAGCGACAGACCTGTACCCACCAGTACTGTACCCCAGTGTTATACAGTGACAGACCTGTACCCACCAGTACTGTACCCCAGTGTTAGTGACAGACCTGTACCCACCAGTACTGTACCCCAGTGTTATACAGTGACAGACCTGTACCCACCAGTACTGTACCCCAGTGTTAAACAGTGACAGTCCTGTACCCACCAGTACTGTACCCCAGTGTTATACAGTGACAGACCTGTACCCACCAGTACTGTACCCCAGTGTTAGTGACAGACCTGTACCCACCAGTACTGTATCCCAGTGTTATACAGCGACAGACCTGTACCCACCAGTACTGTACCCCAGTGTTATACAGTGACAGACCTGTACCCACCAGTACTGTACCCCAGTGTTAGTGACAGACCTGTACCCACCAGTACTGTACCCCAGTGTTATACAGTGACAGACCTGTACCCACCAGTACTGTACCCCAGTGTAATACAGTGACAGACCAGTACCCACCAGTACCGTACCCCAGTGTTATACAGTGACAGACCTGTACCCACCAGTACTGTACCCCAGTGTTATACAATGACAGACCTGTACCCACCAGTACTGTACCCCAGTGGTATACAGTGACAGACCTGTACCCACCAGTACTGTACCCCAGTGTTATACAGTGACAGACCTGTACCCACCAGTACTGTAACCCAGTGTTATACAGTGACAGACCTGTACCCACCTGTACTGTACCCCAGTGTTACACAGTGACAGACCTGTACCCACCAGTACTGTACCCCAGTCTTATACAGTGACAGACCTGTACCCACCAGTACTGTACCCCAGTGTTATACAGCGACAGACCTGTACCCACCAGTACTGTACCCCAGTGTTATACAGTGATAGACCTGTACCCACCAGTACTGTACCCCAGTGTTATAGTGACAGACCTGTACCCACCAGTACTGTACCCCAGTGTTACACAGTGACAGACCTGCACCCACCAGTACTGTACCCCAGTGTTATACAGCGACAGACCTGTACCCACCAGTACTGTACCCCAGTGTTATACAGTGATAGACCTGTACCCACCAGTACTGTACCCCAGTGTTATAGTGACAGACCTGTACCCACCAGTACTGTACCCCAGTGTTACACAGTGACAGACCTGCACCCACCAGTACTGTACCCCAGTGTTATACAGTGATAGACCTGTACCCACCAGTCCTGTACCCCAGTGTTATAGTGACAGACCTGTACCCACCAGTCCTGTACCCTAGTGTTATACAGTGACAGACCTGTACCCACCAGTACTGTACCCCAGTGTTAGTGACAGACCTGTACCCACCAGTACTGTACCCCAGTGTTATACAGTGACAGACCTGTACCCACCAGTACTGTACCCCAGTGTTATACAGCGACAGACCTGTACCCACCAGTACTGTACCCCAGTGTTATACAGAGACAGACCTGTACCCACCAGTACTGTACCCCAGTGTTAGTGACAGACCTGTACCCACCAGTACTGTACCCCAGTGTTATACAGTGACAGACCTGTACCCACCAGTACTGTACCCCAGTGTTATACAGTGACAGACCTGTACCCACCAGTACTGTACCCCAGTGTTAAACAGTGACAGTCCTGTACCCACCAGTACTGTACCCCAGTGTTATACAGTGACAGACCTGTACCCACCAGTACTGTACCCCAGTGTTAGTGACAGACCTGTACCCACCAGTACTGTATCCCAGTGTTATACAGCGACAGACCTGTACCCACCAGTACTGTACCCCAGTGTTATACAGTGACAGACCTGTACCCACCAGTACTGTACCCCAGTGTTAGTGACAGACCTGTACCCACCAGTACTGTACCCCAGTGTTATACAGTGACAGACCTGTACCCACCAGTACTGTACCCCAGTGTTATACAGTGACAGTCCTGTACCCACCAGTACTGTACCCCAGTGTTGTACAGTGACAGACCTGTACCCACCAGTACTGTACCCCAGTGTTACACAGTGACAGACCTGTACCCACCAGTCCTGTACCCCAGTGTTATAGTGACAGACCTGTACCCACCAGTACCGTACCCCAGTGTTATACAGTGACAGACCTGTACCCACCAGTACTGTACCCCAGTGTTATACAGTGACAGACCTGTACCCACCAGTACTGTACCCCAGTGTTATACAGTGACAGTCCTGTACCCACCAGTACTGTACCCCAGTGTTATACAGTGACAGACCTGTACCCACCAGTACTGTACCCCAGTGTTAGTGACAGACCTGTACCCACCAGTACTGTACCCCAGTGTTATACAGCGACAGACCTGTACCCACCAGTACTGTACCCCAGTGTTATACAGTGACAGACCTGTACCCACCAGTACTGTACCCCAGTGTTAGTGACAGACCTGTACCCACCAGTACTGTACCCCAGTGTTATACAGTGACAGACCTGTACCCACCAGTACTGTACCCCAGTGTTATACAGTGACAGACCTGTACCCACCAGTACTGTACCCCAGTGTTAGTGACAGACCTGTACCCACCAGTACTGTACCCCAGTGTTATACAGTGACAAACCTGTACCCACCAGTACTGTACCCCAGTGTTATACAGTGACAGTCCTGTACCCACCAGTACTGTACCCCAGTGTTAGTGACAGACCTGTACCCACCAGTACTGTACCCCAGTGTTATACAGTGACAGACCTGTACCCACCAGTACTGTACCCCAGTGTTACACAGTGACAGACCTGTACCCACCAGTACTGTACCGCAGTGTTACACAGTGACAGACCTGTACCCACCAGTACTGTACCCCAGTGTTGAATGTGCTCTCAGACACAGCGTGAGTTTGGAAAGACACAATTGAGACTTGTTGTGCTGGATATTTTTCACAGTATGAAAGTTTCACACCGCACCTCTGATCAATGTTCCCTTTAAGCTGCAGGGACGTGCGGCGCTGCCGGCTCACCGGCTTTTAAATTGGAAAAACCGCGCATGCGCCGTACTTTGAATAGGCCGCGCAGCCCCCCCAAAAAATTAAAAGCAACATTGCCTCTGAGACTTTGCTGAATTCCTAGTGACAGCCCTGCACAGTACCACCTGGGGGTGATATTACCCAGCGGAGTGCACACACAAGGATTAGACGCTTCACTCAGAGTAATAGTAAAGCAGCGAAGGAGTAAAGATTATGAAATACACTTTCAGATACAGGCTGAAACTCCAAGCAGCTTACGCAGCCAGTGAGGTCGACGTGACATGTTCCAAAATCTGCAGTCTCCACTGCCACCTAGTGTCCCTACCCTGCATCAGCAGCAAGGTGAGCAGCAGACAGTCAGTAGTGGGGATGTTCCGCTGATGATTGCACGGTGTTCACTTCCATTCACAACTCCTCAGATAATGAGGCCGTCCGTGCCCGCATGCAGCAAGACCAGGCCAACATCCAGGCATCGGTTGATAACATTGGCTCCCGCTTGAACAACACCTCGATTTTAAAATTCTCATCCTTGTTTTCAAATCCCTCCATGGCCCTCACCCCTCCCTATCTCTGTAATCTCCTCCAGCCCCACAACCCCCCGAGATCTCTGCGCTCCTCCAATTCTGGCCTCTTGAGCATCCCCGATTATAATCGCTCCACCATTGGTGGCCGTGCCTCCAGCTGCCTGGGCCCTAAGCTCTGGAATTCCCTCCCTAAACCTCTCCGCCTCTCTCTCCTCCTTTAAGATGCTCCTTAAAACCGACCTCTTCACCTGTCCCAATATCTCCTTATGTGGCTCGGTGTCAATCTATGTTTGATAATCGCTCCTGTGAAGCGCCTTGGGACGTTTTACGGTGTTAAAGGCGCTATATAAATGCAAGTTGTTGCTGCCTCACATTACCCCCCTGTCCTTACAGAGCTTCCTGTGCCCCACCCACCGGAGTAATCTCTCTCCAACCATACGTCTTGGTGCTTACACACTGCTCCTTTGACTTTGCCTTAACGCTTGCCCCCCTCCCTAACTCTGTAAACTCCTCCAGCCCTAGAACCCTCCGAGATATCTGTGCTCCTCTTGAGCATCCCCGATTTTAATGGCTCCACCATTGGCGGCCGTGCCTTCAGCTGCCTGGGCCCTAAGCTCTGGAATTCCCTCCCTAAACCTCTCCACCGCTATCTCCTTTTTTAAGATGCTCCTTAAAACCGACCTCTTTGACCAGGTTGCAGAGACTGGGCTTGTATTCCCTCGAGTATAGAAGATTAAGGGGTGATCTGATCGAGGTGTTTAAGATGATTAAAGGATTCGATCGGGTAGAGAGAGAGAACAAGGGGGCATAACCTTAAAATTAGAGCCAGGCCATTCAGGGGTGATGTCAGGAAGCACTTCTTCACACAAAGGCTAGTGGAAATCTGGAACTCTCCCCCAAAAAAGCTGTTGAGCTGGTGGTCAACTGAAAATGTCAAAACTGAGATTGATAGATTTTTGTTGGGTAAGAGTGTTAAGGGTTACGGAACCAAGGCGGGTGAATGGGGTTGAGGTACAGATCAGCCATGACCTGATAGAATGGCGGAGCAGGCACGAGGGGCTGAAGGGCCTCCTCCTGGTCCTATCTGTGCCCCCTTTGGCTGAGATTCACTCACTGGATGCTTGGAATTAGCTCCAACCCAGAGTTGTCGAATACGCCCGCCACGAGCCACATGTGGAGAATTGGGAATCCAGCCGTGGCTAATTGCATTTCTGAGTCGTAAAAATGAGCGATAGTCACCGTCACTGAGCCCGTGATCTCAACGCTCATGTTAGCCCGGCGTGTGCGTGTGAACTTTAACCTTTTTCGCGCATTTGCTGGTGAAATGGTGAAACTAAAAGCCGAGTGTGCGAGTGCTTTTTAATCGTGTGTGCTTTTTGTAATTCATTCTCGGGATGTGGGCGTCGCTGGCAAGGCCGGCATTTATTGCCCATCCCTAACTGCCCTTGAGATGGTGGCGGTGAGCCGCCTTCTTGAACCGCTGCAGTCCGTGTGGTGAAGGTGCTCCCACAGTGCTGTTAGGGAGGGAGTTCCAGGATTTTGACCCAGCGACGATGAAGGAACGGCCGATATATTTCCAAGTCAGAAATGGGGATGTTCGCTGATAACTGCACAGTGTTCAGTGCCATTCACAACTCTTCAGATAATGAAGCAGTTGATGCCCGCATGCAACAAGACCTGGACGATGTTCAGGCTTGGGCTGATAAGTGGCAGGTAACATTCGCGCCACAGAAGTGCCAGGCAATGACTATCTCCAACAAGCGAGAGTCTAACCACCGCCCCATGACATTCAATGGCATTACCATCATCAAATCCCTCACCATCAACATCCTGGGGGTCACCATTGACCAGAAACTTAACTGACCAGCCACATAAATACTGTGGTAACAAGAGCAGGTCAGAGGCTGGGTATTCTGCGGCGAGTGTCTCACCTCCTGACTCCCCAAAGTCATTCCACCATCTACAAGACACAAGTCAGGAGTGTGATGGAATACTCTCCACTTGCTTGGATGAGTGCAGCTCCAACAACACTCAAGAAGCTCGACACCATCCAGGACAAAGCAGCCCGTTTGATTGGCACCCCATCCACCACCTTAAACATTCACTCCCTCCACCACCGGCGCACCGTGGCTGCAGTGTGTACCATCTACAAGATGCACTGCAACAACTTGCCAAGGCTTCTTCGGCAGCACCTCCCAAACCTGCGACCTCTTCCACCTAGAAGGACAAGGGCAGCAGGCGCACGGGAACACCACCACCTCCAAGTTCCCCTCCAAGTCACACACCATCCTGACTTAGAACTATATCGCCGTTCCTTCATCATCCCTTCCCAACAGCACTGTGGGAGTACCTTCACCACACGGACTGCAGCGGTTCAAGAAGGCGGCTCACCACCACCTTCTCGAGGGCAATTAGGGATGGGCAATAAATGTTGGCCTTGCCAGCGACGCGCACATCCCATGAATGAATAAAAATAAAAAAATGTTTTTAAAGTCAGGATGGTGTGTGACTTGGAGGGGAACTTGGAGGTGGTGGTGTTCCCATGTACCTGCTGCCCTTGTCCTTCTAGGTGGAAGAGGTCGTGGGTTTGGGAGGTGCTGCCGAAGAAGCCTTGGCGAGTTGCTGCAGTGCATCTTGTAGATGGTACACACTGCAGCCACGGTACGCCGGTGGTGGAGGGAGTGAATGTTTAAGGTGGTGGATGGGGTGCCAATCAAGCGGGCTGCTTTGTCCTGGATGGTGTCGAACTTCTTGAGTGTTGTTGGAGCTGCACTCATCCAGGCAAGTGGAGAGTATTCCATCACAATTCTGACTTGTGCCTTGTAGATGGTGGAAAGGCTTTGGGGAGTCAGGAGGTGAGACACTCGCCGCAGAATACCCAGCCTCTGACCTGCTCTTTCCTTCCTTGTTCACCGAATGTGATAGATATTTGTTAAGTAAAAATACACATTACATAGTATTTACAGCACTGAAACAGGCCATTCGGCCCAACTGGTCCGTGCCAGCGTTTCTGCTCCACACGAGCCTCCTCCCACCCCTCTTCATCTCACTCTATCAGCATATCCTTCTATTCCTTTCTCCCTCGTGTGTTTATCCAACTTCCCCCTAAATGCATGTAGACGTGAATTATATTTCCCTGGATTGTGTGTAAGGTGCTGTCCACTAAAATTAGTGCATGTGGCTAAGACAGTGTCACCGTAGCCTCCTCGCCTGTGGCTGCTCAGCAATTTCTATTGGACAACATTGTCTTAATCTAATGAGCGACTAGACAGGGAGATAAGGTGGTTAAGAAGGCAGACGGGATACTTTCCTTTATTAGCCAAGGCATAGAATATAAGAGCAGGGGGGTTATGTTCCAACTGTATAAAACACTAGTTAGGCCTCAGCTAGAATACCGCGTGCAGTTACCTGGACACTTTATTCCAGGAGGCAGTCACACCCCTTAGGATAGGGTCTTCTGATTTGGTCAGTGGTCAGGGACAGGAGGATGTGACTGCGAGTGAGGCAGGTATGGGGACCCAGGAGGTGGAGGAGCCTCAGCCTTTGCAATTGTCCAACAGGTTTGAGGTTCTTGCGGTCTGTATGGATGAAAGCGGTGGCTGCAGGGTGGATGAGCAAACTGATCATGGCACTGAGGTACAGGAAGCCATTCAAGCGGGGGGAGTTAATAGGAATGTAGTGGTAATTGGGGACAGCATAGTCAGGGGGATAGATACAGTTCTCTGCGGCCAAGAACGAGAGTCCAGACGGCTGTGTTGCCAGCCCGGTGCCAGGGTTCGGTACATCTGCTCTGGGCTGGAGAGGAACTTGCAGTGGGAGGGGGAGGAGCCAGTGGTCATGGTCCATGTAGGTACCAACGACATAGGTAGAACTAGGAAAGAGGATCTGCTGAGAGAGTATGAGCAGCTAGGGGCTAAATTAAAAAGCGGAATCTCAAGTGTAATAATGTCTGCATTATTACCTGAGCCACGAGCAAATTGGCACAGGGTAAATAAAATTAAAGAGATGAATGCGTGGCTCAAAGACTGGTGTGGGAGAAATGGGTTTCAATTCCTGGGGCACTGGCACCAGTACTGGGGAAAGTGGGATCTGTATAGTTGGGACAGTGTTCACCTGAACCGTGCTGGGACCAGTGCTCTGGCGAGTCGTATAACTAGGGCGGTAGAGAGGGCTTTAAACTAAATATTGGGGGCATGGGATCAAATTTGGGAAGATGTGGTAATTCAAAGATTAGAGACAAGGCAATAGAGAAACGTATTAATATGGGAAATGATAAACAGACTGTGACAGGAAGGGATAGAGAGTACAAATCTAAGAATAAATCAACAGATAAGGCTAGAGGTTACAAAAATAATAAAAGGACAAAACTAAAGGCTCTGTGACATGAATCTGTCATTCATGACTTATGAAATAATACTGAGTGGCCTGCGGGTGGCGCTGTCCAGGAAGAGTATAACTACTCGGGCACGGGCCCAGCTTGCGCAGGACATTCTTAACAGGAACTAGTGAAGGCCACAACTAGACCTCCATGTTGAAAAACAGTTGATTAAAGCTTTGTTTAACGCTTAGACCAAGTGCCTAGTAGTTTTCTTACGTCACGCTGCATCTGAATGCACGTAGCATTCGAAACAAAACAGATGAACTGATAGCGCAAATAGAAATAAATAAATATGATCTGATAGCCATTACAGAAACATGGCTGCAGGATGACATAGATTGGGACCTGAATATTGAAGGGTACATGACATTTAGGAAGGACAGGAAGGTGGGAAAAGGTGGAGGGGTGGCTCTGTTAATTAATGATGGTATTAGCACAATAGAGAGGGATGACCAAAGTTCAGGAAACCAGCATGTAGAAGCGGTTTGGGTAGAGATGAGAAATAATAAAGGCAAGAAGTCACTTGTGAGAGTGGTGTACAGGCCCCCTAACAGTAACCACATGGTAGGATGGAGTATAAAGGAAGAAATAATGGGGGCAGCACGGTGGCATAGAAACATAGAAACATAGAAACTAGGAGCAGGAGTAGGCCATTCGGCCCGTCGAGCCTGCTCCACCATTCAATACGATCATGGCTGATCATCCAAATCCAGTACCCTGTCCCTGCTTTCCCCACAGAATCCCCATTGAGCCTGCACCGACACATATCCCACCCTATCCCCGTAACCCCACGTATTTAATTCCCCCTAACATATCCCATCCTATCCCCGTAACCCCACATATTTAATCCCCCCCTAACACTAAGGGTCAATTTATCATAGCCAAATCAACCTAACCCGCACATTTTTGGACTGTGGGAGGAAACCGGAGCACCCGGAGGAAACCCACGCAGACACGGGGAGAATGTGCAAACTCCACACAGACAGTCACCCGAGGCCGGATTCGAACCCAGGTTCCTGGCGCTGTGAGGCACCAGTGCTAACCACTATGCCACCGTGCCGCCCTGGCGCTGTGAGGCATAGTGGTTAGCACTGTTGCCTCACAGCGCCAGGGACCCGGGTTCGAATCCGGCCCCGGGTGACTGTCTGTGTGGAGTTTGCACATTCTCCCCGTGTCTGCGTGGGTTTCCTCCGGGTGCTCCGGTTTCCTCCCACAGTCCAAAGATGTGCCGGTTAGGTTGATTTGGCTATGATAAATTGACCCTTAGTGTTCGGGGGATTAAATACATGGGGTTACGGGGATAGGGTGGGAAATGTGTCGGTGCAGGCTCAATGGGCCGAAATGGCCTCTATCTGCACTGTGGGGATTCTGTGAGAATGGGGGATTTTAATCTGCATATCGACTGAAAAAATCAGATGGGCAAAGGTAGCCTAGATGAGGAGTTCATGGAATGTTTTCGGGATAGTTTCTTACAACAGCACGTTCTGGAGCCAACCAGAGAGCAGGCTATACTAGACCTGGTATTGTGCAACGAGATAGGATTAATTAGTGACCTCATAGTGAAGGCGCCCCTAGGTAGCAGCGATCATAATATGATTGAATTTTACATTCAGTTTGAGAGAGAAGAGTGGGTCCAAGACTAGTATTTTAAACTTAAATCAGGGCAATTATGAGGGCATGAAAGCAGAGCTAGCTAAAGTGAACTGGCAAATTAGGTTAAGGGATAGGTCAATAGAGTTGCAGTGGCAGACATTTAAGGGGATATTTCAAAATACACAGAATATATACATTCCAACAAGAAAGAAAAATTCCAAGGGGAGGACCCACCATCCGTGGTTAACTAAAAAAGTTAAAGATAGTATTCAACTTAAAGAAAAAGCATATAATTGCGCAAAGATGGGTGGCAGGTCAGAAGATTGGACAGAATATAAAAAACAGCAAAGAATGACTATAAAAGATTAATAAGGAGAGAAAAATTAGAGTACGAAAGAAAGCTAGCTAGAAATATAAAAACAGATAGTAAGAGTTTCTATGGATATTTAAAAAAGAAAAGAGTTAACAAAGTGAGCGTTGGTCCTATAAAAAGTGAGTCTGGGGAATTAATAATGGAAAATAAGGAGATGGCAGTTGAATTGAACAGGTATTTTGCATCGGTCTTCACTATAGAGGATACAAGTAACATCCCAGAAATAGTTGTAAATCAGGAAATGGAAGGGAGGGAGGAACTCAAGATAATTATAATCACCAGGGAAGTGGTACGGAGCAAATTGTTGGAGCTGCGGGCTGACAAGTCCCCAGGTCCTGATGGACTTCATCCTAGGGTCTTAAAAGAAGTGGCTAGTGAGATAGTTGATGCATTGGTTTTAATTTTCCAAAATTCCCTAGATTCAGGGAAGGTTCCATTAGATTGGAAAATAGTGAATTTAACTCCTTTATTCAAAAAGGGAGGGAGACAGAAAGCAGGAAACTACAGGCCAGTTAGCTTAACATCTGTCATAGGGAAGATGTTAGAAGCTATTATTAAAGACGTTATAGCAGGGCATTTAGAAAAGTTCAAAGTAATCAGGCAGAGTCAATATGGTTTTGTGCAAGGGAGATCATGTTTAACCAATTTATTGGAGTTCTTTGAGGAAGTAACATGTGCTGTGGATAAAGGGGAACCGGTGGATGTACTGTACTTAGATTTCCAGAAGGCATTTGAGAAGGTGCCACATCAAAGGTTATTGCGGAAAATAAAAGCTCATGGTGTAGGGGGTAACATATTGGCATGGATAGAAGATTGGCTAGCTAACAGGAAACAGAGAGTAGGCATAAATAGGTCATTTTCTGATTGGCAAGATGTAACGAGTGGTGTGCCACAGAGATCAGTGCTGGGGCCTCAACTTTTTACAATTTATATAAATGACTTGGATGAAGGGACCGAAGGTATGGTTGCTAAATTTGCTGATGACACAAAGATAGGTAGGAAAGTAAATTGTGAAGAGGACATAAGGAGGCTACAAAGGGATATAGATAGGTTAAGTGAGTGGGCAAAGATCTGGCAAATGGAGTATAATGTGGGAAAATGTGAAATTGTCCATTTTGGCAGGAAGAATAAAAAAGAAGCATATTATCTAAATGGTGAGAGATTGCAGAGCTCTGAGATGCAGAGGGATTTGGGTGTCCTAGTGCATGAATCACAAAAGGTTACTATACAGGTACAGCAAGTAATTAGGAAAGCTAATAGAATGTTATCGTTTATTGCGAGGGGAACTGAATACAAAAGTAGGGAGGTTATGCTTCAGTTATACAGGGCATTGGTGAGACCACATCTGGAGTATTGTGTACAGTATTGGTCTCCTTATTTAAGGAAGGATGTAAATGCGCTGGAAGCAGTTCAGAGAATGTTTACTAGACTAATACCTGGAATGGGCAGGGTTGTCTTATGAGGAAAGGTTGGACAGGCTAGGCTTGTATCCGCTGGAGTTTAGAAGAATAAGAGGTGACTTGATTGAAACATATAAGATCCTGAGGGGTCTGGACAGGGTGGATGTGGAGAGGATGTTTCCTCTTGTGGGAGAATCGAGAACTAGGGGTCACTGTTTAAAAATAAGGGGTCGCCCATTTAAGACAGAGATGAGGAGACATTTTTTCTCACAGAGGGTCGTGAGTCTTTGGAACTCTCTTCCTCAGAGGGCGGTGGGAGCAGAGTCTTTGAATATTTTTAAGGCAGAGGTAGATAGATTCTTGGTAAGCAAGGGGGTGAAAGGTTATCGGGGGTAGGCGGGAATGTGGAGTAATCGGATCAGCCATGATCTTATTGAATGGCGGAGCAGTCTCGAAGGGCCGAGTGGCCGACTCCTGCTCCTAATTCGTATGTTCGTATGTATGTTCTGGTCACCACATTGCAGGAAGGATGTGATTGCACTAGAGAGGGTGCAGTGGAGATTTACGAGGATGTTGCCAGGACTGGGGAATTTTAGCTATGAGGAAAGATTGGATAGGCTGGGGTTTGTTTTCTTTAGAACAGAGGAGGCTGAGGGGAGATTTAATTGAGGTGTATAAAATGATGAGGGGCCGAGATAGAGTGGATAGGAAGGAGCTATTTCCCTTAGCAGAGAGGTCAATAACCAGGAGACATAGATTTAAAGTAATTGGTCGGAGGATTAGAGGGGATTTGAGGAGAACTTTTTTCACCCAGAGGGTGGTGGGGGTCTGGAACACTGTCTGAAAGGTTGGTCGAGGCAGAAACCCTCATCACATTTAAAAAGTACTTGGATATGCACTTGAAGTGCCGTAACCTACAGGGCTACGGACCAAGAGCTGGAAAGTGGGATTCGGCTGGAGAGCTCTTTGTCGGCCGGCACGGACACGATGGGCCGAATGGCCTCCTTCTGTGCCATAAATTTCTTTGATTCTATGATAAAGTCGCTGTACTGGAAATGGCCACTAGATGGGGGCCATGTGCTAAAGATATTTCAAGTCTTTCTGACGTGCCAACAACAACTTGCCTTTATAGAGCACCTTTAACGCAGTAAAACGTCCCAGGGCGCTTCACAGGAGCGATTATCAGACAAAGTTTGACACCGAGCCACATAAGGAGATATTGGGACAGGTGACCAAAAGCTTGGTCAAAGAGGTCGGTTTTAAGGAGAGAGAGGCGGAGAGGTTTAGGGAGGGAATTCCAGAGCTTGGGGCCCAGGCAACTGAATGCACGGCCGCCAATGGTGGAGCGATGGAAATCGGGGGATGCTCAAGAGGCCAGAATTGGAGGAGCGCAGAGATCTCGGAGGGTTGTGGGGCTGGAGGAGGTTACAGAGACAGGGAGGGAGGGGCAAGGAGGCCATGGAGGGATTTGAAAACAAGGATGAGAATATTTTAATTGAGGCGTTGCTCAACTGGGAGCCAATGTTATCAGCTCAAGCCTGGATGTCGTCCTGGTCTTGCTGCACGCTTTATTATCTGCGAATGGAACTGAACACTGTGCAATCCTCAGCAATGGATGAGAATTTTAAAATCGAGGCGTTGCCGGACTGAGAGCCAGTGTAGGTCAGCGAGCACAGGGGGATGATGGGGAAATGGGACTTGGTGCGAGAGAAGCTGATTAAAATTGTGTCAGTGACTTTTCTCAGAGGCTGGCAGCTAATTGGGTGAAAAATTAACCCAAAACTTGCCTCCAATGAAGTTTCTGCCCCACGATTCCCGCTGGCATCTGGAGTGCTGGGAGCAGATTTTCACCACCCTTTGTGTGGAGAAATGCTTCCCGATTTTCCTCCTGACTGGACTCGCTGTAATTCTAAGGTTACGGCCAATGTTTCCACTGATTTGTTTTTGGCCCGCGCGGCCCCTTTAACGGGCTGCGAGGGCCATTCAAAATTCCGCGCCTGCGCGGTTTGTCTATTTAGAAGCCGGCTCACCGGTTGCGCGGGACCTCAACAGCGCTGCGCGGCCGCGGGGCTTAAAGGGAACGTTGGTCACATCCCCTTGTTCTGGACTCCCCCCGACCAGAGGAAATAGTTTCTCTCACTCTCCCCCATCAAATTCCTTTTAACGCTTTAAACACCTCGATCACATCACCCCTCAATCTCCTAAACTCCAGTGAATACAAGCTAGGAAACACAGACACAGATTTAACACAGTGACATTCCAGCTCCTCCTGGCTCCACATTCAGGGAGGTGTGTTTTTTCCCCCCGAACCTACCGTTCTGGTGACAGCCTCATCAAGGCTGAATTAGATTTTGTTTTAACCCCCCCCCCCCCCCCTGTCCACAGCATTTATAGATTTTAACCAGCTGGCTTTGCACCGGGGTCGTGACCTGTTCTGTCTCTTGTGTCGACAGGACTAAGAAACAAAACTGTTCAACTGAACTTGCAAAGAGTTGGAAACTGAAACGGAAACTGAACCTTGGAGCCCTGGAAGCTGCAGATTCCAACTCCCTGCTCCATTTAATTAGGGGCAGCAGGCTCCTGGTGCTTGGAGCAGGCACTCCGGCTTTTGTTGAGAGATTTCTCAAATGCAACTTTGGAAACCAAAACCCTTTTTTTCTCTCCCCCCGTCCCCCCCCCCCCCCCCGTCGTTCATCCCTGTGGGCAGAGGGGGGCCAGGGGCAGGGTTGGGGGGTTGTTTAAAGTTTCTGATCAACTTTCATCAGCATGAAAAATCGCCCATCATAAATCCAACCACGATCTCATGTCCCGCTCAGTCCCATCCTGTCCCGCTCTGCCCCAGTCCCGCTCAGTCCCATCCTGTCCCTGTCCCGCTCTGCCCCACCCTGTCCCGCTCAGTCCCATCCTGTCCCTGTCCCGCTCAGTCCCATTCCGTCCCTGTCCCGCTCAGTCCCACCCTGTCCCTGTCCCGCTCTGCCACACCCTGTCCCTGTCCCTGTCATTTCCATCCTGTCCCTGTCCCGCTCTGCCCCACCCTGTCCCGCTCAATCCCACCATGTCCCGCTCAGCCCCACCCTGTCCCTGTCCCGCTCTGTCTCTGGTTTTAGACCCAGCAAATAAAAAAAGACACTGAGAGAATATCTATTCCGTTTAATTATTTTCTGCGCGTGGTACTGACACAACAGATTCCGCAGATTCCAGCTTGCCACCCTCCCCGTCCCTCTCCCAAAAAGACGATCCTTCCATCAGTGGCTATTCAACTGTGGGAAGCATCGCCGTTTAGCCTGATCTTGTCCTCACACAGACTGATCCCACCCAGTCTAATCCCACTCTCCCCCTCACTCCCCGTACGCTTTAATATCCCACCCATTCTAATCCCACTCTCCCCCTCACTCCCCATACCCTTTAATATCCCACTCTCCCCACACCCTTTAATATCCCACCCAGTCTAATCCCACTCTCCCCCTCACTCCCCGCACCCTTTAATATCCCTTCTGTTCAAGGTGTTATCTAAATCCTGTTTTAATTGTCTGCTGTGGGAGATGTTGACTCGGATCAGTTGCCCAACATGCCTACATAACACAGACCCTACAGGTCAACAAGTCTCTCACTGCGTGAAGTACTTTTACATTTTTAGACGATGCGCTGTATAAATCCAAGTCTTTCTTTCATAAATAAAAGGAGAAAATGCTGGGAAACTCTCAGCAGGTCAGGCAGCATCTGTGACGTGCGAAGCCCAGTTAACGTTTCAGGTCGATGACCTTTCATCAGTTCTGGATTTCTAGCATCTGCAGTATTTTTCTCAAGTGCACCTTTCATCCTCGCCTTGAGCTGGAGTGATACCTGACCCCCCAACGTTCCCCGTCATTTCTTTTTGGGGCCCTTTAACGGGCTGCCCGGCCCATTCAAAAAAGTCCGTGCAGGCGCGGTTTTTTTTTTCCAATTTAAAGCTTGCTCACCAGCTGCGCGGGACCCCTGGGGCGCTCAGCTTAAAGTGAGCAGGACTGTGGAGTCTCACCCAGGACCCGAAACAGTTTTTCTGACAATTCCCCTTTCAGTGAGCCTGGTGGAACCAATCAGTACAGCTCGGAGAAACATGTGATTTCCAAGAACTTGTTGTTGGTGTTGGGAAGTTTCACAGAATGATGTTGCCAAAACACAAATGTGACTGTGTCGCATTCCACAAAATAAATTGCACCTTCGCCACTATCTGGCTCCCAGCTGTCTGAACACAAACATAACTGATTCCGATCCTGGGACGAGGGCAGAATGCAGAGACCTTTAGGTGCCTGGGTCACGAGCATCCGAGTCCCTGTCTTTATCCTGATCTGTCTGATGTTCTTGATAATCTATGGCCAGATGATGGCTCCCGTTCCGCAGGAGGAGATACGCACAGCGCCGGGTGCCTCGGAGACTGCCCGGCTGGGCAGGGAGCTCAGACAGCTCCGGGAAGAGAAGGCGCGTCTGCAGAAACTTCTGGAGCAGTCGGAGGCAAAAGCCAAGGGTCTGCAGTCCCAGCTCTCGCAGGTCAACCGAAGCCGGAAGCTGGACAGGGTGAGTCGGAGGGGCAGCACTGAGGGAGCGCTGCACTGTCGGAGGGGCAGTACTGAGGGAGCGCTGCACTGTCGGAGGGGCAGTACTGAGGGAGCGCTGCACTGTCGGAGGGGCAGTACTGAAGGAGCGCTGCACTGTCGGCGGGGCATTACTGAGGGAGCGCTGCACTGTCGGAGGGCAGTACTGAGGGAGCGCTGCACTGTCGGAGGGGCAGTACTGAGGGAGCGCTGTACTGTCGGAGGGGCAGTACTGAGGGAGCGCTGCACTGTCGGAGGGGCAGTACTGAAGGAGCGCTGCACTGTCGGCGGGGCATTACTGAGGGAGCGCTGCACTGTCGGAGGGCAGTACTGAGGGAGCGCTGCACTGTCGGAGGGGCAGTACTGAGGGAGCGCTGTACTGTCGGAGGGGCAGCACTGAGGGAGCGCTGCACTGTCAGAGGGGCAGTACTGGGGGAGTGCCGCACTGTCGGAGGGGCAGTACTGAGGGAGTGCCGCACTGTCGGAGGGGCAGTACTGAGGGAGTGCCGCACTGTCGGAGGGGCAGTACTGAGGGAGCGCCGCACTGTCAGGGGGCAGTACTGAGGGAGTGCCGCACTGTCGGAGGGGCAGTACTGAGGGAGCGCCGCACTTTCGGAGGGGCAGTACTGAGGGAGCGCCGCACTTTCGGAGGGGCAGTACTGAGGGAGCGCAGCACTGTCGGAGGGGCAGTACTGAGGGAGCGCCGCACTGTCGGAGGGGCAGTACTGAGGGAGCGCCGCACTGTCGGAGGGGCAGTACTGAGGGAGCGCTGCACTGTCGGAGGGGCAGTACTGAGGGAGCGCTGCACTGTCTGAGGGGCAGTACTGAGGGAGCGCCGCACTTTCGGAGGGGCAGTACTGAGGGAGCGCCGCACTTTCGGAGGGGCAGTACTGAGGGAGCGCAGCACTGTCGGAGGGGCAGTACTGAGGGAGCGCCGCACTGTCGGAGGGGCAGTACTGAGGGAGCGCCGCACTGTCGGAGGGGCAGTACTAAGGGAGCGCCGCACTGTCGGAGGGGCAGTACTGAGGGAGCGCCGCACTGTCGGAGGGGCAGTACTGAGGGAGCGCCGCACTGTCGGAGGGGCAGTACTGCGGGAGCTGCACTGTCGGAGGGGCAGTACTGAGGGAGCGCTGCTCTGTCGGAGGGGCAGTACTGAGGGAGTGCAGTACTGAGGGAGTGCCGCACTGTCGGAAGGGCAGTACTGAGGGAGCGCTGCACTGTCGGAGGGGCAGTACTGAGGGAGCGCAGCACTGTCGGAGGGGCAGTACTGAGGGAGCGTCGCACTGTCGGAGGGGCAGTACTGAGGGAGCGTCGCACTGTCGGAGGGGCAGTGAAGTACTTTGGGATCTCATGAGGTCGCTATTGGAATGCAAGTCTTTCTTCACTCAAAGGGCTCTGTTCTTCTGGAGAATTTACTGTCAGTGATTATCACTAAAGTGAAATAACTGCGCCCACCCAGCCTCTCTCCCGCCCTTCTCCATAGCAATCAGTTATACAGGGCATTGGTGAGACCACATCTGGAGTACTGTGTACAGTATTGGTCTCCTTATTTAAGGAAGGATGTAAATGTGTTCGAAGCAGTTCAGAGAAGGTTTACTAGACTAATACCTGGAATGGGCGGGTTGTCTTATGAGGAAAGGTTGGACAGGCTAGGCTTGTATCCGCTGGAGTTTAGAAGAGTAAGAGGTGACTTGATTGAAACATATAAGATCCTGAGGGGTCTGGACAGGGTGGATGTGGAGAGGATGTTTCCTCTTGTGGGAGAATCTAGAACTAGGGGTCACTGTTTAAAAATAAGGGGTCACCCATTTAAGACAGAGATGAGGAGAAATTTTTTCTCACAGAGGGTCGTGAGTCTTTGGAACTCTCTTCCTCAGAGGGCGGTGGAAGCAGAGTCTTTGAATATTTTTAAGGCAGAGGTAGATAGATTCTTGGTAAGCAAGGGGGGTGAAAAGTTATCGGGGGTAGGCGGGAATGTGGAGTAATCGGATCAGCCATGATCTTATTGAATGGCGGAGCAGGCTCGAAGGGCCGAGTGGCCGACTCCTGCTCCTAATTCGTATGTTCGTATGTATGTTCTGTTCACCACATTGCAGGAAGGATGTGATTGTACTAGAGAGGGTGCTGTGGAGATTTACGAGGATGTTGCCAGGACTGGAGAATTTTAGCTATGAGGAAAGATTGGATAGGCTGGGGTTGTTTTCTTTGGAACAGAGGAGGCTGAGGGGAGATTTAATTGAGGTGTATAAAATGATGAGGGGCCGAGATAGAGTGGATAGGAAGGAGCTATTTCCCTTAGAGAGGTCAATAACCAGGGGGCACAGATTTAAAGTAATTGGTCGGAGGATTAGAGGGGAGTTGAGGAGAACTTTTTTCACCCAGAGGGTGGTGGGGGTCTGGAACTCACTGCCTGAAAGGGTGGTAGAGGCAGAAATCCTTGTCGCATTTAGAAAGTACTTGGATATGAACTTGAAGTGCCGTAACCTACAGGGCTACGGACCAAGAGCTGGAAAGTGGGATTCGGCTGGAGAGCTCTTTGTCGGCCGGCACGGACACGATGGGCCGAATGGCCTCCTTCCGTGCCATAAATTTCTTTGATTCTATGATAAAGTCGCTGTACTGGAAATGGCCACTAGATGGGGGCCATGTGCTAAAGATGTTTCAAGTCTTTCTGACGTGCCAACAAAAACTTGCCTTTATAGAGCACCTTTAACGCAGTAAAACGTCCCAGGGCGCTTCACAGGAGCGATTATCAGACAAAGTTTGACACCGAGCCACATGAGATATTGGGACAGGTGACCAAAAGCTTGGTCAAAGAGGTCGGTCTTAAAGGAGGAGAGAGAGACGGAGAGGTTTAGGGAGGGAATTCCAGAGCTCGGGGCCCCAGGCGGCTGAAGGCACGGCCGCCAATGGTGGAGCGATGGAAATCGGGGGATGCTCAAGAGGCCAGAATTGGAGGAGCGCCGAGATCTCGGAGGGTTGTGGGGCTGGAGGAGGTTACAGAGACAGGGAGGGAGGGGCAAGGAGGCCATGGAGGGATTTGAAAACAAGGATGAGAATTTTAAAATCGAGGCGTTGCCGGACTGGGAGCCAGTGTAGGTCAGCGAGCACAGGGGGATGATGGGGAAATGGGACTTGGTGCGAGAGAAGCTGATTAAAATTGTGTCAGTGACTTTTCTCAGAGGCTGGCAGCTAATTGGGTGAAAAATTAACCCAAAACTTGCCTCCAATGAAGTTTCTGCCCCACGATACCCGCTGGCATCTGGAGTGCTGGGAGCGGATTTTCACCACCCTTTGTGTGGAGAAATGCTTCCCGATTTCCCTCCTGACTGGACTCGCTGTAATTCTAAGGTTACGGCCAATGTTTCCACTGATTTGTTTTTGGCCCGCGCGGCCCCTTTAACGGGCTGCGAGGGCCATTCAAAATTCCGCGCCTGCGCGGTTTGTCTATTTAGAAGCCGGCTCACCGGTTGCGCGGGACCTCAACAGCGCTGCGCGGCCGCGGGGCTTAAAGGGAACGTTGGTCACATCCCTTGTTCTGGACTCCCCCGACCAGAGGAAATAGTTTCTCTCACTCTCCCCCATCAAATTCCTTTTAACGCTTTAAACACCTCGATCACATCACCCCTCAATCTCCTAAACTCCAGTGAATACAAGCTAGGAAACACAGACACAGATTTAACAGAGTGACATTCCAGCTCCTCCTGGCTCCACATTCAGGGAGGTGTTTTTTCCCCGCGAACCTACTGTTCTGGTGACAGCCTCATCGAGGCTGAATTAGATTTTGTTTTCACCCCCCCCACCCCCCCCCCTCTGTCCACAGCATTTATAGATTTTAACCAGCTGGCTTTGCACCGGGGTTGTGACCTGTTCTGTCTCTTGTGTCGACAGGACTAAGAAACGAAACTGTTCAACTGAACTTGCAAAGAGTTGGAAACTGAAACTGAAACTGAACCTTGGAGCCCAGGAAGCTGCAGATTCTAACTCCCTGCTCCATTTAATTAGAAGTCGCACAACACCAGGTTATAGTCCAACAGATTTATTTAATTTTACAAGCTTTCGAAGCAGTTCGCTCCTTCGTCAGGTAAGTTAGCAATGAGAGAATCTCCCAGAATTCACAATTTAAAACCCAGACAAAATCTATTCACATTATTCCCTACAACAAAGAGCACAGCCAAGACAATGAGATGTGTCCCAGGGGCTCCAACGTGTCAAACCACCTGCTGGCTGCATATCCTGTCAATTTGTGTTCTTGTGTTAGTCTTTTTAAAAAAAAAACACCTGGGAAGACCGGCCATGATGTCAAGTCACGTTCTGTATCGTGACATGAACCCGATATCGCGATTGAGGCCATCCTCATGAGTGCGGAACTTGGCTATCAGTTTCTGCTCTATGATTTTGCGCTGTCGTGTATCTCGAAGGCCGCCTTGGAGAACGCTTACCCGCAGATCCGAGGCTGAATGCCCCTGGCTGCTGAAGTGTTCCCCGACTGGGAGGCAACCCTCCTGCCTGGCGATTGTTGCGCGGTGTCCGTTCATACGTTGTCTCAGTGTCTGCATGGTCTCGCCGATGTACCATGCTCTGGAGCATCCTTTACTGCAACGTATCAGGTAGACAACGTTGGCCGAGTCACATGAGTATGTACCGTGTACCTGGTGGGTAGTGTCCTCACGTGTAATGATGGTATCTGTGTCCATGATTTGGCATGTCTTGCAGAGGTTGCCGTGGCAGGGTTGTGTGGTGTGAACACTTCAGCAGTCAGGGGCATTCAGCCTCGGATCTGCGGGTAAGCGTTCTCCAAGGCGGCCTTCGAGATACACGACAGCGCAAAATCATAGAGCAGAAACTGATAGCCAAGTTCCGCACTCATGAGGATGGCCTCAATCGCGATATCGGGTTCCTGTCACGATACAGAACGTGACTTGACATCATGGCCGGTCTTCCCAGGTGTTTTTTTTTTAAAAGACTAACACAAGAACACAAATTGACAGGATATGCAGCCAGCAGGTGGTTTGACACGTTGGACCCCCTGGGACACATCTCATTGTCTTGGCTGTGCTCTTTGTTGTAGGGAATAATGTGAATAGATTTTGTCTGGGTTTAAATTGTGAATTCTGGGAGATTCTCTCATTGCTAACTTACCTGACGAAGGAGCGAACTGCTTCGAAAGCTTGTAAAATTAAATAAATCTGTTGGACTACAACCTGGTGTTGTGCGACTTCTCATTTTTGTCCACCCCAGTCCAACGCCGGCATCTCCACATCATGCCATTTAATTAGGGGCAGCAGGCTCCTGGTGCTTGGAGCAGGCACTCCGGCTTTTATTGAGAGATTTCTCAAATGCAACTTTGGAAACCAAAACCCTTTTTTTCTCTATTTCCCCCCCCCCCCCCCCGGTCGTTCATCCCTGTGGGCAGAGGGGGGCCAGGGGCAGGGTTGGGGGGTTGTTTAAAGTTTCTGATCAACTTTCATCAGCATGAAAAATCGCCCATTATAAATCCAACCACGATCTCATGTCCCGCTCAGTCCCATCCTGTCCCGCTCTGCCCCAGTCCCGCTCAGTCCCATCCTGTCCCTGTCCCGCTCTGCCCCACCCTGTCCCGCTCAGTCCCATCCTGTCCCTGTCCCGCTCTGCCCCACCCTGTCCCTGTCCCGCTCAGTCCCATCCTGTCCCTGTCCCGCTCAGTCCCATCCTGTCCCTGTCCCGCTCTGCCCCACCCTGTCCCTGTCCCGCTCAGTCCCATCCTGTCCCTGTCCCGCTCTGCCCCACCCTGTCCCTGTCCCTGTCCTGCTCAGTCCCATCCTGTCCCTGTCCTGCTCAGTCCCATCCTGTCCCTGTCCCGCTCTGCCCCACCCTGTCCCTGTCCCGCTCAGTCCCATCCTGTCCCTGTCCCGCTCTGCCCCACCCTGTCCCTGTCCCTGTCCTGCTCAGTCCCATCCTGTCCCTGTCCCGCTCTGCCCCACCCTGTCCCTGTCCGCTCTGCCCCACCCTGTCCCTGTCCCGCTCAGTCCCACCCTGTCCCTGTCCCGCTCAGTCCCATCCTGTCCCGCTCAGTCCCACCCTATCCCTGTCCCGCTCAGTCCCACCCTGTCCCTGTCCCCCTCTGCCCCACCCTGTCCCTGTCCCGCTCAGTCACACCCTGTCCCTGTCCCGCTCAGCCCCACCCTGTCCCTGTCCCGCTCTGTCTCTGGTTTTAGACCCAGCAAATAAAAAAGGACACTGAGAGAATATCTATTCCGTTTAATTATTTTCTGCGCGTGGTACGGACACAACAGATTCCGCAGATTCCAGCTTGCCACCCTCCCCGTCCCTATCCCAAAAAGACGATCCTTCCATCAGTGGCTATTCAACTGTGGGAAGCATCGCCGTTTAGCCTGATCCTGTCCTCACACAGACTGATCCCACCCAGTCTAATCCCACTCTCCCCCTCACTCCCCACACCCTTTAATATCCCACCCAATCTAATCCCACTCTCCCCCTCACTCCCCGTACCCTTTAATATCCCACCCAATCTAATCCCACTCTCCCTCACTCCCCGTACCCTTTAATATCCCACCCAGTCTAATCCCACTCTCCCGTTCACTCCCTGTACCCTTTAATATCCCACTCTCCCCCTCACTCCCCGCACCCTTTAATATCCCACCCAGTCTAATCCCACTCTCCCCCTCACTCCCCACACCCTTTAATATCCCACCCAGTCTAATCCCACTCTCCCGCTCACTGCCCGTACCCTTTAATATCCCACCCAGTCTAATCCCACTCTCCCCCTCACTCCCCGTACCCTTTAATATCCCACCCAGTCTAATCCCACTCTCCTGCTCACTCCCCACACCCTTTAATATCCCACCCAGTCTAATCCCACTCTCCCTCTCACTCCCCGTACCCTTTAATATCCCACCCAGTCTAATCCCACTCTCCCCCTCACTCCCCACACCCTTTAATATCCCACCCAGTCCAATCCCACTCTCCCCCACTCCCCGTGCCCTTTAATATCCCACCCAGTCTAATCCCACTCTCCTGCTCACTCCCCACACCCTTTAATATCCCACCCAGTCTAATCCCACTCTCCCCCTCACTCCCCACACCCTTTAATATCCCACCCAGTCTAATCCCACTCTCCCCTCACTCCCCACACCCTTTAATATCCCACCCAGTCTAATCCCACTCTCCCCCTCACTCCCCACACCCTTTAATATCCCTTCTGTTCAAGGTGTTATCTAAATCCTGTTTTAATTGTCTGCTGTGGGAGATGTTGACTCGGATCAGTTGCCCAACATGCCTACATAACACAGACCCCACAGGTCAACAAGTCTCTCACTGCGTGAAGTACTTTTATATTTTTAGACGATGCGCTATATAAATCCAAGTCTTTCATAAATAAAAGGAGAAAATGCTGGGAAACTCTCAGCAGGTCAGGCAGCAGCATCTGTGACGTGCGAAGCCCAGTTAACGTTTCAGGTCGATGACCTTTCATCAGTTCTGGATTTCTAGCATCTGCAGTATTTTTCTCAAGTGCACCTTTCATCCTCGCCTTGAGCTGGAGTGATACCTGACCCCCCAACGTTCCCCGTCATTTCTTTTTGGGGCCCTTTAACGGGCTGCCCGGCCCATTCAAAACAGTCCGTGCAGGCGCGGGTTTTTTTTCCCAATTTAAAGCTTGCTCACCAGCTGCGCGGGACCCCTGGGGCGCTGCGCGGGACCCCTGGAGCGCTGCGCAGTTGCGCAGCTTAAAGTGAGCATTGCTGAACTCCCAGGACTGTGGAGTCTCACCCAGGACCCGAAACAGTTTTTCTGACAATTCCCCTTTCAGTGAGCCTGGTGGAACCAATCAGTACAGCTCGGAGAAACTTGTGATTTCCAAGAACTTGTTGTTGGTGTTGGTAAGTTTCACAGAATGATGTTGCCAAAACACAAATGTGACTGTGTCGCATTCCACAAAATAAATTGCACCTTCGCCACTATCTGGTTCCCAGCTGTCTGAACACAAACATAACTGATTCCGATCCTGGGACGAGGGCAGAATGCAGAGATCTTTAGGTGCCTGGGTCACGAGGAACACAGTCCCTGTCTTTATCGTGATCTGTCTGATGTTATTGATAATCTATGGCCAGATGATGGCTCCCGTTCAGCAGGAGGAGATCCGCACAGCGCCGGGTGCCTCGGAGACTGCCCGGCTGGGCAGGGAGCTCAGACAGCTCCAGGAAGAGAAGGCACGTCTGCAGAAACTTCTGGAGCAGTCGGAGGCGAAAGCCAAGGGTCTGGAGTCCCAGCTCTCGCAGGTCAACCAAAGCCGGAAGGAGGACATGGTGAGTCGGAGGGGCAGCACTGAGGGAGCACTGCACTGTCGGAGGGGCAGCACTGAGGGAGCGCTGCACTGTCGGAGGGGCAGTACTGAGGGAGCGTTGCACTGTCGGGGGGCAGTATTGAGGGAGCGCTGCACTGTCGGAGGGGCAGTACTGAGGGAGCGCTGCACTGTCGGAGGGGCAGTACTGAGGGAGAGCTGCAGTGTTGGAGGGGCAGTACTGAGGGAGCGCTGCACTGTCGGAGGGGCAGTACTGAGGGAGCGCTGCACTGTCGGAGGGGCAGTACTGAGGGAGCGCTGCACTGTCGGAGGGGCAGTACTGAGGGAGCGCTGCACTGTCGGAGGGGCAGTACTGAGGGAGCGCTGCACTGTCGGAGGGGCAGTACTGAGGTAGCGTTGCACTGTCAGGGGGCAGTATTGAGGGAGCGCGGCACTGTCGGCGGGGCAGTACTGAGGGAGTGCCACACTGTCGGAGGGGCAGTACTGAGGGAAAGCCGCACTGTCGGAGGGGCAGTAGTGCGGCGCTCCCTCAGTATCGGAGGGGCAGTACTGAGGGAGAGCTGCACTGTCGGAGGGGCAGTACTGAGGGAGCGCCGCACTGTCGGAGGGGCATTACTGAGGGAGCGGCGCACTGTCGGGGTGGGGGGGGGGGGTGGGGCAGTACTGAGGGAGCGCTGCATGGTCGGAGGGGCAGTACTGGGGGAGTGCAGTACTGGGGGAGTGCCGCACTGTCGGGGGGCAGTACTGAAGGAGCACTGCACTGTCGGAGGGGCAGTACTGAGGGAGCGCTGCACTGTCGGGGGGGCAGTACTGAGGGAGCACTGCACTGTCGGGGGGCAGTACTGAGGGAGCGCTGCACTGTCGGGGGGCAGTACTGAGGGAGCGCCACACTGTCGGAGGGGCAGTACTGAGGGAGCGCTGCACTGTCGGGGGGGCAGTACTGAGGGAGCACTGCACTGTCGGGGGGGCAGTACTGAGGGAGCGCTGCACTGTCGGGGGGGCAGTACTGAGGGAGCGCTGCACTGTCGGGGGGCAGTAATGAGGGAGCGCTGCACTGTCGGGGGGGCAGTACTGAGGGAGTGTTGCACTGTCGGGGGGGCAGTACTGAGGGAGCACTGCACTGTCAGGGGGCAGTATTGAGGGAGCGCGGCACTGTCGGAGGGGCAGTACTGAGGGAGTGCCACACTGTCGGAGGGGCAGTACTGAGGGAAAGCCGCACTGTCGGAGGGGCAGTAGTGCGGCGCTCCCTCAGTATCGGAGGGGCAGTACTGAGGGAGAGCTGCACTGTCGGAGGGGCAGTACTGAGGGAGCGCCGCACTGTCGGAGGGGCATTACTGAGGGAGCGGCGCACTGTCGGGGTGGGGGGGGGTGGGGCAGTACTGAGGGAGCGCTGCATGGTCGGAGGGGCAGTACTGGGGGAGTGCAGTACTGGGGGAGTGCTGCACGGTCGGAGGGGCAGTTCTGGGGGAGCGCCGCACTGTCGGAGGGGCAGTACTGAGGGAGCGCCGCACTGTCGGAGGGGCAGTACTGAGGGAGTGCCGCACTGTCGGGGGGCAGTACTGAAGGAGCACTGCACTGTCGGAGGGGCAGTACTGAGGGAGCGCTGCACTGTCGGGGGGCAGTACTGAGGGAGCGCTGCACGGTCGGAGGGGCAGTTCTGGGGGAGCGCCGCACTGTCGGAGGGGCAGTACTGAGGGAGCGCCGCACTGTCGGAGGGGCAGTACTGAGGGAGCGCCGCACTGTCGGGGGGCAGTACTGAAGGAGCACTGCACTGTCGGAGGGGCAGTACTGAGGGAGCGCCGCACTGTCGGAGGGGCAGTACTGAGGGAGTGCTGCACGGTCGGAGGGGCAGTACTGAGGGAGCGCCGCACTGTCGGAGGGGCAGTGAAGTGCTTTGGGACCTCATGAGGTCGCTATTGGAATGCAAGTCTTTCTTCACTCAAAGGGCTCTGTTCTCCTGGAGAATTTACTGTCGGTGATTATCACTAAAGTGAAATAACTGCGCCCACCCAGCGCCTCTCCCGCCCTTCTCCATAGCAACCGTACTTCATATGTGATCCGAGACAGTGCTTCGGCAGGCTCTTCCACCACAGTGTGCATCACAGCCATGCCTGGTATCCGGACACACACACACACACACACTCCTGCAGGGCTCCATAAACCACTTTTCTTTGCAATTACCCTCCCCATCTTTATTAATCTTTTCTCGACTACACTTCCAGCCAGTCAACTCTCTGGATTCTTCCTAGTTCTCTCTGTGCGATTATTATCGCTCCTCCAAATCCGGCCTCTTGAGCATCCCAGATTTTCATCGCTCCACCATTGGCGGCCATGCCTTCAGTTGTTCAGTTCCTACGCTCTGGAATTCCCTCCCTAAACCTCTCCGCCTCTCCAACTCTCCTCCTTTTAAGACAGGAATTCGGGGATGTGTGAGAGGCCAGAATTGGAGGAGCGCGGAGAGATCTCGGAGGGTTGTGGGGCTGGAGGAGGTTACAGAGATAGGGACGGGTGAAGAGGGATTTGAAAACAAGGATGAGAATTTTGAAATCGAGGCGTCGCCGGACTGGGAGCCAGTGTAGGTCAGCGAGCACAGGGGGTGATGGGTGAACGGGACTTGGTGCGAGTTAGGACACGGGGCAGCAGAGTTTTGGATATTTCGGGTCAGTTAGTCCGTGAATGTGAAGTGGAGACTTTTCCCAGTATTCTCACAGTGTTCTTGGTGATGGTTAAGATGTTTGCTTCTTCACTGTGCCTTTTAAATAAAAGATGCCTGGGAGCAGGCCATGCAGTATTAGTCACACTGTGTACTTTGTATGAAATTCCCTCATCCCAACAAGGACAAGGTCACTTTTCGCATCACACCCCGCCATTTCGAGGGACTGATTAAGTAGCACGGCGGGGGTACAGATGAGGCATGACCTAACTGAATGGTGGAACAGGCTCGGTGGGGGGAGGGTGGGGGCTGAATGGCCTCCTCCTGTTCCGATGCCCCTATTTAGTACTGCTGAGTTCTAATTAACCATTGCCACAGGTTGGAGATTTCCAGATCAAAGGGATAAGTGTTAAGGTTAAGTGAGTGGGCAGTAAGGTGGCAGATGGCGTATAATGTGAGGAAATGTGAGGTTATTCACTTTGGTAGGAAGAATAGAAAAACAGAATATTTTTTAAATGGTGTGAAGCTATTAATCGTTGGTGTTCAGAGAGATTTAGGTGTCCTTGTACAGGAAATACAGAGAGTTAGCATGCAGGTACAGCAAGCAATTAGGAAGGCAAATGGCATGTTGGCCTTTATTGCAAGGGAGTGCAAGATTAAGGAAGTCTTGCTACAATTGTACAGGGCTTTGGTGAGACCACACTTGGTGTACTGTGCACAGATTTTGGTCTCCTTTTCTGAGGAAGGATATACTTGTCTTAGAGAAGCTGCAACAAAGGTTCACTAGATTGATCCCTGGGATGAGAGGATTGTCCTATGAGGAGAGATTGAGTAGATTGGGCCTGTACTCTCTGGAGTTTAGAAGAATGAGAGGTGATCTCATTGAAACATAGAAGATTCTGAGGGGGATTGACAGGGTCGATGCTGAGAGGCTGTTTTCCCCTGGCTGAAAAGTCTAGAACCAGGGGGCACAGTCTCAGGATAAGGAGTCGGCCATTTAAGACTGAGATGAGGAGGAATTTCTTCACTCAGAGGGCTGTGGATGCTGAGGCATTGAGTATATTCAAGGCTGAGATCGATAGATTTTTGAACTCTAGGGGAATCAAGGGATATGGGGATCAGGCGGGAAGGTGGAGTTGAGATAGAAGATCAGCCAGGGTCTTCTTGAATGGCGGAGCAGGCTCGAGGGGCCGTGTGGCCTCCTGCTGCTCCTAATTCTTATGTTCTTAGGTTTGCGATAGGTTTTAATTATCTCGGACGCTGAATAAAACACTTTTTTTAATGCTCCCTGTGATTTTTCTCCCGGGTGTTGCTCGCGGCCAGTGTCCCGGAGATTAATCTTCAATTCCTGGAGACTCCAGGACAATCCTGGAGGGTTGGCGACCCCCCTAGCAGTGAATGAAGCCCCGTTTCACCGGTGCTCGCTGCTCCCCGAGCCAAGCTGACCCAGGGCAGCTACGACACTGGCATCGACCCCGACAATGTGGAAGGTCGTCCAGGTACGTCCCGTCCGCAGAAAAACGGGATGGATTTAATTCTGCTCCCATTCTCAGTAAAGTGATGGACGGATTCATCATCAGGAGCAGCAAGTGCCCCCTATGAAGAAGAGCAGGGGAGTTCTCCCCGGTGTCCTGGGGCCAATATTTATTCCTCAATCAACATCATTAAAGCAGATTATCTGGTCATTATCATATTGCTGTTTGTGGGAGCTTGCTGTGCACAAATTGGCTGCCGTGTTTCCTACATTACATAGAAGATAGGAGCAGGAGTAGGCCATTCGGCCCCTCGAGCCTGCTCCGCCATTTAATGAGATCATGGCTGATCATCCAAATTCAGTACCCTGTCCCTGCTTTCTCCCCATATCCCTTGATTCCTTTAGCCTTAAGAAATGTATCTATCTCCTTCTTGAATATATTTAATGAATTGGCCTCAACTGCCTTCTGTGGTAGAAAATTCCACAGGTTCACCACTCTTTGGGTGAAGAAATTCCTCCTCATCTCAGTCCTAAATTGCTTACTCCTTATCCGTAGACTGTGACCTCTGGTTCTGGACTCCCCCGCCATCGGGAACATCCTTCCTGCATCTAGTCTGTCTAGTCCTGTTAGAATTTTATAAGTTTCAATGAGATCCCCTCTCATTCTTCTAAACTCTAGCGAATATAAGCCTAATCGACCCAATCTCTCTTCATACGTCATTCCTGCCATCCCAGGTATCAGTCTGGTAAATCTTCGCTGCACTCCCTCCATGGCAAGAACATCCTTCCTCAGATAAGGCAACCAAAACTGCACACAATACTCAAGGTGTGGTCTCATCAAGGCCCTGTACAACTGCAGCAAGACATCCTTGCTCCTGTACTCGAATCCTCTCGCTATGAAGGCCAACATACCATTTGCCTTCTTCACCGCCTGCTGCACCTGCATGCTTACCTTCAGCGACTGGTGCACAAGGACACCCAGGTCTCGTTGCACTTCCCCTTTTCCCAATCTATTGCCGTTCAGATAATAATCTGTCTTCCTGTTTTTGCCACCAAAGTGGATAACCTCGCATTTATCCACATTATACTGCATCTGCCATGCATTACAACAGTGACTAGACTTCATAAAGTACTTCATTGGCTGTAAAGCACTTTGGGATGTCCGGTGGTCCTGTCTGTCTGTCTGTCTGTCTCTGTCTCTGTCTCTGTCTCTGTCTCTTCCACATAGAGTGACCTCAATCCTTCCTCCTGTCTGCTATCCCACTGCGTCATCCAGCTTTCCCAAAGGGACCTGACAAACATTTTACCAATGTCTTTTTTTTTGTACCTTTTTCAACAGACGTCCCTGCAAAAGCAGATCGCAGTTCAGGAGAAAACCATCGCAGACCTACGGAAACATAACGAGGTCCTGAACAATGAAAACACTAAACTGCAAGGTCAGTACAACAATAACTTGCATTTATACAGCGCCTTTAATGTAGTAAAATGTCCCAAGGCGCTTCACAGGAGCGATTATCAAACAAAATTTGACACCGAGCCACATAAGGAGATGTTAGGACAGGTGAAAGGTCGGTTTTAAGGAGTGTCTTAAAGGAGGAGAGAGAGGCGGAGAGGTTTAGGGAGGGAGGGAGGGAATTCCAGAGTTTAGGATTAAAATCAGGAATGTGCAAGAGGTCGGAATTGGAGGAGCGCAGAGATCTCGGGGGGGGGGGGGGGGGGGGGGGGGGTGGCTGCCAATGGTGGAGCAATTAATATCGGGGATGCGCAAGAGGCCAGCACTGGAGGAACGCAGAGATCTCACGGGTTGTAGGGCTGGAGGAGGTTACAGAGATAGGGAGGGGCGAGGCCATGGAGGGATTTGAAAACAAGGATGAGTATTGCGTTCAGTAGAGGAAGAGGAGAGCATTAGAAAAATGAATAAGGGGGAGGATTTTTTTTTTATTATTCAGTGTCAAACACAGCATGAAATACTGAAAAGGCCCAGGGAGCAAGTTAAAGGCTGTAACTCACTGGGACTCCAGCTTACTTTGCGATTTCAACAGGTTTTTTTACTCTTACTTTATTAGGTGATCTCGAACATTGCGAAGAGAAATTCTCTCACCTGAAACAGGAGCAACAGAACCAGGAGCAGGAACTCAGTAGGCTGGCTAACAATCTGGAACAGAAACAGAGTGAAGTTCGTCAGTTGCGTTACCGAACCTCAAGCCTGTATCAGGAACTGTAAGCGCCCGTGTGTCTCTTTTTAAATAAAATTTTACATTGAGAAGCACTGGCGATCGCTCAAGGCCCAGAGATAGGCACACAGCAGCAGGAAACTGGAGGAGATTTGGATATATATTTGAAAAGGACAATTTTGCACGGCTGTGGGGAAAGAGCAGGGGGGAGTGGGACTAATTGGAGAGCTCTTTCAAAGAGCCGGCACAGGCACGATGGGCCGAATGGTCTGCTTCTGTGCTGTATGATTCTATGAGAGAAGATGAGGTGAAAAGAAAGAAAGACTTGCATTAATATAGCGCCTTTTACGATCTTAGGAAGTCCCAAAGCGCTTTACAGCCAATGAAGTACTTTTTGAAGTGTAGTCACTGTTGTAATGTGGGAAACGCAGCAGCCAATTTGCGCACAGCAAGCTCCCACAAACAGCATTGTGATAATGAGCAGATCATCTGTTTTAGTGATGTTGGTTAAGGGATAAATATTGGCCCCAGGACACCGGGGAGAACTCCCCTGCTCTTCGAAATAGTTGAGAGGTCGCACAACACCAGGTTATAGTCCAACAGTTTTATTTGAAATCACAAGCTTTCGGAGCTATCGATTGCTCCTTCCTCAGGTGAGGAAGGAGCAATCGATAGCTCCGAAAGCTTGTGATTTCAAATAAAACTGTTGGACTATAACCTGGTGTTGTGCGACCTCTCAATTTTGTCCACCCCAGTCCAACACCGGCATCTCCGCATCATGACCACTTCGAAATAGTGCCATGGGATTTTTAACGTCCACTTGAGAGAGCAGACGGGGCCTCGGTTTAACGTCTCATCCAAAAGACGGCACCTCCAACAGTGCAGCACTCCCTCAGTACTGGCACTGGAGTGTCAGCCTGGATTATGTGCTCAAGTCCCTGGAGTGGGGCTTTAACCCACAACTTTCAGAACAAGAGGCGAGAGAGAGCTACCCACTGACATCTAAAGGAATGGGGGGAGGGCATCAAGATAGGTTTGAATAGTGGAGATGTAAGGATGGCTGAATATTCTGGAGATTTCCTCAATTCCCTTTGGCCAAGAGGGAGTGTTTTATAGAACTGTCCCTCAGGAAGGTAAATGGGTGGGTAGAGTCCATGATGGGGTAGAGTGTACATGGGCTGTGAGAGGAGATTAAATGGGTGGGTAGAGTCCATGATAGGGGAGAGTGTACATGGGCTGTGAGAGGAGATTAAATGGGTGGGTAGAGTCCATGATGGGGTAGAGAGTACATGGGCCGTGGGAGGAGATAAATGGGTGGGTAGAGTCCATGATAGGGGAGAGTGTACATGTGCTGTGAGAGGAGATTAAATGGGTGGGTAGAGTCCATGATAGGGGAGTGTACACATGGGCTGTGGGAGGAGATTAAATGGGTGGGTGGAGCCCATGATAGGGTAGAGTGTGCATGGGCTGCAGGAGGAGATTAAATGGGTGGGTAGAGCCCATGATAGGGTAGAGTGTGCATGGGCCATGGGAGGAGATTAAATGGGTGGGTAGAGCCCATGAAGGGGTAGAGTGTGCATGGGCTGTGGGAGGAGATTAAATGGGTGGGTAGAGCCCATGATGGGGTAGAGTGTGCATGGGCTGCAGGAGGAGATTAAATGGGTGGGTAGAGCCCATGATGGGGTAGAGTGTGCATGGGCTGCAGGAGGAGATTAAATGGGTGGGTAGAGCCCATGATGGGGTAGAGTGTGCATGGGCTGCAGGAGGAGATTAAATGGGTGGGTAGAGCCCATGATGGGGTAGAGTGTGCATGGGCTGCAGGAGGAGATTAAATGGGTGGGTAGAGTCCATGATGGGGTAGAGTGTGCATGAGCTGATGGACTAATGATTTTTTCTCATTCTATGCTTTACATTCCAATCATTCTTAATATTGGAAATTAATTCTGACTTTATCTTCTGACAGACAAGAGTGTACGCCACGCAGGAAACATAAGAATGACAGTCTGTTGACCATTTTACTTTGTGTTTACGGTTATTGCCTGGGTTTCGGGTCGTGCTATGAATGCAGTTAACGGTAAGTTGAACCAAAACAGAAGAATTAGTGGATTGGTACCCAACACGCCCTGAGGAATGGGGGGTGGGTGGGGGGTCAGGCTGTGGGGGGAGAACGGGACGGGGTGTTTGGGGGTGGGTGGGTGGGGGGGGGGGGGGGGGGCGGTGGGATGAACTTGGGGAAAGGAAAATAAAAATTCTAAAACCTTTTCCTTGTGTTGTACAGGACTCCTCCAAAGTCCTGGCGTGAAGAGAAGTCCTCAACATGTAGAGAGGAAGCAAACACTCCTGTGCGAAGAGAATGAGGCTGACGGTGATTGCAGGAAGCAACGTTCGCTTCTAGTCTCTGGATAGCGATCTTCAAAGGAAAAATAATGCAAACGAGCTTCTCTGTGACGCAAATGGAAAGCAAGATCCTTGTCCTTTACAGCTGAAAGATTGTCTAGAGCTGGTATCGCTGTGGTGGCCTCTCACCAAAGCCCAGATTCACTTGGTTGCCAGCAGGTTGTCACTCTCCCCGGCGTGTCCCCCCGTGTCTTTTTATTTAAAAACTGAAGGCTTTTGGGGCTGGTGGACACAGATCTGTAGCGCGGTGTGGTTTCTAGCCTAGTTGGTTTAAGTAACAGTGATAGTGAAGCTTGCCCTGGAGTTAACATGGACGTACGAGACACAGAATGTGAAAAGGCCACTCTACATCAGTCCCACTCTTTCAACAGCCCATGTTAACTCTACCCCATCATGGACTCTACCCACCCATTTAATCTCCTCTCACAGCCCCTGGACACTCTCCGCTATCATGGACTCTACCCACCCATTTAATCTCCTCCCACAGTCTAGTTCCAAAGCTGGCACAGGCACGATGGGACGAATGGCCTCCTCCTGTGCTGTTTAATTCTATGATAGTTTATACTTATTCAGAGACTAACTAACAGAACACCAAGTTAATTCTGTGTCTGTATTTTTAATAAAACACTTGTGTACATATTTGCAATCAAATATAATGGTAAAAAAAACTCTCGTATCATGTGGAGAGATTTTGTTCCTTCCACTGATCTCCAGATGAAATTGCAGTCATTCCGAAACCCCATCCTGATCGGAGCAGAGCACATGACATGTGACACAGGCACATGACACAGACATTGACGTCTGTCACTACATGGGGGAACATTCCAGCTTCACGCTACTGACTCACTACCGGCAGCAAGTGATGGAAACTCGGGTCTACAATTTTCTGACCATTTTTAAGCTTTTGGGAAACAATGCACAGTACATGCCCAACTTTCTGATTCACACACTCTGCGAGCGAAGGAGAGAATTAAACCTCATGCATAGATCATTGGAACCCCTCGATTAGATTCCGGCCTGTAACTCACTCCCGGGTATCCGTTATTCCATATATAAACCCCCCGATTAGATTCCGGCCTGTAACTCACTCCCGGGTATCTGTTATTCTATATATAAACCATCAGAACCCCTCGATTAGATTCCAGCCTGTAACTCACTCCCGGGTATCTGTTATTCTATATATAAACACCCCCCGCCCGACCCCTGGATTAGATTCCAGCCTGTAACTCACTCCCGGGTATCTGTTATTCTATATATAAACCCCCGAACCCCTCGATTAGATTCCAGCCTGTAAGATGTTTAAATTCACCCTGTCCTTTAACCCGTGCAACTGTTTCCAAAGTTCAGACCCGTGGAACAGACAACACAAAACACAAGGATTTCAGGGAAAACTATCTTTTACTTACAAATCAGCCAGAGGTTACAAGTAAGCTCACACAAACTGTTACATACAGTAAAGTTTACAATCCGCACTCATTCGTTTACTTATTACAAGTCGGCACGCATGGATCTGCTCATTTACTTTAAGCTCAAGTGGTCATAAGCAAAACACATACGTACCGGCACGCAGAATGGTCGGTTCGGCGGTGACCAGTACCTCTTTAACTGGCAACTGACCCAAGCTGCCTGACTGCAGCCCCGGGGTGTCTTTTAGCAGCACTTACAGCCCCAAAACTTGGCAGCCCGCCCACAGCATTCATCTCCCAAATTGTAGTAATGAAGGCCAGCAGTTGTTTGCCTCTGCTTCTTATCAGTAGTCAGCCAGACAGTCAGTGGGCCTCAAGGCCGGTCACATCCCAAAGTCTGAAGATGTTCCTGTGTTTGCGACTATTCCCCAGTTCAGTAGCTTGCTTCTACAGAACTCTCAAGGTCTGCTCCGTATCTGTGAAGGGCGGTTGGCAGCCTTCACAGCTTTCAGCCCCAGCAGTTTTATTTTTGCTAAAGTTCGCTCAGCAACCAGGCTCTTGGCCTCGCGGAGCCTGCTGTTACATAAAATGTGGTCAACTTGTAAGTTTGGTCAAGTTAAAGCCTGTAACTCACTCCCGGGTATCTGTTATTCTATATATAAACCCCTTGAACCTGTCGATTAGATTCCAGCCTGTAACTCACTCCCGGGTATCTGTTATTCTATATATAAACCCCCCCGAGCCCCTCGATTAGATTCCAGTCTGTAACTCACTCCCGGGTATCTGTTATTCTATATATAAACCCCCTCGATTAGATTCCAGTCTGTAACTCACTCCCGGGTATCTGTTATTCTATATATAAACCCCCTCGATTAGATTCCAGCCTGTAACTCAATCCCGGGTATCTGTTATTCTATATATAAACCCCCTCGAACCCCCCGATTAGATTCCAGCCTGTAACTCACTCCTGGGTATCTGTTATTCTATATATAAACCCCCTCGAACCCCGCAATTAGATTCCAGCCTGTAACTCACTCCCGGGTATCCGTTATTCTATATATAAACTCCCCCGAACCCCTCGATTAGATTCCAGACTGTAACTCACTCCCAGGTATCTGTTATTCTATATATAAACCCCCTCGAACCCCTCGATTAGATTCCAGCCTGTAACTCACTCCCGGGTATCTGTTATTCTATATATAAACCCCCTCGAACCCCTCAATTAGATTCCAGCCTGTAACTCGCTCCCGGGTATCTGTTATTCTATATATGAACCCCTCGATTAGATTCCAGCCTGTAAGTCACTCCCGGGTATCTGTTATTCTATATATAAACCCCCCCGAACCCCTCGATTAGATTCCAGCCTGTAACTCACTCCCGGGTATCCGTTATTCTATATAAGAACCCCCTCGAACCCATCGATTAGATTCCAGCCTGTAACTCACTCCTGGGTATCTGTTATTCTATATATAAACCCCCTCGAACCCCGCAATTAGATTCCAGCCTGTAACTCACTCCCGGATATCCGTTATTCTATATCTGAACCCCCTCGAACCCGTCGATTAGATTCCAGCCTGTAACTCACTCCCGGAAATCTGTTCTTCTATTTATAAACCCCCTCGAACCCCGCAATTAGATTCCAGCCTGTAACTCACTCCCGGGTATCCGTTATTCTATATATAAACTCCCCCGAACCCCTCGATTAGATTCCAGGCTGTAACTCACTCCCAGGTATCTGTTATTCTATATATAAACCCCCTCGATTAGATTCCAGCCTGTAACTCACTCCCGGGTATCTGTTAATTCTATATATAAACCCGTCGATTAGATTCCAGCCTGTAACTCACTCCCAGGTATCCGTTATTCTATAGATGAACCCCTCGATTAGATTCCAGCCTGTAACTCACTCCCAGGTATCCGTTATTCTATAGATAAACCCCCGAACCCCTCGATTAGATTCCAGCCTCGAGGGCCTTGCCTAGGTAGCCATTCCTCATGTGGACTCTAGACAGTGAGTGTCAGGAGGGTCTTCCACCCTGGGTGGTGGCGGGGCGGGGTGTCACTCAAATCTAAGTCGTGTCCTCACTGAACCTTCACTTGTGCAGGATCTGCTAAGGGGGTTCTCGATCACCAAGCCACAGTGGGAATTCCGGCTGATTTAGCCCTCTCCTTCATCCTGGGGTCTCTATGTAGGACCCTCACTGCCGTGGTGGCTGAGATCAGCTACCTCGGCACAGCCCGTGGATTGAGCCCGGGGCCGTCCTACTCTGCACGACCCAGCATCACTCCGAGCCGTGCATTTTACAACTGAGCCATCGGAGGTGGGGAAATTGAGCTTTCGATAATCTTTCACACTCAGGTTCTGTTTCAATGGGAAAATGTGAAAACAGCAGGGTGGAAAATAAGAGGACAGTGTAGATAGTCTCAGAAAACTTATCGGAAGTGGGCCAGCAGATGGCAGATGTCGTTCAACGTGAATCAACACAAATAATTAAAGCCCCGATTTCAACCTTAGCTACATGAGGAGAACCAGGGCACAATTGAATCAGGAGCCCGATATACGCCCCGCCCGATTCTCAGCTCCGTTGAAGTCAATCGGGCGTAGAATCGGGTGGGGAGTGAATCGAACATCCGCCTCCAACATGTCCTGATCTCGCCGGGTGGGTAGGGTCAGAATCGGGGGTTTAATGCGGGAACAAGTAACCGAAAGAGGAAGTGAAAAGAGAAAATGCTGGAAAGACTCAGCGGGTCAGGCAGCATCAGAGGAGAGAGAAACAGAGTCAACGTTTCAGGTCGGTGACCTTTCGTCAGAACTGGAAAATGTTAGAGACTTAACAGTCTACAAGTAGGCACAGAACCTGGGAAAACCGGGGGGGAGGGGAGGGAAAAAACAAAAGGAAGGTCTGTGATGGAGTGGAAGGCAGGAGAGATTAAATGAGAAAAGGGATGATGGTGCGAGGCAAAAGGGGGTGGTAATGGGACAAGTGAAGAAACAAAAGATGGGTCCAGAGGAGGTGTAAATGGCGACAGCAGAATCATTACCAGCAACTGCTGTCCGAAAAAATGGGAGCGGTTGTTATGATCTGAAGTTTTTGAACTCAAATGTTGAGGCCGGAAGGTTGTGAAGTGCCTAATCGAAAGATGAGGTGCTGTTCCTCGAGCTTGCGTTGAGCTTCGTTGGAGCAGTGTAGGAGGCCGAGGACAGAGAGGTCAGAGTGGGAGTGGGGCGGAGAATTAAAGTGACAGGAAACTTGGGGTCACGCTTGCGGACTGAACGGAGGCGTTCAGCAAAGCGGTCACCCAATCTGCGTTTGGTCTCCCCAATGTAGAGGAGACCGTATCGTGAGCAGCGAATACAGTATACTAAATTGGGAGAAGTACAACAAGTAAATCCCTGTTTCACCTGAAAAGAGTGTTTGGGACCCTAGACGATGGGGAGGTTGGAGGTGAAAGGGCAGGTGTTGCATCTCCTGCACTCAGGAACATAGGAACAGGAGGAGGCCATTCAGCAGGTGGGACTGAGGGGTGTGGTGAGAAGGTGGGTAGCTAGGGCTGAGGGATATATGGAGAAGGTGGGTCAGTGGGGTTGAGGGATATGGGGAGAAGGTGGCTAGGTAGGGTTGAGGGATATGGGGAGAAGGTGGGTCGGTGGGGTTGAGGGATATGGGGAGAAGGTGGGTCGGTGGGGTTGGGGGATATGGGGAGAAGGTGGGTAGGTAGGGTTGAGGGATATGGGGAGAAGGTGGGTCGGTGGGGTTGAGGGATATGGGGAGAAGGTGGGTCAGTGGGGTTGAGGGATATGGGGAGAAGGTGGGTCGGTGGGGTTGAGGGATATGGGGAGAAGGTGGGTCGGTGGAGTTGAGGGATATGGGGAGAAGGTGGGTTGGTTGGGTTGAGGGATATGGGGAGAAGTTTGGTCGGTGGGGTTGAGGGATATGGGGAGAAGGTAGGTTGGTGGGATTGAGGGATATGAGGAGAAGGTGGGTTGGGGATATGGGGAGAATGTGGGTTGGTGGGGTTGAGGGATATGAGGAGAAGGTGGGTCGGTGGGATTGGGGATATGGGGAGAAGGTGGGTCGGTGGGGTTAAGGGATACGGGGAGAAGGTGGGTCGGTGGGGTTGAGGGATATGGGGAGAAGGTGGGTCGGTGGTCTTGGGGATATGGGGAGGAGGTGGGTCGATGGGGTTGGGGGATATGGGAAGAAGGTGGGTCGGTGGAGTTGAGGGATATGGGGAGGAGGTGGGGTTGGGGGATATGGGGAGGAGTTGGATCGGTGGGGTTGGGGATATGGGGAGAAGGTGAGTCGGTGGGGTTGGGGATATGGGGAGGAGAAGGGTCGGTGAGGTTGGGGATATGGGGAGAAGATGGGTCGGTGGGGTTGGGGATATTAGGAGAAGGTGGGTAGGTGGGGTTGGGGATATGAGGAGAAGGTGGGTCGGTGGGGTTGGGGATATGAGGAGGAGGTGGGGTTGAGGGAAATGGGGAAGAGGTGAGTCGGTGGGGTTGGGGATATGGGGAAAATGTGGGCAGGTGGGGTCGGGGGATATGGAGAGGGTGGGTCGGTGGGGTTGGGGATATGGGGATATGGTGGGTCGGTGGGGTTGGGGATATGGGAGGAGGTGGGTCGGTGGGGTTGGGGATATGGGAGGAGGTGGGTCGGTGAAGTTGGGGATATGGGGAGAAGGTGGGTAGGTGGGGTTGGGGATATGGGGAGAAGGTGGGTCGGTGAAGTTGGGGATATGGGGAGAAGGTGGGTAGGTGGGGTTGGGGATATGGGAGGAGGTGGGTCGGTGGGGTTGGGGATATGTGGAGGAGGTGGGTCGGTGGGGTTGGGGGATATGGGGAGGAGGTGGGTCGGTGGGGTTGGGGATATGGGAGAAGGTGGGTCGGTGGGGTTGGGGATATGGGAGGAGGTGGGTCGGTGGGGTTGGGGGATATGGGGAGAAGGTGGGTCGGTGGGGTTGGGGATATGGGAGGAGGTGGGTCGGTGGGGTTGGGGATATGGGAGGAGGTGGGTCGGTGGGGTTGGGGGATATGGGGAGAAGGTGGGTCGGTGGGGTTGAGGGATATGTGGAGAAGGTGGGTCGGTGGGGTTGGGTATATGGGGAGAAGGTGGGTTGGTGGGGTTGAAGGATATGGGTAGAAAGCGATGAGAAAGATATTGTGAGAAGATGAGGAGGTTCGATGAATTTATCAACAAAGGACTTTCCTAAAATAACATAAAATGAAACTAAGCGAATGATTGTAACTCAGGAATAGTTGGCCTGTTGCCAATACCTGAAATGGTTTGAATCACGTGATTTCCAGTAAATGTGTGTGGGGGGGGGGAGGGAGCGAGGGGGGAGGCGGGCCAGCGGCAGGGAAGTTGAACATATCTGATGATAAAGTGAAGCAATTTTCTGTTGAGTAGAAATATTGCGACACAGCTGCTGCTGGACTGCTAATGCTGAGTTGGTTGGCTGTTGTGATTCACCTTGCCTGTATCAGACGAAAGCTTGTAAAATTAAATAAATCTGTTGGACTATAACCTGGTGTTGTGCGACTTCTCATTTTTGTCCACCCCAGTCCAACGCCGGCATCTCCACATCATGTATCAGACGATACCAGTCTTCAGGATGACATCTGACAGAACGAAGGCTTTCTCTGAAAAATGCTGTTACATTTTAAAATGGATGGTTTTGCCACTGACCTTGATTACAGTGGTGGTTGTGTGTGCGGTGTTCATTGTGATGAACACGGACCCCGTCCGTCAGCTGGCCGAGTGTAGACAGCAACTTCAAAACAACACCTCTCTGCTGCATAATAACATGCAGAAACTAGCGGAGACCCAATCCTTATTAAAGGACTGGCAGGATCAATCGGTGAGTAGTAAAATCATCGCGAGTTCGGGCAGTATTGACAGTAAATGTAGCCAAAGCAAGCTTTGCCACGTTTGGGGATTAGGAAGCCTTTTAGTGATGATATTTGTTATTAAAAATAAAGTGTTGCAGTTTTTTAGTAAAACTCGGAGGCTTCGTAAAATATCAAATCTTTTTAATTATGTTTGGAAGTACGTAACATGGGTACAGTAGTGTCGTAGTTATGTTACTCTGGACGTGTAATCCAGAGAACGTGAGTTCAAATCCCACCACGGCCGTTTGAGAATTCAAATTCAGTTTTTTTTTAAACTGGAAATTAAAAGCTCGTTATCAGTAAAAAGTGACCATGAAGCTGTCAGATTGTTGTAAAAACCCAACTGGTTCACTAATGTCCCTTTAGGGAAAGACACAGGCCGTCCTTACCCGGTCTGGGTTTTGTCGAAGTTTACATACCGAGTAGAACACATAAAATCGTGTCAAAGAAGGCTTTTTAATAAAGTTTACTTGTTACAAGGGAAGGTTCTGACACAGTCAAGTTGCTATGTCAGAATGCTTCGAATCTTACAAGATTTGAACATACTTTATACAAAAAGTACACAGAACAGGCCATTTGACATAACATTAAACATCCTGAATAATGAAGCACAAACTTGTGAGTTATTGCATAGGTTTTCGTTATAATAACGAGCAGAAATTCCTTAAAGATCAGATAACCAGACCTTCCTTATGAGACCTCTTTGTTCAATGTTCATTCTCTAATCTGTGGGTTGATGGCTTACCTTATCTCATCCTGAGCTGGTTAGAACTAATTGATGCCTTATTTTGCTAAGCTTTTCTTAGATAAGGAATTTTGAGTTGTCACCATTCTTGTAGCTAATTAGAATGATTTACTTATGGTAACTCCTACTGTCGGCCATTTTGAATTTCCTTTTTAAATTACTTTCTTAGAGAGGCCATTTTATTTGTGTCTTAAAAGTAAACTGCACTTCTACATTTTCCCCTTTTGTCCTTTCTAGGACAACATAGCTTTCTCCTAACGGTCCTTATACTAACTTAAAATCTAGTCAAGGATACCGACTTCTTTTCTGTTTGTAACCATCCCCGGGATATACCTGTATTGATGGTTGACCTTATCTAAGATCGTCCTTCTTCTCTGTCTATTCTTGGTGTTTGGGTGTATGTTCTTGTAGGGGTTTTAGTTGTGTTTTGGTGACTGTGGCGTACTTTTGTGGTTCATTAGTCTGCTGTTCTCTAACTTTTCCTGCAGCTTATACTAGCCTGCAGTTCGGGTGTTGCTATACACCCTCTAAGGAGATAGGGTACAGCAGTTCATAGAGGAGTTCTAAGTCATGGCCCACACAGTTTATGCCTAACCTGTGGGGTTCTCCTAGGGGACTGCAGCTTATAGAGGAGGACTGATTCATGACCCACACAGTTTATACCTAACCTGTGGGGTTCTCCAAAGCACAAGTGCTTCTACGTGAGCCTCCAGAGTGCGGACCAAGTGGTATACAAGGTCGACGTCACCGGCAGTTGAAAGGAGTCCTCTCTCTTTCCCTAGCCTGCAGATCCCATTTGGGTGGAAGAATATTTTTACCGAAAGTGGGGAGCATGCACAATGTGTATATATGTATATGTATATATATATGTATATTGTCAGTATTCAATCGTTTAGTCCCATTCCATGGTCTGTTATTAGTCAAATTCATCAAACTGGTAGTATTGAACCACCAGTTTTCCATGAAACTCCCTGCCCCGTACGTAATAAACTTTTGTATGCAACGACTTTTCCCCATATTAACTCTGTTCCCTTTGTCTGTCCTAGATTGCGTTCCCAGCATATATCCCCGATCGGTCGGCCCTTTCCCGATGTATTGGTAAGGGCTAGAAAAGGAGGTACTTTCGTATAATCATACGTCGGCTTGTACCATCCCTTAAAATTTTCTAACGAATATCCTCCCCCCTTAAACTCGTTTCTTAGGCTAGACCACTTTTGTTCCCATTTATTTCCGAAGGTGGATAGGGTGGTATTTTTCTGTTTCGTATGATTTTTATTAATTATCCATTCTGCCATATCTGTGAGGTTCAAGGGTATCGGTCGCAGAGGTATTCCTCCTTTCACATGGGTAGGAATATGGCTACATACCCAACAGGCGTTTATCCCACTTTTTTTGGCATACTTATATGACATATACAAAAAGGTGTTCATATGTAATTCTCGTTTCTTTCGGGGTTCTTTTCTTCTCCCTTGGCAGGCTATACATATCAGTCCGATTAGTAGGTAAAACGTAAATAACAGCTTCATTATTTAAGTCTTTTCAAATTCAAATTCAACTGTCCTTATCTGATACTTTCTTGCAATGGGATGCGTGGATCCAAGTAGGTCTTTCCTTGACCTTTACAGCTGTATTTGTTGTCAAGAGTACTTGATATGGCCCTTCAAAGCGTGGCTGCAGACCGTTCTTCCTCTTAAAGACCTTTATGTAGACGTCATCTCCTGGTTCCAAATTATGGCACTTTCCTTCGGCCGGTTCCGTTTGAGCTTCCTTTACCTGTTGGTGAAAGCTGGAAATACATCTAGTTAATGCAATGCAATTTTCATCCATTTTATGAATGTCCATTTGTTTAACCGTAAAGGGTGCTGAGAATGGCAGCCTTTGGGGCCGTCCCATAACAATCTCATGTGGCGACAGTCCAGTTGTCCTGTTAGTTGCTGCTCGCATTATCATCAATGCTAAGGGTAACAGTTCAACCCATTTTAGTCCAGTTTCATTGCAAAGTTTAGAAAGTTTATTCTTCAGTACTCCGTTATATCTTTCTACCAGCCCTGCAGATTGTGGATGATAACTGCAGTGAAAATGCTGATTAATCTGCAAGGCTTTACATAGTTCCTTTATGATCATTCCAGTAAAATGTGATCCGTTGTTGCATGAAAGTTGCATAGGTATTCCAAACCTTGGTATGATTTCTTTTAGCAAACACTTCGCAACTGTTACAGCATCATTCTTTTTACATGGAAAAGCTTCAACCCATCTTGAAAACATATCTATGATTACCAACAGTATAAGTCCTTCAAAATTATTATTATTTTTTTTTGTCTATTACCCCCCACCCTGTGTTGTTTTGCATTTTACGATTCCCTTATCATTTCTATTTGTCTTTTGATGCTTGATATTCAACCTTGCTGGCATTTCTGCTATCTATTCCTGGCTGCATGTTGTCAGTTTCTGTTCTAAGAATTAAAACCCATCTTTGAATCTAACAGCTATTTCTTACAATTCCCTTCTTTGAGAAGGAAATAACCCTTATTGACTTCTCACAATCGGCTCTTGACTAATCTAGCTAGTTCTTATTGCTCTCTCTCAACTTGGGCGTTAGTTAGTAGGGAGTCTTGAAGATTTCTCCCTTCTAATAGTCCATTCCGGTGTTCCAATTCTGCCCCGCCTGGGGTATCCTCTGTTTCTTCTATCTTTCTGATTTCAAGCAACATTACAGTTTAACATCTAATCAACAAATCATGGACTTAAAAGATTCTCCAGCTCTCTCTTTTACTCATATCCATCTTGTGGATAATTCTTACTAAACATGATTTCTCCTTAGCCCTCAATTGTCCCAATTCAGATTCCAGGTAACTCTCCACTTCAACTTCAATTTCAATCCTTCTAACAGGTACCAGTGTGTTTAACTCTATTCTGATTGTTTCATTAATTAGATAGTTTCTCGATGGAGTATGTGTCAATGCTTTAAAAGTTGTCTCGCTCTCCTGAGCCACATTAACCATTTCATGTCTTGCTGTTGTCCAGTAACTGAGCATGTCTGAGACCCGTTCTTCAGTGCAGATTCACCATACATTCCCAGATGGTAATCGCTTCATACGTAACAAATCACATTTGCACACTCATACCGGTATCTCAATATCATGCCACATGTGCCTTTCTCGGGCTTTCAGGTATCTTATCAAAAGACTGTCTTTGTTCATCTTCTTCTGCATGGTCCCAATATCTTGGATAGTGGCCAGGCTATCAAATTCAGTTTTCTTAAAATTTCATTATAGGCAGGGACACAAATGTCTCCAAGAGAAAGCTATCAATTTACTATTCTTAACTGCACTTTCCTGACTTTCACTAGCAAGCTTTTAAAATTCCCATTCAGCAGTGTAATTTCTCCTGTTTCAATTTTATACATCCCATTAATTACCATTCATATCTCATTCATGAGCCCTGGAGTAACTTTACTGTCCAGTACAATATTTAAGATTGAAAACATAGATCAAACATTCTCACTAGGTCCAAGTTACTAACACTTTTTATTTATCATTATTTTAGAGGATCTTTTATTTTCCCAAAAGTAACCCAAAATATATCTAGTGCCTGAGTCTATATTGTTATTACAAAATTATCCCAAAATCCAAACAGCAGTACCGTTGAACTGATTGACAAAACCTATGTTCAATTTCATTTCTATCAATTTATCTTCCATTTCCAATTTCAGAAACAAATGATTTCCAGGCTAGGTGGTTTATACAGTGTTTTAACATTAGAGACAGAAGTGCTGCAATTAGTTTACAAGGTAACTTCCATATAACAAAAGAAAGAAGATTTTCCTTCTGTCACTGTGGGGAAATATTAACTTAAAATTAATAATGTCCAATATCTTTAAATGTCATACCGAAGTTATTGCTTGATGAACTTAATCAGCTGTCAGTGGAAAGGGTTAACTCCTTTGCAGGTTTTTAAGAAGGTGGAGCAAAACATTATCAGGCGCACGCAATTGCGTCACTTCACGTAAATTAAAAAAAAACTTTCCCGATCCAAAAAAGCAGTTGTGTTTTCACACTTTAACTGAACACGAACAGAACAGATAAAACAAAACAAAATAGCACATGCTTGCAGAACTAGTAAATTACATCATATTTCTTATTGTCCTTTCTTCAGATGTCTTTCCAAAATACTGTAAAAACATTGAATTTAAACAAATCAAATCAGAGTGCTTTGGAAGATTTCACCATAGCAACCGCAACTCCAAGGTTAAATCTTAGACCGAAACTTAATCTTTTGTTAAACAAACTTTTTTTGTTGTTCTTCTCAGTTTTTTACACACCAGCTTAACTTAAATTGTAATTCAAATTATTATTTATTTATTTATTTATTTTTTTTTCTGGCACAATGCTTTCCCTGCAAAGTCTGATATAAAATTCCTGTCTATCCCTGACAGTAAAGGCGAATTTCCTTGTGATTCCTCTGCCAATGGTATGGACCAGAACCCGTTCTGTATCCAAGACTGTAAATATTTCAAAATCTGGTTTCAGACCATTAAATATCTTATTCAATGCGGTCTACACAAATTTACACCAACCAGAATTTCACCGTGCACAATGAAAGTCTGGTTTTTAATAGGTTAATTAACCTCAATAATTCCAATTCAATCCAGATCAATTTTTTTTTTTTTAAACTAACCAGTGTCAGTTGGAAAAGAAAGAACACATCGTTACATTAACAAAGAAACAATTACCATGCCTTGTAAACATTCAAATTAATTGTCATTTTCTTTCCAGGCACATTGGCAACTGTGACTTCAAGGCTGAAGCTTATACCTCTTTTGTAAAACAATTAACAAACTTAAAACAACACACTTGAGTATCATTCAAGACAAGTCTTCAAAGAGTTAAAAACAGCTTTTAGCTCTCTGTACAAAAGAGTGGGTGGAGCTAAAACATAAACAAACTGACAGACACTTTTTTTTAGGCAGATTAAATAATACTGTAACTTAACAAACTTAAACATTCACACAATCAGGAATTTTTTTTTCACACTTTTCACACAACTGAGATCCCAGTATTCCTTTTAAGATTCCTTTCACTCAACAAATCTTGTATATTAGCTTTTTATCTCGGCACAGACATTAATAACTTCCATGCCGGTAAAACTTTTCTCAGCAGCTTTTCCTGGCTTTCCAAATCCCTTCCTTTTTTTTTCTTTGAGTTTCAGATTTCAATTCTGGTCCGTCGGTGTTGCGGAAGCTGCTTGCTCCATTAAGAGGGAAACTTTATTCTTTTGGTCCCTATTTGTCTAACTTCATTTTGTTTAGCCAATTTACTCAGGGTCTTTTCTCTTTTTTTTTAATGTCAGATCTACTGGCTTGTATACTACGGTCCTTACGCCTTTCTGCTTCCTTTTTCCAGTCTGAAAAGGCTGACCAATTTATTGACTTTTTACCTCTTCTTTGTGGGTCTCTATTTGCGAGACAGTCCTCTAGACATGTAATTCTTCTATTCTTAGTAAAGTTTTAATTATACTAGGCATTCTTCTTCTAAATCGCAAGTTTCACCCTTTACCCCCTTACGATTATTATTAACCCTTCGGAGCTCCACAAGTGACAAACAATAACAAGAATTAACAACAATAAAGACAATGATAAGTAACGCGAAAGCCCAAACAGGCAAACAAATCAAGTAATCAGACATTAATCTTATACTTTAAACTAAACAAATAATCAATTCTCAGCCTGCGTTGAACGCCCCTACAAACTGAGTCCTTAACATTTAACTTATGCTTTATACGTAACTTATATTCTAAGTGAAGGTTTCTCTCTAAACCTTTCTGCCGCGAGACTCTTTTCCCCGGCTCAAGGGACCCTCCCTTGATACTGCAGTTTTAACCTTTTAGCGCTTTTTCACAACCTGGTACCTTTAGTCCGGGACGCAACCCTGCCGACTCTCTTTCTTGCCTTCTTTGCCCGATTAGTTTTGAGACTTGAGCCGTCAGAATTCTTCTCCTTTTAACGTTAAAATAAAAGAAGCAAAAGTTACAAGATTCAACTCAATTCTAAAACAGATCATCGCCGTGCTGCTTGTCGGAAGAAACAGACTTACACTAATTCAGCATCTAGTGAGAAATCCTTTTAGGTGATAAAACATCACTTTTGGCCAGTTAGGATTTGCCACTAGAAATTCATAGTGTCCTTTGTCCGTGACTTACCGAGAGGTAGCAAGCGATCTCGGTGGGACCTCCAAGAAACTGTCGAAGTTTACATACCGAGTAGAACACATAAAATCGTGTCAAAGAAGGCTTTTTAATAAAGTTTACTTGTTACAAGGGAAGGTTCTGACACAGTCAAGTTGCTATGTCAGAATGCTTCGAATCTTACAAGATTTGAACATACTTTATACAAAAAGTACACAGAACAGGCCATTTGACATAACATTAAACATCCTGAATAATGAAGCACAAACTTGTGAGTTATTGCATAGGTTTTCGTTATAATAACGAGCAGAAATTCCTTAAAGATCAGATAACCAGACCTTCCTTATGAGACCTCTTTGTTCAATGTTCATTCTCTAATCTGTGGGTTGATGGCTTACCTTATCTCATCCTGAGCTGGTTAGAACTAATTGATGCCTTATTTTGCTAAGCTTTTCTTAGATAAGGAATTTTGAGTTGTCACCATTCTTGTAGCTAATTAGAATGATTTACTTATGGTAACTCCTACTGTCGGCCATTTTGAATTTCCTTTTTAAATTACTTTCTTAGAGAGGCCATTTTATTTGTGTCTTAAAAGTAAACTGCACTTCTACAGTTTATATGTGACTCCAGTCCCACACCAACGTGGCTGACTCTTAATTGCCCCCTGAAGTGGCCAAGCGAGACACTCAGTTGTGCAAAAGATGTACAAGTTGTGCAAGGCACCATCAATATCCTGGGGGGTTCACCATTGACCAGAAACATAACTGGACCAGCCACATAAACACTGTGCCTACAAGAGCAGGTCAGAGGCAGGGTATTCTGTGGCGAGTGTCTCACCTGCTGACTCCCCAAAAACTTTCCACCATCTGCAAGGCACAAGTCAGGAGTGTGATGGAATACTCTCCACTTGCCTGGGTGAGTGCAGCTCCAACAACACTCAAGAAGCTCGACACCATCCAGGACAAAGCAGCCCACTTGATCGGCCCCCCATTCACCACCTTAAACATTCACTCCCTCCACCACCGGCGCACCGTGGCTGCAGTGTGTACCATCTACAAGATGCACTGCAGCAACTCGCCAAGGCTTCTTTGGCAGCACCTCCCAAACCCGTGACCTCTACCACCTAGAAGGACAAGGGCAGCAGGCGCAGGGGAACACCACCACCTCCAAGTTCCCCTCCAAATCACACACCATCCTGACTTGGAAATATATCGGCCGCTCCTTCATCGTCGCTGGGTCAAAATCCTGGAACTCCCTCCCTAACAGCACTGTGGGAGCACCTTCACCACACGGACTGCAGCGGTTCAAGAAGGCGGCTCACCACCACCTTCTCGCGGGCAACTAGGGATGGGCAATAAATGCCGGGCTTGCCAGTGACGCCCACATCCTGAGAATGAATAAGAAAAAAAATACATAAATCACCATGTGGACTGCTTCATTGACATGGTGCCATTCTGAGCAACATAACACTGGAAAGTCCCAAGTTCATTCCCCGCCCTGTGCTGACTTATCTCATCTCAGCCTCGGTCAAGACAGGGGCAACACGATAATTGAATTCCGTGCTCCAGGAGTTAGGGAGAGGGTTAAAAAAAAAAATCAGCCTTAAGTTCCTGTGGGAAGGAGAGTCCACACCACCCGAGTACCTGAATGTCCAGGTGCTGCCTGCAGGACCAGGGTGCGTTGGGTTAACCTCCGGAGAGGAGTGAAGAGGTGGGGTTTGTAAGCTCGGCTCTGCAAGGTACGAGCATCTCTGCAGGTAAAGAGGATGGTGCACGATCTAAAGTAAGCATTCAAGATTGTCTGTTTGATCACTTGTGCCCCTGGAGAATGGGAATGAGAGAGTTCCAGATTTCCGCTACCCTTTGTGTGAAGAAGTGCTTCCTGACATCACCCCTGAACGGCCTGGCTCTAATTTTAAGGTTATTCCCCCTTGTTCTGGACTCCCCCCACCAGAGGAAATAGTTTCTCTCTATCTTTTTTTAAAATTTGTTCGTGGGATGTGGGCGTCGCTGGCAAGGCCAGCATTTATTGCCCATCCCTAATTGCCCCTTGAGAAGGTGGTGGTGAGCTGCCTTCTTGAACCGCTGCAGTCCGTGTGGTGAAGGTGCTCCCACAGTGCTGTTAGGGAGGGAGTTCCAGGATTTTGACCCAGCGACGATGAAGGAACGGCCGAGATATGTCCAAGTCAGGATGGTGTGTGACTTGGAGGGGAACTTGGAGGTGATGGTGTTCCCATGCGCCTGCTGCCCTTGCCCTTCTAGGTGGAAGAGGTCGCGGGTTTGGGAGGTGCTGTCGAAGATGCCTTGGCAAGTTGCTGCAGTGCATCTTGTAGATGGTACACACTGCAGCCACGGTGCGCCGGTGGTGGAGGGAGTGAATGTTTAAGGTGGTGGATGGGGTGCAAATCAAGCGGATTGCTTTGTCCTGGATGGTGTCGAGCTTCTTGAGTGTTGTGGGTACTGCACCAATCAAATCGCTTAATCATTTTAAATGCCTTGAGTAGATCACTCCTCAACCTTATAAACACATGGGAATAGAACATAAGTTTGTGCAATTTGTCCTTTTAATTTAACCCTTTAGGCCCCGGTGTTAGGGGGAAATTTTACCTCCGAGCACGTGGTCACAATTACTCTCCTTTAGGCCGCATATTTAATACAAACCACCCAATCGTACACAGAGCTTCAGGATAACAATGAAGCAAAGGGGAGGCAGGTAGATCTAAACTCACATGTCCCCCTCCCCGCCTCATTCCCCCGCCATTCCTCCCCCCCACCCCGCACACCTGACCTCTCTGAAAGGAGCTGGAACCTTGCTGTGTACACTCTCCATGGCTGCCAGCCGCCCCCTTCATTAACTCGCGCACACAAGTGGTCATTCTCCATGGGCAAGCCTAGACAGCGAATGTCAGCAGGCCATTCGACCATGGATGCCCTCACAACCGAGCGCCGATCCGGTCCAACACACATCCACATGCTCTTTTCAGCAGAGGTCCCTGGGTAAAGATCAGGAGCAGGGAACCCCAGGTTGATTTTTTTTTTACCCTCTGCAGCACAGGGTAAACTGAGGCTAATAACAGTGTCTCAACTGTCAACTCAGCACTGACTGGGGTGGGGGGGGGGGGGGAGTGGGGGTGGTGGCAGGATCAAGTCTGGAAATTTCACGATCTGTGTAGTTGGTTGGTGCCTTTAAAAAGCTGCATGAGGACGCGGGTCGCCAACTCTGGTTGGGCGTATTCCTGGAGGTTTCATCACATGACCTCCCACTCTCCCGCCATTGGTCGCTCGACACGCCCATCCTCGCAGAGCCCCGCCTTCCCCACGGCCAATCGGAAAGCAAACAGGCTCTTCATTACCCGATTGGGTGATTCTTGACTCTCTGTCAAACAGCTTTTTTTATCCCAATTTCCAATATTTTTCTAACGAATAAACACAAGTGCTCAAATTTTAAAACACCATTTTTTTTTTAATGGCCTGTGATTTTTCTTCTAGGGTTTTGCTGGCAGCCCAGTCCCAGAGATGAATCTTTAATTCCTGGAGAGTCCAGGCCAATCCTGGTGGGGTGGAACATTTGGGCTGGGTACTCCTTTCTCTAGAAAAGAGAAGGCTGAGGGGTGACCCGCTCGAAGTCTTTAAGATTATGAAGGGGTTCGACAGGGTAGACGTAGAGAAGATGTTTCCACTTGTGGGGGGAGACCAGAACTAGGGGCCATCAATATAAGATAGTCACTAATAAATCCAATAGGGAATTCAGGAGAAACCACTTTACCCAGAGAGTGGTGAGAATGTGGAACTCGCTACCACAGGGAGTGGTTGAGGCGAATAGTGTAGATGCATTTAAGGGGAAGTTAGATAAACACATGAGGGAGAAAGGAATAGAGGGATATGCTGATGGGGTGAGATGAAGCGGGGCGGGAGGAGGCTCGTGTGGAGCAGAAACACCGGCACGGACTGGTTGGGCCGAATGGCCTGTTTCTGAGCTGTAGACTCAAAGTAATTCTATGCATCCCCAGTGAGGAAGAAGAAAGACTTGCATTTCTATAGCGCCTTTCACGGCCACCAGACGTCTCAAAGTGCTTTACAGCCAATGAAGTACTTTTTGAAGTGTAGTCACTGTTGTAATGTAGGAAATGCGGCAGCCAATTTGCGCACAGCAAGATCCCACAAACGGCAGTGTGATAATGACCAGATAACCTTTTTTTGTTATGTTGGTTGAGGGATAAATATTGGCCCCAGGACACCGGGGAGAACTCCCCTGCTCTTCTTCGAAATAGTGTCACGGGATCTTTTACATCCACCTGAGAGGGCAGACGGGGCCTTGGTTTAACGTCTCATCCGAAGGGAAAGGTTATCATTTATACTGAATTGCCGCCTCCTCTCCATCTCACACCCATGTACAATATTATTCTTTTATATTAGTTCAGTATCGTGGGAGCAGTTCATTAACACAAGCTCATGTTACAGGCTTTAAAAACAAAAAGCCACAAAACCGCAGAATGACGTGTCGCACCTGCCGGCAGACAACAGCAGTCAGGTTCCGTTTAGGGTGAAACACTTTAACCACACTGGTAACAATGCTAGTTTGATTTTGCTCTTTGCAGCATATAAAACAAAAAATAAATCTAAATTCTCTGGACCTGATTAAACCGGTTACTGTCCCTCCGGGCAGGGAAACATGGATTATTTGTAAAAATGGATTCTGTATCTAACCCGTGCTGTACTTGCCCTGGGAGTGTTGTGATGGGACAGTGTAGAGGGAGCTTTACTCTGTATCTAATCCGTGCTGTACCTACCCTGGGAGTGTTTGATGGGACAGTGTAGAGGGAGCTTTACTCTGTATCTAACCCGTGCTGTACCTGCCCTGGGAGTGTTTGATGGGGCAGTGTAGAGGGAGCTTTACTCTGTATCTAACCCGTGCTGTACCTGCTCTGGGAGTGTTTGATGGGACAGTGTAGAGGGAGCTTTACTCTGTATCTAATCCGTGCTGTACCTGCCCTGGGAGTGTTTGATGGGACAGTGTAGAGGGAGCTTTACTCTGTATCTAACCTGTGCTGTACCTGCCCTGGGAGTGTTTGATCGGACAGTGTAGTGGGAGCTTTACTCTGTATCTAACCCGTGCTGTACCTGCCCTGGGAGTGCTTGATGGGACAGTGTAGAGGGAGGTTTACTCTGTATCTAACCTGTGCTGTACCTGCCCTGGGAGTGTTTGATGGGACAGTGTAGAGGCAGCTTTATTCTGTATCTAACCCGTGCAATACCTGCCCTGGGAGTGTTTGATGGGACAGTGTAGAGGGAGCTTTACTCTGTATCTAACCCGTGCTGTACCTGCCCTGGGAGTGTTTGATGGGACAGTGTAGAGGGAGCTTTATTCTGTATCTAACCCGTGCAATACCTGCCCTGGGAGTGTTTGATGGGGCAGTGTAGAGGGAGCTTTACTCTGTATCTAACCCGTGCTGTACCTGCCCTGGGAGTGTTTGATGGGGCAGTGTAGAGGGAGCTTTACTCTGTATCTAACCCGTGCTGTACCTGCCCTGGGAGTGTTTGATAGGGCAGTGTAGAGGGAGCTTTACCCTGTATCTAACCCGTGCTGTACCTAAGTGCTTTGGTGCTAACAATGAGTGCCCAAATTGAGAAAGTGTTCTATCTCTCACCTCTAACATCCCTCACCTTGATAAGCACAAAAATTCACAAAAAACATGTGAGATAAATATGTTTGTTTCAGGCTCGCCAAAGTGAGAAGATTGTGGCATTGGAGAAGAAAGTGAAAGAGCTCGATCTCCTCAACACCAACCTGGCCGACGAACAACAGCAACTGGAAGGTTAGTGGCGTTCATCATTCCGCAATCGCTCCTTTTCCGGGGATGTTCGCGGGAAACCGATCAGGAGAAGCAATCTCCTGGACACAAGTGCCGAGGAATCGTGGTGTCACCTGTTGGAGCACGAGCTTCCCCCTGCCTCCCCGCCAGCTGCTCACAATTCATCCCAGGTTCACATCCGATTGCTAGTCATTGACCCCCCCCGCTCCACTTGAAGGTGCACGTGAGTAGTCATGTCAGCCCTGCCTCAGTGGGCAGCACCCACACCTCTGAGTCAGAAGGTTGTGGGTTCAAGGCCCCACTCCAGAGACACCCCAGATAATCCAGGCCGACACTCCCAGAGCAGTACTGAGGGAGTGCTGCACTGTCGCAGGTGCTCCCTCTACACTGTCCCATCAAACATGCTTCAACCCCAACCTAAAAAGTGCCCCCGACTGCACCAGTCTGGCATTGCTATTTGCATAAGATCTTTCCTCATAAAGTCGCTGAAAGAGTTTGCCAATTTAAGGCCTGTTGTATCTTCCGCGACCACAGCTACCAAAAACTGAGATGAGACAGGCAACCCCATTTCACGTAGCACCCATAGAGACAACAGGGAGAAGATTTTCAACCCATTGTCTAGTTTGGATGTGATCCCGTGTCCCAGAGGTGAAAGACGGCCAGTTTCTTTACTTGTCTTTCTTATCATCATTTTAATGGAGATGTTTGTGCTGATTAGCTGCAGTGCAGAAATGGCAAGAGCGATTCACCGAATGTGAAAGGAACATGGATGAAACCAACGCTAATCTGCAGAGGGAGGAGAACATGTTCATCCAGTGTCAGCAGGAGAGGTGAGTGACAACAACAACAACTTGCATTTATATAGCGCCTTTAACATAGTAAACGTCCCAAGGCGCTTCACAGAGTGTTATTAAATAAAATTTGACACTGAGCCACATGAGATATTGGGGCAGGTGACCAAAAGCTTGCTCAAAGAGGTAGGTTTTAAGGAGCGTCTTAAAGGAGGAGAGAGAGGCGGAAAGGTTTAGGGAGGGAATTCCAGAGCTTAGGGCCCAGGCAGCTGAAGGCACGGCCGCCAATGGTGGAGCGATTATAGTCAGGGATGCGCAAGAGGCCAGAATTGGAGGAGCGCAGAGATTTCGGAGGGTTGTCAGGGCTGGAGGAGATTACAGAGATTGGGAGGGGTCGAGGCCATGGAGGGGTTTGAAAACAAAGATGAGAATTTTAAAATCGACGTGTTGCTGGACCGGGAGTCAATGTAAGTCAGCGAGCACAGGGGGTGATGGGTGAACGGGACTTGATGCGAGTTAGGACACGGGGGCAGCAGAGTTTTGGATGAGCTGAAGTTTACGTAGGGTGGAAGATGGGAGGCCGGTCAGGAGAGCGTTGGAATAGTCGAGACGAGGTAACAAAGGCAAGGATTCAAGGTTATAGACAACATAAAGAGCAATATATTTAACAATGTCACAGATCCTACAAGAGGGCATAGTCTTAAATGTAGAAGAGGGAGGGTGAAAAGATAATTCTGATTTAACTCCTTTACAGAGAGTTTGGTGAATGTGCAGAATGGTCTGTCCAGGAAGGTAGTATGGTCTGAATGCCAATTTAAGAGAGAGAGAGAGAGAGAGTTGGAAAGCACCTCCTGAAAGGGTGGTGGAAGCAGATTCAATAGTAACTTTCAAAAGGAAATTGGAGAAATACTTGAAAAGGAAACATGTGCAGGGCTCTGGGGAAGTAGCAGGGGAGCAGGACTAATTGGAGAGCTCTTTCAAAGAGCTGGCACAGGCACAATGGGCCGAATGGCCTCGTTCTGTGCTGTAAGATTCTATGGCCTGGAGAACAATTAGCCAGAGATATCATGAGATAGATTTCCCAGACACTGGCCAGATAAACCCCAGTGGTCCTATATGTCACTATATGTACAACCCTGTTCTTAATCGGGTATATAGCCAACTCCTTCCGATCAACTTAATTACATAATCCCAGCTACTTCTAGTGGCATGTCCGCCGATCTATGGGAAACGATTTCTCCTAATCTCACTCCAGACTTGCTGCTGTTCTTCCTTTTCCCCTTTGTGTCTTCTTCTTAAACCCACACTCTGAGTTAAATGACCTGCTCACATCTCGCCAAACTTTTCTAAAGTAATTTTATTTTAATTTTTTTACAGAGAAAGATGTCAAGAACAACTGCATGGCCATGCGAGTACAATGCACGGGCCCTACATCTTCTGGATTGTTCTTGCTCAATTGTGTCTCCGATTACTGTACGGTTAGAGGTAAGTGCCACTATAGTCATCAATTTATCTTTCTAAGAATAACTATAGAACATTTTGATCCTCCATCAAACTTCAGGTATCATATTAGTGTCAAAACAGTAAGAAAGAGTCATTTCTTGCTACTCTTTTCCTGACCTGGAGCCTGAAATTTAGGAGCTCCTGCTGATCTGCAAACTTCCCTCCCCAAACAGCAATTGAGCTCTGATTGACCTCAGGATTTACTGCAATTATTTGAATTGATCTAAGGATTAACAGCAATTAGACTCTGCTTCTCAGACGGTGTTAGTCTTTGTGGCCTTAAAGAATCTGGCCACTTTAAATACAGATCCACCATCGCAGGTCAGAAGCTAGGTATTCTGCGGCGAGTGTCTCACCTCCTGACTCCCCAAAGCCTTTCCACCATCTACAAGGTACAAGTAAGGAGTGTGATGGAATACTCTCCACTTGCCTGGATGAGTGCAGCTCCAACAACACTCAAGAAGTTCGACACCATCCAGGAAAAAGCAGCCCGCTTGATTGACACCCCATCCACCACCTTAAACTTTCACTCCCTTCACCACCAGCGCACCGTGGCTGCAGTGTGTACCATCTACAAGATGCACTGCAGCAACTCGCCAAGGCTTCTTCGGCAGCACCTCCCAAACCTGCAACTTCCACCACATGGAACGACAAGGGCAGCAGGCGCATGGGAACACCACCACCTCCAAGTTCCCCTCCAAGTCACACATCATCCTGACTTAGAAGTATATCGGCCGATCCTTCATCGTCGCTGGGTCAAAATCCTGGAACACCCTCCCTAACAGCACTGTGGGAGCACCTTCACCACACGGACTGCAGCTGTTCAAGAAGATGGCTCACCACCTTCTCAAGGGCAATTAGGGATGGGCAATAAATGATTTTCTTAGCTAGTGATGCCCACATCCCGATCAGTTAATGCAATGTAGAGCAGTGATCAAACCTAGGACCTTCCTGATCTGTGTGGCTCAGTACCATAGGAATATCGGAACAGGAGGAGGCCATTCAGCCCCTAGAGCCTGCAATTAGATAATGACTGATCTGTATCTTAACTCCACCTTGGTTTTGAATCCCTTAACACTCTTACCCAACAAAAATCTATCAATCACAGTTTTGAAATTTTCAGTTAACCCCCAGCCTCAACAGCTTTTTGGGGGAGAGAGTTCCAGATTTCCGCTACCCTTTGTGAGAAGAAGTGCTTCCTGACATCACCCCTGAACGGCCTGGCTCTAATTTTAAGGTTATGCCCCCTTGTTCTGGACTCCCCCCACCAGAGGAAATAGTTTCTCTCTATCTCCCCTATCAACTCCTTTAATCATCTTAAACACCTCGATTAGATCACCCCTTAATCTTCTAAACTCGAGGGAATACAAGCCCAGTCTGTACAACCTGGCCTCATAATTTAACCCTTTTAGCCCCGGTATCATTCTGTAGCCCTAGTATCATTCTGACCACACTGCGTAATACATCTTCCCATTGAAACACTGGGGAGCGAGCCCCGCCCGTTGGTTACACCCTCTGTACATCAGGTGGGTGTACTCTTTTTTTTGAGCAACCCATAACAAAAATACCGTAACTAATAAAACATTAAATGAAACTTAACAAATTAAATTGAAATTTGGTTGGCCGGGGGTGATGATGCGCTCCAGTCCCTGCGGTGCCCGTCGGGCGCGGAAGGCCTCGAGCGTGCCGGCGGACACCGCGTGCTCCATCTCCAGGGCCACCCGGGCGCCAACGCGGCCACGGAAGGTCAGGTGGGTGTAGTGCAGTGGTGGGCAAAGTTCAGCCTGCGGGCGGTACCAGGCTCGCCAAGTCATTCCACTTGTGGCCATTTTTCAAGTGAAAGTCCGCAAACTCTATCGGTGCCTTGGCTTTTCTCAGGAGTGATTGCACGTTGACAATGAACAAGCCCGATTTGATGGCCAACCAGGGGCGCAATTTGCGGATTAAATCATTTTCCGAGTCACCTGATTATTTCTCAGCGAGGTTTCAAAAGCAGCAAAGTAGCACTTTCATGGGCAATTTTTAAAGGCTGTATCAATGATTTTATCCTCGATTGTGCCTTACACCATGGTTATAATTGCCTGTGGAAGCAGAGTCGATCTCTCATTTTCCGCTGTAAGAACGAATTGAGACCATTTGGATCAACAGGCCGAGCACTTTTCAATGTGACTCGTGAACCTGCATTATGTTCGTTGGCCTGTTAATAAGTGTTGTTATTTTTATTAAGTGTGGAAACGACATGAAGGGTTCTTTATACAATAAATACCAGAACAAATTTTCATGGTAGCTGTGGTTCATGTGTGCGGCAACGTTCCCTCTGACTTTTTGTTTCGTGCGCAGTATCTCTTCCAGCGGCAGGAGCTGGTGAGCGGCCTGGACGGGACCTCGCGATTGGTCTGCGGCCGGGCGCCTTAGGGGGAACATTGGTGGGCAGCCCTCAACAGCTCACCAAGACTTGCCCTCCAGCCCAAATAATTGTCCATCCCTGGTACAGTGGATGTCTGGTGAAGATCCCTGAAATGGTCAAAAACCGGTGGAGATTTGGCCTTCCCCAGTTCACAATCTTGGATCCTGGTCATGCGCAGATGCTGTGCAATTTATTCAGTATACATATTTTGCTTTCAAAAGTCCTGCATGTTCTGTCACTATGGAACGCGCTGCCTGAAAGGGCGGGGGAAGCAGATTCAATGGTAACTTTCAAAAGGGAATTGGAAAAATACTTGAAAGAGAAAAGAGAAATGTGCAGGGCTGTGGGGAAAGAGCAGGGGGGAGTGGGACTAATTGGAGAGCTCTTTCAAAGAGCCGGCACAGGCACGATGGGCCGAATGGCCTCCTCCTGTGCTGTAAAATTCTGTGATTTAAAAGCTCTTTGTTTTTTTTAGGATCGGCACACAGACTGGATTTCAACAACAACAAAAATGACTTTGCTCCGTTACCAGTTTTCTACAATAAAAAAGCACTTTAAAAAATGTTTTTGATTCGCTAATGCCCCTTTTGGACAGCTGCCCAAGGCGAATATCAGCCCCATAAGGCAGAGTAAGGCTCAGAATATAATACCCTGGTCCCTCACACTATACCCGGGGTCTCACACTATACTCTGACCCTGCATTGTCAGGGATGGGAGAGCAGGTAGCTGACCAAGTCATTAATTTGTTGGCCAAATCATTAGTTTAGCAATTTCCTGCATACAATTCTGGATGAGCCATGTCATAGAATTCCATCCAATGTATACAATGGGCCCAGAGACGGTGCTGGGATTGACAACGGCGCTTTTCAAAAACGCAAATGTGCATTTCAGACCACGCGCACATCACCAATGCCACGCATGAATGGTGCTGGAATAGCAAAGGGTGAAACTGAAACAGAAGAGTCTTAATAGATTCAAGGCTAAACATGTCCAGCCAATGCAGAGGAGCAATCAACAAAGCCAACAGGGTGTTGAGCTACAAGGGCCAAAGTTGTAGAATATGAGTTAGAGGAAGTAACGAGCAAACTTTATAGTGTTCTAGTGAAACAATTCTCATCCAACCCCTCCATTTATACTGGCACTCTTCTTCTGACTCAATTCAACCTGGCACTGTTTGTCCCTTCTCCCTGCCCCCCCAATTCAGGATGGCACTCTTTACTCCACCCCTCAGTAAACACTGGCACCCTAACACAAAGCACTCCACCCAGCTTCTCTATTCTTTCTCACTTAACAACTCTTCGCTAAGTTTCTGCTTTGGTGAAAATTCCCAGCCACGGTAGACAGCGGTCAAATTTAATTCCATTAGCAGCAGCGTCATGGAGCGTGGAGAGAGGCCGCGGTCTGCGCTGTTTTTTCGGTCAGAAATTGTCACCTTGCTGCAACAGGTTCCGGAGACGGTGTTGGCATTGACAACGGCGCTTTTCAAAAGCGCGCTTGCGTCTTGCGAATTTCGACAGCCAATGCCCTCAGCGACGCTGTCAATAATAGCGTGCTTGAGAAAAAAAATGTAGTAACAAACCCTTTAGGTTTAAGTCTTAGTTAGGCCCAAATTAAAGCCTGTAGCTCCTTTAGACTCAAACTACTTTACATTTTAGAAATTTCCTGATATACTACTGATAACCTGGAATGTTTAGTCGGCCCCTGGACTGAGGGGCGGGGTATCCCCCCTCCCGTGAGAAGCGATGTAAGTCTGGGAACTTGTCGTTGCTGTTGGTTACGATCGGGCCTAGTCAGACAGTGCTAACTACTGAAGCCTGCCGCCCAATGCCATGGAGCCAGGGGTTGCCAACCCTCCAGGATTGACCTGGATTCCCCAAGATTTGAAGATTAATCTGCCAGACATTGCAGCATGCAAAACCCAGGAGAAAAATCACAGGGGCATTAAAAAAATAAATTGTGTTTTATAAAAATATTGGAGGTCTGGTGGCGGGGCGGGCGCGTGGAAGTAGGCTGCTTGACCGGGTGGGGCGGTTGGGAGGTCATGTGATGAAGCCTCCAGGAATAGGTCCAACTGGAGTTGGCAAGCCTACATGGAGCGGCAATCCTCTTCTGAAAGAGCAATTTCAACGTCTGAATGTTATCCGAGATTTCACTATGAAAACGCACTTTGTAGAAATACCTTATTTTTAAGATAAAGCCAGAAAATGCAATTGTAAGTAAGCTGCGAATCAATAATGTGAAGTAATTTGTATGTTTTATATGTTGGAATAAAATAATAACACAGCTCCGCTGCTGTTACTGGCTTCCCTGTTTCCTTACATTATTTTTATGCATTTGTTCTTGGGTCCCAATTCTAAGTTGTACGAGGCTAGATCTAGGTTAGAGGTCAGGAGGTGGTTCTTTCCCAGAGAATAGAGGACCTCTGGAACAGGCTACCGGCTCGTGCGGTGGATGCGGGTTCGCTGAATTCCTTCAAGCGAGAGCTGGGCCTGTTTCTGGCTGGGGCGGAGAACACCTCTTACCAGAAGGTAGGTACTGCAGGGAATTCAGGGCCAGAGTGATCGCCTGGACTAGTTTCCATCGCTGTGATGGGTCAGAGAGGAATTTCCCCCCCCCCCAAATTGGCCTGTTTTTTTAAATCTGGTTTGTTGCCTCTCCCAGGAGATCACATGGGTTCGGGAGTGTATATGTTGTGATACACAAAGTATCGCAATTGTGTGGGACAGGCTGGATGGACCAGAGAGTCTTCACCTGTCCGTATGTTCGTATATGAGCATTGACAAGGCAGTATTTATTGTCCATTCCTAGCCCGTTACTTCCAAATCCCTTTATTTTCGCTTGGACTCTCTCAGGCCCCAGGCTCAGTGGGTAGCACTCTTGCTCTCTGAGTCAGAAGGTTGTGGGTTCAAGTCCCACTCCAGAGACTCGAGCACCATAATCCAGTCTGACACTCCTAGTGCCAGTAGTGAGGGAGTGCTGCACTGTCGGAGGTGCCGTCTTTTGGGATGAGACGTTAAACCGAGGCCCCGTCTGCTCTCTCAGGTGGACGTAAAAGATCCCACGGCCACTATTTGAAGAAGAGCAGGGGAGTTCTCCCTGGTGTCCTGGGGCCAATATTTATCCCTCAACCAACATCATTGAAACTGTTGCTAGGGCTCACGGGTACCACACTCAGTCGAAGGCTGCCTTGATGTCTCTCTCAGCTCTCCTCTGGCATTCAATTCTTCCTTCCATGCCTGGATCAAACTGTGATGAGATCTGGAGATGAGTGGTTCTGGCAGAACCCAGCCTGAGCATCGGTGAACAGGTTATTGATGAATAAAGAAAGAAAGACTTGCATTTATACAGCACCTTTCATGACCTCAGGACATCCCAAAGCGCTTTACAGCCAATGAAGTACTTTTTGAAGTATAGTCACTGTTGTAATGTAGGAAACGCGGCAGCCAATTTGCGCACAGCAAGCTCCCACAAACAGCAATGTGATAATGACCAGATCATCTGTTTTTAGTGATGTTGATCGAAGGATAAATATTGGCCCCAGGACACCGGGGAGAACTCCCCTGCTCTTCTTCATAGGGGTCACTTGCTGCTCCTGATGATGAATCCGTCCATCACTTTACTGAGAATGGGAGCAGAATTAAATCCATCCTGTTTTTCTGCGGACGGGACGTACCTGGACGACCTTCCACATTGTCGGGGTCGATGCCAGTGTCGTAGCTGCCCTGGGTCAGCTTGGCTCGGGGAGCAGCGAGCTCCGGTGAAACGGGGCTTCATTCACTGCTAGGGGGGTCGCCAACCCTCCAGGATTGTCCTGGAGTCTCCAGGAATTGAAGATTAATCTCCGGGACACTGGCCGCGAGCAACACCCGGGAGAAAAATCATTGGGGCGTTAAAAAAATTGCGGTTTTGTTCACTTTCTTTGAACACTTTAAATCATTAGTTATAAAAAATATCAGACGTGGGGGGGGGGGGGGGAAAGGGTTTGACTGACGGTTAAGAATAATCCAATCAGGTAACGAAGAGTCTGTTCGCTTGTCGATTAATGTGGGAAGGCGGGGCTCCGTGAGGATGGACGTGTCATAGAATCGTCAAAATTTACGGCTCAGAAGGAGGCCATTCGGCCCATCGTGTCCGTGCCGGCCGACAAAGAGCTCTCCAGCCTAATCCCACTTTCCAGCTCTTGGTCTGTAGCCCTGTAGGTTACGGCACTTCAAGTGCATATCCAATTACTTTTTAAATGCGATGAGGGTTTCTGCCTCTACCCCCCTTTCAGGCAGTGAGTTCCAGACCCCCACCACCCTCTGGGGGACAAAAATTCTCCTCAACTCCCCTCTAATCCTTCTACCAATTACTTTAAATCTGTGCCCCCTGGTTATTGACCTCACTGCTAAGGAAAATAGGTCCTTCCTATCCACTCTATCTAAGCCCCTCATAATTTTATACACCGCAATTAAATCTCCCCTCAGTCTCCTCTGTTCCAAAGAAAATAACCCCAGCCTATCCACTCGTTCCCCATAGCTAAAATTCTCCAGTCCTGGCAGCATCCTCGTAAACCTCCTCTGTACCCTCTCTAGTGCGATCACATCCTTCCTGTCATGTGGTGTCTGGCAACCAATGGCAGGCCCGTTGGAGGTCATGTGATGAAACCTCCAGGAATACGTCCAACCAGAGTTGGCGACCCTTGTTGGCTGCGGCCGGGATGTTGGCGGGACCGGTATCCTTCGCTGTGTCTGGTGCCGGGGCCGTGAACCGAATTGGCCGGACAGCTGTGTCAATGATGGTGGGGACCTCGGAATCAGGCGGATACCATCGGCCGCTTGCTGCCTTTTGGCTGAAGACATCTCGAGAACTTGTTGGAGGAAGCAAAGCCAGTGGCTTTTCCAACCTCTGCCCGCGACGATTCTCCAACACATCTGGCGGGCGAGAGCAACAGCTGCAAACCCCAAACCCAAGTGTCCCCGTCAGAACACAAACAACATTCATTTCTTTGCTTAGATGGGAACTGTTGCTCACAGTTCTTTGCTCACTTCACCCCCCACCCTTCCTTCCTCGGTTTAACGTCTCATCCGAAAGACAGCACCTCCCACTGTGCAGCGCTCCCTCAGCACTGCACTGGAGTGTCAGCCTAGCTTTATATGGTCAAGTCCCTGGAGTGGGACTTGAACCCACAACCTCCTGACTCAGAGGCGAGTGTGCTGCCTAGCTGACACTGTGGGGCTGAAGGAGATTACAGAGATAGGGAGGGGCAAGGCCATGGAGGGATTTGAAAATAAGGATGAGAATTTTGAAATCGAGGCGCTGCTTAACCGGATGAGCTGAGGCATAAGAACATAAGAACATAAGAAATAGGAGCAGGAGTAGGCCAATCGGCCCCTCGAGCCTGCTCCGCCATTCAATAAGATCATGGCTGATCTGATCCTAACCGCCAATCTACAATCTATCACAGAACCATCTCCTGCATCTAACAGAATTGCACACACGAAATAGGAGCAGAATCAGGCTACACAGTCCCTGGGCCCGCTCCACTAACCACAGGGCCATGACCGATCCGAACCTAGACTCATGTCCAAATTCCTGCCCGCTCCCCGTAACCCTTAATGCCCTTTACTTCTAGGAAACTGTCTATTTCTGTTTTAAATTTAATTAATGTTGTAGCTTCTACAGCTTTTTGTGGCAGCATATTCCATGGACCTACCACCCTCTGAGTGAAGTAGTTCCTCCTCATCTCAGTTTTGAAAGAGCAGCCCCTTATTCTAAGACTATGTCCCCTAGTTCTCGTCTCACCCGTCATCGGGAACATCCTCCCCGCATCCACCCGATCCAACCCCTTCACAATCTTATATGTTTCAATAAGATCGCCTCTCATTCTTATGAACTCCAATGAGTAGAGTCCCAATCTACCCAACCTTCCTCATATGACCGCCCCCTCATCCCCGGGATTAACCGAGTGAACCTTTTTTGCACTGCCTCGAGAGCAAGGATGTCTTTCCTTAAGTAAGGACACCAAAACTGTATGCAGTATTCCAGGTGCGGTCTCACCAATACCTTGTACAACTGAAGCAATACCTCCCTATTTTTATATTCTATCCCCCTAGCAATGAAAGCCAACATTCCATTTGCCTTCTTAATCACTTGCTGCACCTGCATACTAACCTTTTGAGTTTCGTGCACCAGGACCCCCAGATCCCTTTGCACTTCAGTACTCTCCAGTTTCTTGCCATTAAGATAATAAATTGCTCTAGGATTTTTCCTGCCAAAGTGCATCACCTCACACTTTCCAGTGTTGTATTCCATCTGCCAAATCTCTGCCCACTTACTTAGCCTGTCTATGTCCCCTTGCAGGTTTTTTATGTCCTCCTCACTCACTACTTTCCCTCCCATCTTTGTATCATCTGCAAATTTTGATAAGGGCAAGGGCGGAGACGGGCGATGTTACAGAGCATTTTCCAACGGGAGTCACAGGACAGTGAGTTGGAACCGGAGCCCTGGGCCTATTTTTATTCTCCCCTGCTCCATCCCAGGTGCACTGAGACTGATAGGCGATCCCCTGCTGGAGAGTGCGACCGATGGAGACTCTTCATGGCTCTCTGAGATATCGGGGTGGTTTCACCTGGAAGTGTTGAGCTAACTTTGAAGGAGGAAGAGTTTGGAAATGCGGTAGAAAGGGTGTTTGTGAGGGAAATAACAACAGAAAACGCTGGAAAAACTCAGCAGGCCAGGCAACATCCGTGGAGAGAGAAAGAGAGTTAACGTTTCAGGTCGAAACTCTTCGTCGGAACTGAGAGAGCAAGAAATAAACAGATAAAAATGCAAGGGGGAGGCTGGGGGGAGGAATAAAAGAACAAAAGGGATGGTCTTTAGTGAGTAGAGACATTGAGAGATGCTCAAGGCAAGACGAGATGGTAATGGGACAGGTTGAGAAACAAAAGGTAAGGTGTGAAATGCTGGCAGAATCAGAGACAGCTGCCGTGGGGGGAGAGAGAGAAAAAGGGAAAAAGGCACGGACCAAAAGAGTGGATAAAATGTATACATATGTGGTAGGGGCCGGGGTTATGATCTGAAATTGTTGAACTCGATATTGAGACCGGAAGGCTGTAAAGTGCCTAAACGGAAGATGAGGTGCTGTTCCTGGAGCTTACGTTGCGCTTCCGTGGAACAATGCAAGAGGCCGAGGACGGTGAGGTCTGAGTGAGCGTGGAGGGGTGAATTAAAATGACAAGCGACCGGAAGCTCGGGGTCACCCTTCCGGACTGAATGGAGGTGTTCCGCAAAGCGGTCACCCAATCTGCGCTTGGTCTCCCCAATGTAGAGGAGACCACATCGGGAGCAGCGAATACAGTATACTAGATTGCAAGAAGTACAAGTAAATCACTGTTTCACCTGGAAGGGGTGTTTGGGGCCCTGGAGAGTGGGAAGGGGGGATGTATAAGGGCAGGTGTTGCATCTCCTGCGCTTGCACGGGAAGGTGCCGGGTGAAGGGGAAGGGGTGCTGGGGGTGATAGAGGAGTGGACTAGGGTGTCTCGGAGGGAGCGGTCCCTACGGAATGCTGAAAGGGGAGGTGAGGGGAAGATACGTTTGGTGGTGGGATCACGTTGGAGGTTTGTGAGGGAAGCTGTTGTGGAAGCAGACACCAGGTGGCGCTAGGAGCCTTCACTCGAAGCACTGACTCGCCTGGTCTCCACCAGATACTCCGCTGTGTGTCTCCAGCATTCTCTGCCTTTATTTTTGATGTCGACTACAACAACTTGCATTTATATAGCGCCTTTAACGCAGTAAAACGTTTCAACGCGCCTCACAGGAGCGATTATCAGACAAAATTCGACTCCAAGCCACCAATGTTCCCTTTAAGCTGCGTGGGGTGGAGCCGAGCGATGTTCCGGAGGTGGAAATAGGCATTCTTGGTGATGGCGTGGAAGCTCATCTCGGGGTCAAACACGACACCAAGGTTGTGAATGGTCGGGTTCAGGCTCGGACAGTTGCCAGGGAGAGGGTTGGAGGCGGTGGCCAGGGAACGGAGTTTGTGGCAGGGACCAAAGACAATAACACTCACTGCTTTCGATTCATCACTGAAGTGAAGTAGTCGAACAGCAACAACTTGCTTTTATACAGCGCTATTAACGTCCCAAGGCTCTTCACAGGAGCGATTATCAAACAAAGCTTGACACCGAGCCACATAAGGAGACATTAGGGCAAGCGACCAAAAGCTTGGTCGAAGCGGTCGGTTTTAAGGAGCTTCTTAGAGGAGAGGGGCGCGGAGAGGTTTAGGGAGGGAATTCCAGAGCTCGGGGCCCAGGCAGCTGAAGGCACGGCCGCCAATGGCGGAGCGATTATAATCGGGGATGCACAAGAGGCCAGAATTTGAGGAGCGCAGAGATCTCGGAGGGTTGTGGGGCTGGAGGAAAGAAAGATTTTATTTTGAGCAACGCTCGGAGCGGGTCTGGGTGAAGTTAAGAAATAAGGAATCTCAAGCCACATTGTAACAAGAATAACTTTGCATTTCAGTACAATCTTTATCAACAAAAAGGTCACAAGGCACTTCATGGAAGGGGGAAAAGGGAAAAGATAGGAAATGAGCACCAAACCTGAAGGAGAGATTTTTTCAAATTCAATCTCGGGATGTGGGTGTTGCTGGCAAGGACAGCATTTATTGCCCATCCCTAATCGCCCTGGAGAAGGTGGTGGTGAGCCGCCTTCTTGAACCACTTGTGGTGAAGGTACTCCCACAGTGCTTTTAGGGAGTTCCAGGATTTTGACCCAGCGACGATGAAGGAATGGCGATTTACTTCCAATTCAGGAGGAGATGTGACTTGGAGGTGGTGGTGTTCCCATGCGCCTGCTGCCCTTGTCCTTCTAGGTGGAGGTGGTCAGGGAGGTTGAGAGGTGCTGCCGAAGAAGTCTTGGCGAGTTGCTGCAGTGCATCTTGTAGATGGTACACACTGCAGCCACGGTACGCCAGTGGAGGATGTTTAAGCCAGTGGATGGTATCTTCTACATCCACCACTAGGTTCAATGGCTCATCCGAAAGAGGACACCTCCAACAGTGCGGCGCTCCCTCAGTACTGCACTGGGAGTGTCAGCCTGGATTTTGTGCTCAAGTCTCTGGAGTGGGACTTGAACCCACAACCTTCTGACTCAGAGGCGAGAGTGCGACCCACTGAGCCACAGCTAATTCACAGCAATTAAACTTTAGTCCCTCAATAGGACAGGCAAAGCTAAACACAGCAGCACCGTAACAGCAGAATAATACGTCGTGCATTACACGGTACAAAAACGCCCGTTATAAAATAGCATACCACCCAACGCACTGTGAGCAATGGCAGGAGAGGTTCACTAACTAATTAAAATAAAACACTCAGAACTGTTTGATATTCAAAAATGCATTTTTATTTTCTGATTAGAATCTTCACATTTTACCTCTCAAACTAGATTAGTATTTTTTTTATAAAATGTTTTCCTCAAAACTACTTGTAAAAAAAATTCTCCCCCTCCAACATATTTTTATTACAGTACACAGAACCTAAGCCATTTCACAGGGTTAACAAATGATAATCCCCATCATTTTTCAGAAGAAATAATTATTATTATTAGGAACCACAGAAGTTTCAAGTTGGGGATTCGGAATCTCGTGCGAGACAACGGTTTCCTGATCCGATTAGGATCTGCTCAGTTAGCACACAGACCAACGGCGCTATTGTACGATAAGTACTGACTGTACACCGGGAATTCCTCTGTCCGCTGCACATGGCAACATCCTAAAAGCTGGTGGTGATTTACACCGTTCGCTGTTCCTGAAAGAAAACGCACAGCGCCTTATTTCTCCGAGAAAACCTCTCCAAGCACGGTCACGACAGGTCTTTTGCCCACAGCAAACGGCTTCCAATTGCGCCGCGGGATCTGCCCCAATGGATGGCGCCTCCGCCAACGCAGCACGCCCTGGGTGCGGCATTTAAAAAGTGCCAGGTTAGACAACGAGCTCAAGTCCTGGGAGCGGGGGCTTAAACCCAGAAGCCTTCTGACTCGGGAGTGCTGCTGCGCCGCCAAACTAATTAGCGAAATCTCTGCAAGCTGGAACGGAACGAGTTTATGATTTCGCTCGAATTGCTGGAGGAAATCTTCACAAATGCACATCAGACATCGCTGCATGTCCCACAGAGGTTTACAGCCCAGGAGAAGCCCATTGCGTCTATGCTGGCTCTTGGCTAGAACAATCCAAAACTAATCCCGCTGACCTGCTCTCGTGTCTTTTCCTCCGCTATAAATATTTACCCACTTTTCTATAAAAGATGCAATAGTCCCTGCCTCAACCATTCCCTGTGGCAAAACATTCTCTCTCTCTCTCCCCCCCATACCTGTCCACTCACTCTCTGTCACGATTTTAAGTTGATGACCCCCCCCCCGCCCCTCGTCACTGCTTCCACAACCACAGGAAATAGTCTCCCCCCCAAACTTACTCCATCTCAAAACCCTCAAAAATAATTTTAAAAGCCGCTCAGGTCTCCTCGTCCTTCTCTGCCCACTGTATCTCTCCCGAGCGTCCCACCCATGAAACAGCCAAAGGATTTCCCGTTAAACCCACCACCATCCCGTCTTAATCACTCGGTTATCGCTTGGAAACCACCACAAGTTGACGTCGCAATCACCTTCAGTCTGGGTACCCTCATCACTCATTAACTCTAGGGACCCATGAGGGCACTGGCACAAAATCAAACTGGCAGAGTGTACGTTATTAAAACAGTATCATAAGTAGGAGTGATTTCAGACTGTAAACTCAGAGTCCGACATTGACAACCAAACACGGACGTTCTGCCATTGCAGTTTCTGTAATCGGTATAATCAGATCCTTTCCCCTTCCCATCCAGTTGGGTGATATTGTGCCCATTGTTCACTCCCCACATTCATTTTTGGGTTTGCCTACGTGAGTGATGGTAATGCTGGACAACACAACACTTCTCCAATATGGACATCCAGCACTTTGTAGCTAACCTATGCTATAGGACACAGAGTAAAGCTCCCTCTACACTGTCCCATCAAACACTCCCAGGGCAGGTACAGCACGGGTTAGATACAGAGTAAAGCTCCCTCTACACTGTTGCATCAAACACTCCCAGGGCAGGTACAGCACGGGTTAGATACAGAGTAAAGCTCCCTCTACACTGTCCCATCAAACACTCCCAGGGCAGGTACAGCGCAGGGTTAGATACAGAGTAAAGCTCCCTCTACACTGACCCATCAATTTCTCTTGCCCCCAGCAGTGCCCTGTACTGTACCCGTGTGACATTTCTAGTTCCTGCACCAACTGTGTGACCAGGGATTGCCATATTAAGGTCCAACTGTAGCTAGTTCCATCCCCTCCAACCACCACAGATACTGGGTTAAGACTGCCACAGATACAGGACCCTTGCGTGCAGCCGAGAGTGACTTTCTCCGTATTGTTTTTTTGAGCTGGATTTGAATGCAGGTCCAGCAGGAAAAGGACACGAGGAAAAACTTTTTTACACGAGTGGTTGGCATTTGGGATGCACTGCCTGATAGGGTGGTGAAAACAGACTCAACAGTAGCCTTCAAAAAAGGAACTGGATAAATACTTGAAGGAGAAAAAATTGCAGGGATATGGGGAAAGAGCGGGGGAGAGTGGGACTAACTGGATTGCTCTTCGAAAGAGCCGACGCAGACTCGATGGGCCAAATGGCCTCCTTCCGTGCTGTACTATTCTCTGATTCTATGAGAATCTCAAGCCCACTACCCTGTTCAACTCCCGAATAATTTGTAGAGGCGTTACTGCGCTACTTATTTGAGGCAGAAAATGTCCCCCGTTGCCTAGTTTATTGGTAAAATTTTTTATCGTCATCAAGTTGAAAGGCAATGTTGCTGAGGGGAGTGACCGTTTCCACTGTTCCCTATGCATGGTACAGAGCACAGGATAGGTGCAAGCTTAGCCCCATCTCAACAAGCACGGTCAGGTCAAGATTCAAACTTTGGAAAGATTCATTGAATCTGTTTAGATCATGTTGGGGTCTTAAAAAAGGGGAAAAAAAGTGTCAACCATATTTCAGACACAAGAACCAATTTACTCCAAGGTCTACTGTACCTGCTCCACTCCTTCACCAACTTACTTCTTCCTCCCCTGGAGACATACATTCAGATACCAAGCTGTACGGTAATTGAATGGCAACACGGAGGTTAACCAACACTCTCAGATCTCACCCAATAGATGGACTCACTCCTTTCTCATAGCAATGCCCAGGTCTCTAGAACATCTAAGTCACCCGCCTCCGCCATCCCCAAGGCCTGAATGCCCCTCTCACATCTAGAGATTCAAGTACCTCGGACAGGACACAAGGAATACCTCACCCGATAGCCGATCTTTGCCTCAGTTCTAAACTATAAACTCTCTCTCGCTCACCAACTTTGTCTATTTTATTAATGTCACTATGGGCAGTGCCACTATGAACCTTCTTGTCCTCCTAAGCTCCAAATACCTCATTTGTCCTGTGCACACTCACTCCTCCATGCGCGCATATTGTGTTGGGACCAACTCCTGGTCCCCTCTCCTGCTCTAATGTTCTGCCCCAGCACCTCATCGCTGTGGAACACCTCACCTGCCTCGGTCTTCCCATACAACCCGAGCTTGGCGTCATCCAACAATTTCTACTCGACTGACCTCATCTCTCCATTTGAGTCTCAACACTGCCCTGGACACTGGGCCTTGACCCTTCAAGCAAGCACCTCAGAGGAAGTGACGAGAACGATGTTCTGCTGCACTCAAACCACGATGCTCGACATTCCGTTTTTTTGAGAAGTTTCACTAGAAAGAACATAAGAATTCGGAGCCAGGAGTCGGCCATTCAGCCCCCTGAGCCTGCTCCGCCATTCAATAAGATCACGACTGATCATCGACCTCAACTCCACTTTCCTGTCCTGATCCCCATATGCCTTGATTCCCCTAGAGTCCAAAAATCTATCGATCTCAGCCTTGAATATATTATTTTGCTCCATTACAAGCAAACAGCCTCCTCACGCCACCAGCCGGCTTGGGAACATCTGCCTCAGCGGAGAAGTCTCCGGTGTGGAGCCAAGCAACGCAATTTAAACAAATATTGGGCCAGCGTCATGGGAACACACCAACCGAGGCACGAGCCAGTTTTCAGCCACAACCCTGCGCAGAGTTCCCGCTGGTGTGGGACACAGACAGGGGGGAGGGGGGGGGGGGGGTGTTAAAAGAGACCAGGTGCTTCCCCTAATAGAGAGCTGCAGGGGGGATAGTGAGGAGAAATCAGAGGAAGGGTCATCTCACGGCTGGTCCTGGTGCCAAATTGCCTTCCCTTTCTAGACGGGGATAAGTTCCAATGAGAGCAAGGAAGAACCCAAGAAAGCGAGGCGGTTACCTGAAGGAATGGCCCGCCCAGCTTTTCTCTCCCCTAAAACATCTGGCATAGCAGAACACATCAAGGTGCATGGACTCGCCGCAGTGGAGCCCGCTGCCATGGAGCAGCATCTCAGGGGCCACAAGGCGCAGCTCGTCGAAAGGCTGCAACTCCCTGGGGAAATGGGGTCCGCAGTGTAACATCTCTGATGGGGAGATCCCGCTCTCAATCACCTCGCAGATGGCGAATTGCCAAGTGACCCTTGGGCTCATCTGAGGAACAGCCCAGCTGCCAATATAGCGGGAAACCAAGAGAGGGCAGAACAGCATTGAAGCCCAACAATAACCCTCCACCAACGTAGCCACAAGGGGAGACCCAGATACATTTGGGGGTGGTGAGGAGTGGGTGAGGGAAGTCAGCTAGAGTTTGTTATGAGCTGGACGTCATCCTCGGACTCGACTCCAGCACAGTACTGAGGGAGTGCTGCACTGTCAGAGGTGCCGTCTTTCGGATGAGACGTTAAATCCTCTCAAGTGGACGTAAAAGATCCCATGGCACTATTTTGAAGAAGAGCAGGGGAGTTCTCCCCGGTGTCCTGGCCAATATTTATCCCTCAATCAACATCACTAAAACAGATTATCTGCTCATTATCGCATTGCTGTTTGTGGGAGCTTGCTGTGCTCAAATTGGCTACCACGTTTCCTCCATTACAACAGTGACCACACTTCAAATAGTACTTCATTGGCTGTAAAGCGCTTTGGGACGTCTGGTGATCGTGAACGGCGCTATATAAATGCAAGTTGTTGTTGAAATCCATAACGACAAAAATAGCAAAGGTCTTAAAACAGCTTCAAAACAGCTAAATTAACCTATTAACTCATTTTTCTTGGATTATTTAAACCTAGTTAGCCTCATCTAAGCTACGATTAGTTTAGCCCAAACCTTATTAAAGAAATACAAAATCTAGTCAAGACTGACTAAGTACAAAGCAAACATTGCATACACAGGCTGCGAGCACGTTTTCTCTTTCAGTAGTTAGAATATCCAAGTGACTCAGTGCATCCGGCCTCAGGGGCTGTGGCCTTTGAGACTCCGGGTGAAGTTCAGCAGAGTGTTCGAAGTCGAGTTTCTGTGACCATCTGTCTTGGCTCACTACACATAACTAAACATTATCTTTCTGAAACAGAACATTTTAGAGAGAGAGAGCGGAGGGAGAGAGCGAGCGGAGCGAGCGGAGGGAGAGAGCGAGCGAGCGCGAGGGGGAGAGAGCGAGAGAGAGGGCGAGCGCGAGGGAGAGAGAGAGAGAGAGAGCGCGCGCGGGCGGGGGGAAGAGAGCGCGCGCGCGCGGGGGGGGAGAGAGCGCGTGCGCGGGGGGGGGAGAGAGCGCACGCGCGCGCGGGGGGGGAGAGAGCGCGCGCGCGGGGGGGGTGGGGGGAGAGAGCGCGCGCGCGGGGGGGGAGAGAGCGCGCGCGCGCGGAAGAGAGAGCGCGCGCGCGCGGAAGAGAGAGCGCGCGCGCGCGGAAGAGAGAGGGGAACTTGGAGGTGGTGGTTTTCCCGTGCGCCTGCTGCCCTTGTCCTGCTAGGTGGAAGAGGTCGTGGGTTTGGGAGGTGCTGCCGAAGAAGCCTTGGCGCGTTGCTGCAGTGCATCTTGTAGATGGTACACACTGCAGCCACGGTACGCCGGTGGTGGAGGGAGTGAATGTTTAAGGTGGTGGATGGGGTGCCAATCAAGCGGGCTGCTTTGTCCTGGATGGTGTCGAACTTCTTGAGTGTTGTTGGAGCTGCACTCATCCAGGCAAGTGGAGAGTATTCCATCACAATTCTGACTTGTGCCTTGTAGATGGTGGAAAGGCTTTGGGGAGTCAGGAGGTGAGACACTCGCCGCAGAATACCCAGCCTCTGACCTGCTCTTTCCTTCCTTGTTCACCGAATGTGATAGATATTTGTTAAGTAAAAATACACATTACATAGTATTTACAGCACTGAAACAGGCCATTCGGCCCAACTGGTCCGTGCCAGTGTTTCTGCTCCACACGAGCCTCCTCCCACCCCTCTTCATCTCACTCTATCAGCATATCCTTCTATTCCTTTCTCCCTCATGTGTTTATCCAACTTCCCCCTAAATGCATGTAGACGTGAATTATATTTCCCTGGATTGTGTGTAAGGTGCTGTCCACTAAAATTAGTGCATGTGGCTAAGACAGTGTCACCGTAGCCTCCTCGCCTGTGGCTGCTCAGCAATTTCTATTGGACAACATTGTCTTAATCTAATGAGCGACTAGACAGGGAGATAAGGTGGTTAAGAAGGCAGACGGGATACCTTCCTTTATTAGCCAAGGCATAGAATATAAGAGCAGGGGGGTTATGTTCCAACTGTATAAAACACTAGTTAGGCCTCAGCTAGAATACCGCGTGCAGTTACCTGGACACTTTATTCCAGGAGGCAGTCACACCCCTTAGGATAGGGTCTTCTGATTTGGTCAGTGGTCAGGGACAGGAGGATGTGACTGCGAGTGAGACAGGTATGGGGACCCAGGAGGTGGAGGAGCCTCAGCCTTTGCAATTGTCCAACAGGTTTGAGGTTCTTGCGGTCTGTATGGATGAAAGCGGTGGCTGCAGGGTGGATGAGCAAACTGACCATGGCACTGAGGTACAGGAAGCCATTCAAGCGGGGGGAGTTAATAGGAATGTAGTGGTAATTGGGGACAGCATAGTCAGGGGGATAGATACAGTTCTCTGCGGCCAAGAACGAGAGTCCAGACGGCTGTGTTGCCTGCCCGGTGCCAGGGTTCGGGACATCTGCTCTGGGCTGGAGAGGAACTTGCAGTGGGAGGGGGAGGAGCCAGTGGTCATGGTCCATGTAGGTACCAACGACATAGGTAGAACTAGGAAAGAGGTTCTGCTGAGAGAGTATGAGCAGCTAGGGGCTAAATTAAAAAGCAGAATCTCAAGTGTAATAATGTCTGCATTATTACCTGAGCCACGAGCAAATTGGCACAGGGTAAATAAAATTAAAGAGATGAATGCGTGGCTCAAAGACTGGTGTGGGAGAAATGGGTTTCAATTCCTGGGGCACTGGCACCAGTACTGGGGAAAGTGGGATCTGTATAGTTGGGACAGTGTTCACCTGAACCGTGCTGGGACCAGTGCTCTGGCGAGTCGTATAACTAGGGCGGTAGAGAGGGCTTTAAACTAAATATTGGGGGCATGGGATCAAATTTGGGAAGATGTGGTAATTCAAAGATTAGAGACAAGGCAATAGAGAAACGTATTAATATGGGAAATGATAAACAGACTGTGACAGGAAGGGATAGAGAGTACAAATCTAAGAGTAAATCAACAGATAAGGCTAGAGGTTACAAAAATAATAAAAGGACAAAACTAAAGGCTCTGTGACATGAATCTGTCATTCATGACTTATGAAATAATACTGAGTGGCCTGCGGGTGGCGCTGTCCAGGAAGAGTATAACTACTCGGGCACGGGCCCAGCTTGCGCAGGACATTCTTAACAGGAACTAGTGAAGGCCACAACTAGACCTCCATGTTGTAAAACAGTTGATTAAAGCTTTGTTTAACGCTTAGACCAAGTGCCTAGTAGTTTTCTTACGTCACGCTGCATCTGAATGCACGTAGCATTCGAAACAAAATAGATGAACTGATAGCGCAAATAGAAATAAATAAATATGATCTGATAGCCATTACAGAAACATGGCTGCAGGATGACATAGATTGGGACCTGAATATTGAAGGGTACATGACATTTTGGAAGGACAGGAAGGTGGGAAAAGGTGGAGGGGTGGCTCTGTTAATTAATGATGGTATTAGCACAATAGAGAGGGATGACCTAAGTTCAGGAAACCAGGATGTAGAAGCGGTTTGGGTAGAGATGAGAAATAATAAAGGCAAGAAGTCACTTGTGAGAGTGGTGTACAGGCCCCCTAACAGTAACCACATGGTAGGATGGAGTATAAAGGAAGAAATAATGGGGGCAGCACGGTGGCATAGTGGCTAGCACTGTTACCTCACAGCGCCAGGGACCCGGGTTCGAATCCGGCCCCGGGTGACTGTCTGTGTGGAGTTTGCACATTCTCCCCGTGTCTGCGTGGGTTTCCTCCGGGTGCTCCGGTTTCCTCCCACAGTCCAAAGATGTGCGGGTTAGGTTGATTTGGCTATGATAAATTGACCCTTAGTGTTCGGGGGATTAAATACGTGGGGTTACGGGGATAGGGTGGGAAATGTGTCGGTGCAGGCTCAATGGGCCGAAATGGCCTCTATCTGCACTGTGGGGATTCTGTGAGAATGGGGGATTTTAATCTGCATATCGACTGAAAAAATCAGATGGGCAAAGGTAGCCTAGATGAGGAGTTCATGGAATGTTGTCGGGATAGTTTCTTACAACAGCACGTTCTGGAGCCAACCAGAGAGCAGGCTATACTAGACCTGGTATTGTGCAACGAGATAGGATTAATTAGTGACCTCATAGTGAAGGCGCCCCTAGGTAGCAGCGATCATAATATGATTGAATTTTACATTCAGTTTGAGAGAGAGAAGAGTGGGTCCAAGACTAGTATTTTAAACTTAAATAAGGGCAATTATGAGGGCATGAAAGCAGAGCTAGCTAAAGTGAACTGGCAAATTAGGTTAAGGGATAGGTCAATAGAGTTGCAGTGGCAGACATTTAAGGGGATATTTCAAAATACACAGAATATATACATTCCAACAAGAAAGAAAAATTCCAAGGGGAGGACCCACCATCCGTGGTTAACTAAAAAAGTTAAAGATAGTATTAAACTTAAAGAAAAAGCATATAATTGCGCAAAGATGGGTGGCAGGTCAGAAGATTGGACAGAATATAAAAAACAGCAAAGAATGACTAAAAGATTAATAAGGAGAGAAAAATTAGAGTACGAGAGAAAGCTAGCTAGAAATATAAAAACAGATAGTAAGAGTTTCTATAGATATTTAAAAAAGAAAAGAGTTAACAAAGTGAGCGTTGGTCCTATAAAAAGTGAGTCTGGGGAATTAATAATGGAAAATAAGGAGATGGCAGTTGAATTGAACAGGTATTTTGCATCGGTCTTCACTATAGAGGATACAAGTAACATCCCAGAAATAGTTGTAAATCAGGAAATGGAAGGGAGGGAGGAACTCAAGATAATTATAATCACCAGGGAAGTGGTACGGAGCAAATTGTTGGAGCTGCGGGCTGACAAGTCCCCGGGTCCTGATGGACTTCATCCTAGGGTCTTAAAAGAAGTGGCTAGTGAGATAGTTGATGCATTGGTTTTAATTTTCCAAAATTCCCTAGATTCAGGGAAGGTTCCATTAGATTGGAAAATAGTGAATTTAACTCCTTTATTCAAAAAGGGAGGGAGACAGAAAGCAGGAAACTACAGGCCAGTTAGCTTAACATCTGTCATAGGGAAGATGTTAGAAGCTATTATTAAAGACGTTATAGCAGGGCATTTAGAAAAGTTCAAAGTAATCAGGCAGAGTCAATATGGTTTTGTGCAAGGGAGATCATGTTTAACCAATTTATTGGAGTTCTTTGAGGAAGTAACATGTGCTGTGGATAAAGGGGAACCGGTGGATGTACTGTACTTAGATTTCCAGAAGGCATTTGATAAGGTGCCACATCAAAGGTTATTGCAGAAAATAAAAGCTCATGGTGTAGGGGGTAACATATTGGCATGGATAGAAGATTGGCTAGCTAACAGAAAACAGAGAGTAGGCATAAATAGGTAATTTTCTGATTGGCAAGATGTAACGAGTGGTGTGCCACAGGGATCAGTGCTGGGGCCTCAACTTTTTACAATTTATATAAATGACTTGGATGAAGGGACCAAAGGTATGGTTGCTAAATTTGCTGATGACACAAAGATAGGTAGGAAAGTAAATTGTGAAGAGGACATAAGGAGGCTACAAAGGGATATAGATAGGTTAAGTGAGTGGGCAAAGATCTGGCAAATGGAGTATAATGTGGGAAAATGTGAAATTGTCCATTTTGGCAGGAAGAATAAAAAAGAAGCATATTATCTAAATGGTGAGAGATTGCAGAGCTCTGAGATGCAGAGGGATTTGGGTGTCCTAGTGCATGAATCACAAAAGGTTACTATACAGGTACAGCAAGTAATTAGGAAAGCTAATAAAATGTTATCGTTTATTGCGAGGGGAACTGAATACAAAAGTAGGGAGGTTATGCTTCAGTTATACAGGGCATTGGTGAGACCACATCTGGAGTATTGTGTACAGTATTGGTCTCCTTATTTAAGGAAGGATGTAAATGCGCTGGAAGCAGTTCAGAGAATGTTTACTAGACTAATACCTGGAATGGGCGGGTTGTCTTATGAAGAAAGGTTGGACAGGCTAGGCTTGTATCCGCTGGAGTTTAGAAGAATAAGAGGTGACTTGATTGAAACATATAAGATCCTGAGGGGTCTGGACAGGGTGGATGTGGAGAGGATGTTTCCTCTTGTGGGAGAATCTAGAACTAGGGGTCACTGTTTAAAAATAAGGGGTAGCCCATTTAAGACAGAGATGAGGAGAAATTTTTTCTCACAGAGGGTCGTGAGTCTTTGGAACTCTCTTCCTCAGAGGGCGGTGGGAGCAGAGTCTTTGAATATTTTTAAGGCAGAGGTAGATAGATTCTTGGTAAGCAAGGGGGTGAAAGGTTATCGGGGGTAGGTGGGAATGTGGAGTAATCGGATCAGCCATGATCTTATTGAATGGCGGAGCAGGCTCGAGGGGCCGAGTGGCCGACTCCTGCTCCTAATTCGTATGTTCGTATGTATGTTCTGGTCACCACATTGCAGGAAGGATGTGATTGTACTAGAGAGGGTGCTGTGGAGATTTACGAGGATGTTGCCAGGACTGGGGAATTTTAGCTATGAGGAAAGATTGGATAGGCTGGGGTTTGTTTTCTTTAGAGCAGAGGAGGCTGAGGAGAGATTTAATTGAGGTGTATAAAATGATGAGGGGCCGAGATAGAGTGGATAGGAAGGGGCTATTTCCCTTAGCAGAGAGGTCAATAACCAGGAGACATAGATTTAAAGTAATTGGTCGGAGGATTAGAGGGGAGTTGAGGAGAACTTTTTTCACCCAGAGGGTGGTGGGGGTCTGGAACTCGCTGTCTGAAAGGGTGGTTGAGGCAGAAACCCTCATCACATTTAAAAAATACTTGGATATGCACTTGAAGTGCCGTAACCTACAGGGCTACGGACCAAGAGCTGGAAAGTGGGATTCGGCTGGAGAGCTCTTTGTTGGCCGGCACGGACACGATGGGCCGAATGGCCTCCTTCTGTGCCATAAATTTCTTTGATTCTATGATAAAGTCGCTGTACTGGAAATGGCCACTAGATGGGGGCCATGTGCTAAAGATGTTTCAAGTCTTTCTGACGTGCCAACAACAACTTGCCTTTATAGAGCACCTTTAACGCAATAAAACGTCCCAGGGCGCTTCACAGGAGCGATTATCAGACAAAGTTTGACACCGAGCCACATAAGGAGATATTGGGACAGGTGACCAAAAGCTTGGTCAAAGAGGTCGGTCTTAAAGGAGGAGAGAGAGGCGGAGAGGTTTAGGGAGGGAATTCCAGAGCTCGGGGCCCCAGGTGGCTGAAGGCACGGCCGCCAATGGTGGAGCGATGGAAGTCGGGGATGCTCAAGAGGCCAGAATTGGAGGAGCGCCGAGATCTCGGGGGGTTGTGGGGCTGGAGGAGGTTCCCACCAGGTACACGGTACATACTCATGTGACTCGGCCAACGTTGTCTACCTGATACGTTGCAGTAAAGGATGCTCCAGAGCATGGTACATCGGCGAGACCATGCAGACACTGAGACAACGTATGAACGGACACCGCGCAACAATCGCCAGGCAGGAGGGTTGCCTCCCAGTCGGGGAACACTTCAGCAGCCAGGGGCATTCAGCCTCGGATATGCGGGTAAGCGTTCTCCAAGGCGGCCTTCGAGATACACGACAGCGCAAAATCATAGAGCAGAAACTGATAGCCAAGTTCCGCACTCATGAGGATGGCCTCAATCGCGATATCGGGTTCATGTCACGATACAGAACGTGACTTGACATCATGGCCAGTCTTCCCAGGCATTTTTTTTTAAAAAAAGGCTAACACAAGAACCTACACAGATTGACAGGATATGCAGCCAGCAGGTGGTTTGACACGTTGGACCCCCTGGGACACATCTCATTGTCTTGGCTGTGCTCTTTGATGTAGGAAAGATTTGAATATATTTTGTCTGTGTTTAAATTGTGAATTCTGGGAGATTCTCTCACTGCTAAACTTACCTGATGAAGGAGCGAACTGCTCCGAAAGCTTGTAAAATTAAATAAATCTGTTGGACTATAACCTGGTGTTGTGCGACTTCTCATTTAATTAGGGGCAGCAGGCTCCTGGTGCTTGGAGCAGGCACTCCGGCTTTTGTTGAGAGATTTCTTAAATGCAACTTTGGAAACCAAAACCCTTTTTTTCTCTCCCCCCCCCCCCCCCCCCCCCGACCCCCGTCGTTCATCCCTGTGGGCAGAGGGGGGCCAGGGGCAGGGTTGGGGGGTTGTTTAAAGTTTCTGATCAACTTTCATCAGCATGAAAAATCGCCCATCCTAAATCCAACCACGATCTCATGTCCCGCTCAGTCCCATCCTGTCCCGCTCTGCCCCAGTCCTGCTCAGTCCCATCATGTCCCGCTCTGCCCCACCCTGTCCCTGTCCCGCTCAGTCCCACCATGTCCCGCTCAGTCCCATCCTGTCCCTGTCCCGCTCTGCCCCATCCTGTCCCTGTCCCGCTCAGTCCCATCCTGTCCCTGTCCCCCTCTGCCACACCCTGTCCCTGTCCCGCTCTGCCACACCCTGTCCCTGTCCCGCTCAGTCCCATCCTGTCCCTGTCCCGCTCAGTCCCATCCTGTCCCTGTCCCGCTCAGTCCCATCCTGTCCCTGTCCCGCTCAGTCCCACCCTGTCCCTGTCCCGCTCTGCCCCATCCTGTCCCTGTCCCGCTCATTCCCATCCTGTCCCTGTCCCGCTCAGTCCCATCCTGTCCCTGTCCCGCTCAGTCCCATCCTGTCCCTGTCCCGCTCAGTCCCATCCTGTCCCTGTCCCGCTCAGTCCCATCCTGTCCCTGTCCCGCTCATTCCCATCCTGTCCCTGTCCCGCTCTGCCCCACCCTATCCCTGTCCCGCTCTGCCCCACCCTATCCCTGTCCCGCTCTGCCCCACCCTGTCCCTGTCCCGCTCAGTCCCATCCTGTCCCTGTCCCGCTCATTCCCATCCTGTCCCTGTCCCGCTCTGCCCCACCCTATCCCTGTCCCGCTCTGCCCCACCCTATCCCTGTCCCGCTCTGCCCCACCCTGTCCCTGTCCCGCTCTGCCCCACCCTGTCCCGCTCAGTCCCACCCTGTCCCGCTCAGTCCCACCCTGTCCCGCTCAGTCACACCCTGTCCCGATAAGCCCCACCCTGTCCCTGTCCCGCTCAGTCCCATCCTGTCCCTGTCCCGCTCAGCCCCACCCTGTCCCTGTCCCGCTCAGCCCCACCCTGTCCCCGTCCCGCTCAGCCCCACCCTGTCCCTGTCCCGCTCAGCCCCACCCTGTCCCTGTCCTGCTCAGCCCCACCCTGTCCCCGTCCCGCTCAGCCCCACCCTGTCCCTGTCCTGCTCTGCCCCACCCTGTCCCTGTCCCGCTCAGTCCCATCCTGTCCCTGTCCTGCTCTGCCCCACCCTGTCCCTGTCCCGCTCTGTCTCTGGTTTTAGACCCAGCAAATAAAAAAGGACACTGAGAGAATATCTATTCCGTTTAATTATTTTCTGCGCGTGGTACGGACACAACAGATTCCGCAGATTCCAGCTTGCCACCCTCCCCGTCCCTCTCCCAAAAAGACGATCCTTCCATCAGTGGCTATTCAACTGTGGGAAGCATCGCCGTTTAGCCTGATCCTGTCCTCACACAGACTGATCCCACCCAGTCTAATCCCACTCTCCCCCTCACTCCCCACACCCTTTAATATCCCACCCAGTCTAATTCCACTCTCCCCCTCACTCCCCACGCCCTTTAATATCCCACCCAGTCTAATCCCACTCTCCCCCTCACTCCCCGTACACTTTAATATCCCACCCAGTCTAATCCCACTCTCCCCCTCACTCCCCGTACGCTTTAATATCCCACCCAGTCTAATCCCACTCTCCCCCTCACTCCCCACACCCTTTAATATCCCACCCAGTCTAATCCCACTCTCCCCCTCACTCCCCACACCCTTTAATATCCCACCCATTCTAATCCCACTCTCCCCCTCACTCCCCGCACCCTTTAATATCCCTTCTGTTCAAGGTGTTATCTAAATCCTGTTTTAATTGTCTGCTGTGGGAGATGTTGACTCGGATCAGTTGCCCAACATGCCTACATAACACAGACCCTACAGGTCAACAAGTCTCTCACTGCGTGAAGTACTTTTACATTTTTAGACGATGCGCTGTATAAATCCAAGTCTTTCTTTCATAAATAAAAGGAGAAAATGCTGGGAAACTCTCAGCAGGTCAGGCAGCATCTGTGACGTGCGAAGCCCAGTTAACGTTTCAGGTCGATGACCTTTCATCAGTTCTGGATTTCTAGCATCCGCAGTATTTTTCTCAAGTGCACCTTTCATCCTCGCCTTGAGCTGGAGTGATACCTGACCCCCCCAACGTTCCCCGTCATTTCTTTTTGTGGCCCTTTAACGGGCTGCCCGGCCCGTTCAAAAAAGTCCGTGCAGGTGCGGGTTTTTTTTTCAATTTAAAGCTTGCTCAGCAGCTGCGCGGGACCCCTGGGGCGCTCAGCTTAAAGTGAGCAGGACTGTGGAGTCTCACCCAGGACCCGAAACAGTTTTTCTGACAATTCCCCTTTCAGTGCGCCTGGTTGAACCAATCAGTACAACTCGGAGAAACATGTGATTTCCAAGAACTTGTTGTTGGTGTTGTGAAGTTTCACAGAATGATGATGCCAAAAGTTCTGACGAAAGGTCATCGACCTGAAACGTTAACTCTCTTTCTCTCTCCACGGATGCTGCCTGGCCTGCTGAGTTTTTCCAGCGTTTTCTGTTGTTATTTCAGATTTCCAGCATCCGCAGTATTTTGCTATCGTACAAATGTGACTGTGTCGCATTCCACAAAATTAATTGCACCTTCGCCACTATCTGGTTCCCAGCTGTCTGAACACAAACATAACTGATTCCGATCCTGGGACGAGGGCAGAATGCAGAGATCTTTCGGTGCCTGGGTCACGAGGAACCCAGTCCTTGTCTTTATCCTGATCTGTCTGATGTTCTTGATAATCTATCGCCAGATGATGGCTCCCGTTCCGCAGGAGGAGATACGCACAGCGCCGGGTGCCTCGGAGACTGCCCGGCTGGGCAGGGAGCTCAGACAGCTCCGGGAAGAGAAGGCGCGTCTGCAGAAACTTCTGGAGCAGTCGGAGGCGAAAGCCAAGGGTCTGCAGTCCCAGCTCTCGCAGGTCAACCGAAGCCGGAAGGAGGACAGGGTGAGTCGGAGGGGCAGCACTGAGGGAGCGCTGCACTGTCGGAGGGGCAGTACTGAGGGAGCGCTGCAATGTCGGAGGGGCAGTACTGAGGGAGTGCCGCACTGTCGGAGGGGCAGTACTGAGGGAGCGCTGCACTGTCGGAGGGGCAGTACTGAAGGAGCGCTGCACTGTCGGCGGGGCATTACTGAGGGAGCGCTGCACTGTCGGAGGGCAGTACTGAGGGAGCGCTGCACTGTCGGAGGGGCAGTACTGAGGGAGCGCTGTACTGTCGGAGGGGCAGCACTGAGGGAGCGCTGCATTGTCGGAGGGGCAGCACTGAGGGAGCGCTGCAATGTCGGAGGGGCAGCACTGAGGGAGCGCTGCACTGTCGGAGGGGCAGTACTGAGGGAGCGCTGCACTGTTGGGGGGGCAGTACTGAGGGAGCGCTGCACTGTCGGAGGGGCAGTACTGGGGGAGTGCCGTACTGTCGGAGGGGCAGTACTGGGGGAGTGCCGCACTGTCGGAGGGGCAGTACTGGGGGAGTGCCGCACTGTCGGAGGGGCAGTACTGAGGGAGCACCGCACTCTCGGGGCAGTACTGAGGGAGTGCCGCACTGTCGGAGGGGCAGTACTGAGGGAGCACCGCACTTTCGGAGGGGCAGTACTGAGGGAGCGCCGCACCTTCGGAGGGGCAGTACTGAGGGAGCGCTGCACTGTCGGAGGGGCAGTACTGAGGGAGCACCGCACGGTCGGATGGGCAGTAATGAGGGAGCGCCGCACTGTCGATGGGGCAGTACTGAGGGAGCGCCACACTGTCGGAGGGGCAGTACTGAAGGAGCGCTGCACTGTCGGAGGTGCAGTACTGAGGGAGCACTGCACTGTCGGGGGGCAGAACTGAGGGAGTGCTGCACTGTCGGAGGGGCAGTACTGAGGGAGCGCCGCACTGTCGGGGGGGCAGTACTGAGGGAGCGCCGCATTGTCGGAGGGCAGTACTGGGGGGGTGCTGCACTGTCGGAGGGGCAGTACTGAGGGAGTGTCGCACTGTTGGGTGGCAGTACTGAGGGAGCGCAGCACTGTCGGAGGGGCAGTACTGAGGGAGCGCCGCACTCTCGGGGCAGTACTGAGGGAGCACCGCACTGTCGGAGGGGCAGTACTGAGGGAGCGCTGCACTGTCGATGGGGCAGTACTGAGGGAGCGCCTCACTGTCGGAGGGGCTGTTCTGAGGGATCACCGCACTGCCAGTCAGAGGGGCAGTACTGAGGGAGCACCGCACTGTCGGAGGGGCAGTACTGAGGGAGCGCCGCACTGTCGGTGGGTCAGTACTGAGGGAGCGCAGTACTGAGGGAGCGCTGCACTGTCGGAGGGGCAGTACTGAGGGAGTGCCGCACTGTCGGAGGGTCAGTACTGAGGGAGCGCCGCACTGTCGGAGGGTCAGTACTGAGGGAGCGCCGCACTGTCGGAGGGGCAGTACTGAGGGAGCGCTGCACTGTCGGAGGGGCAGTACTGAGGGAGAGCCGCACTGTCGGAGGGTCAGTACTGAGGGAGCGCCGCACTGTCGGAGGGGCAGTACTGAGGGAGTGCCGCACTGTCGGTGGGGCAGTACTGAGGGAGTGCCGCACTGTCGGAAGGGCAGTACTGAGGGAGCGCTGCACTGTCGGAGGGGCAGTACTGAGGGAGCGCAGCACTGTCAGAGGGGCAGTACTGAGGGAGCGTCGCACTGTCGGAGGGGCAGTACTGAGGGAGCGTCGCACTGTCGGAGGGGCAGTGAACTGCTTTGGGATCTCATGAGGTCGCTATTGGAATGCAAGTCTTTCTTCACTCAAAGGGCTCTGTTCTTCTGGAGAATTTACTGTCAGTGATTATCACTAAAGTGAAATAACTGCGCCCACCCAGCCTCTCTCCCGCCCTTCTCCATAGCAATCAGTTATACAGGGCATTGGTGAGACCACATCTGGAGTACTGTGTACAGTATTGGTCTCCTTATTTAAGGAAGGATGTAAATGTGTTGGAAGCAGTTCAGAGAATGTTTACTAGACTAATACCTGGAATGGGCGGGTTGTCTTATGAGGGAAGGTTGGACAGGCTAGGCTTGTATCCGCTGGAGTTTAGAAGAGTAAGAGGTGACTTGATTGAAACATATAAGATCCTGAGGGGTCTGGACAGGGTGGATGTGGAGAGGATGTTTCCTCTTGTGGGAGAATCTAGAACTAGGGGTCACTGTTTAAAAATAAGGGGTCGCCCATTTAAGACAGAGATGAGGAGAAATTTTTTCTCACAGAGGGTCGTGAGTCTTTGGAACTCTCTTCCTCAGAGGGCGGTGGGAGCAGAGTCTTTGAATATTTTTAAGGCAGAGGTAGATAGATTCTTGATAAGCAAGGGGGGGTGAAAGGTTATCGGGGGTAGGCGGGAATGTGGAGTAATCGGATCAGCCATGATCTTATTGAATGGCGGAGCAGGCTCGAGGGGCCGAGTGGCCGACTCCTGCTCCTAATCCGTATGTTCGTATGTATGTTCTGGTCACCACATTGCAGGAAGGATGTGATTGCACTAGAGAGGGTGCAGTGGAGATTTACGAGGATGTTGCCAGGACTGGAGAATTTTAGCTATGAGGAAAGATTGGATAGGCTGGGGTTGTTTTCTTTGGAACAGAGGAGGCTGAGGGGAGATTTAATTGAGGTGTATAAAATGATGAGGGGCCGAGATAGAGTGGATAGGAAGGAGCTATTTCCCTTAGCAGAGAGGTCAATAACCAGGGGGCACAGATTTAAAGTAATTGGTCGGAGGATTAGAGGGGAGTTGAGGAGAACTTTTTTCACCCAGAGGGTGGTGGGGGTCTGGAACTCGCTGCCTGAAAGGGTGGTAGAGGCAGAAATCATTGTCGCATTCAGAAAGTACTTGGATATGAACTTGAAGTGCCGTAACCTACGGGGCTACGGACCAAGAGCTGGAAAGTGGGATTCGGCTGGAGAGCTCTTTGTTGGCCGGCACGGACACGATGGGCCGAATGGCCTCCTTCCGTGCCATAAATTTCTTTGATTCTATGATAAAGTCGCTGTACTGGAAATGGCCACTAGATGGGGGCCATGTGCTAAAGATGTTTCAAGTCTTTCTGACGTGCCAACAAAAACTTGCCTTTATAGAGCACCTTTAACGCAGTAAAACGTCCCAGGGCGCTTCACAGGAGCGATTATCAGACAAAGTTTGACACCGAGCCACATGAGATATTGGGACAGGTGACCAAAAGCTTGGTCAAAGAGGTCGGTCTTAAAGGAGGAGAGAGAGGCGGAGAGGTTTAGGGAGGGAATTCCAGAGCTCGGGGCCCCAGGTGGCTGAAGGCACGGCCGCCAATGGTGGAGTGATGGAAATCGGGGGATGCTCAAGAGGCCAGAATTGGAGGAGCGCAGAGATCTCGGAGGGTTGTGGGGCTGGAGGAGGTTACAGAGACAGGGAGGGAGGGGCAAGGAGGCCATGGAGGGATTTGAAAACAAGGATGAGAATTTTAAAATCGAGGCGTTGCCGGACTGGGAGCCAGTGTAGGTCAGCGAGCACAGGGGGATGATGGGGAAATGGGACTTGCTGCGAGAGAAGCTGACTAAAATTGTGTCAGTGACTTTTCTCAGAGGCTGGCAGCTAATTGGGTGAAAAATTAACCCAAAACTTGCCTCCAATGAAGTTTCTGCCCCACAATTCCTGCTGGCATCTGGAGTGCTGGGAGCGGATTTTCACCACCCTTTGTGTGGAGAAATGCTTCTCGATTTCCCTCCTGACTGGACTCGCTGTAATTCTAAGGTTACGGCCAATGTTTCCACTGATTTGTTTTTGGCCCGCGCGGCCCCTTTAACGGGCTGTGAGGGCCATTCAAAATTCCGCGCCTGCGCGGTTTGTCTATTTAGAAGCCGGCTCACCGGTTGCGCGGGACCTCAACAGCGCTGCGCGGCCGTGGGGCTTAAAGGGAACGTTGGTCACATCCCCTTGTTCTGGACTCCCCCCGACCAGAGGAAATAGTTTCTCTCACTCTCCCCCATCAAATTCCTTTTAACGCTTTAAACACCTCGTTCACATCACCCCTCAATCTCCTAAACTCAAGTGAATACAAGCTAGGAAACACAGACACAGATTTAACAGAGTGACATTCCAGCTCCTCCTGGCTCCACATTCAGGGAGGTGTGTTTTTTCCCCCCGAACCTACTGTTCTGGTGACAGCCTCATCGAGGCTGAATTAGATTTTGTTTTAACCCCCACCCCCCACCGCATTTATAGATTTTAACCAGCTGGCTTTGCACCGGGGTCGTGACCTGTTCTGTCTCTTGTGTCGACAGGACTAAGAAACGAAACTGTTCAACTGAACTTGCAAAGAGTTGGAAACTGAAACTGAAACTGAACCTTGGAGCCCAGGAAGCTGCAGATTCCAACTCCCTGCTCCATTTAATTAGTCATGATGCGGAGATGCCGGTGTTGGACTGGGGTGGACAAAATTGAGAGGTCGCACAACACCAGGTTATAGTCCAACAGTTTTATTTGAAATCACAAGCTTTCGGAGCTATCGATTTGCTCCTTCCTCAGGTGAAGTGACTTCACCTGAGGAAGGAGCAAATCGATAGCTCCGAAAGCTTGTGATTTCAAATAAAACTGTTGGACTATAACCTGGTGTTGTGCGACCATTTAATTAGGGGCAGCAGGCTCCTGGTGCTTGGAGCAGGCACTCCGGCTTTTATTGAGAGATTTCTCAAATGCAACTTTGGAAACCAAAACCATTTTTTTCCCTATTTCCCCCCCCCCCCCCTGTCGTTCATCCCTGTGGGCAGAGGGGGGCCAGGGGCAGGGTTGGGGGGTTGTTTAAAGTTTCTGATCAACTATCATCAGCATGAAAAATCGCCCATCCTAAATCCAACCACGATCTTATGTCCCGCTCAGTCCCATCCTGTCCCGCTCTGCCCCAGTCCTGCTCAGTCCCATCCTGTCCCTGTCCCGCTCTGCCCCACCCTGTCCCGCTCAGTCCCATCCTGTCCCTGTCCCGCTCAGTCCCATCCTGTCCCTGTCCCGCTCAGTCCCATCCTGTCCCTGTCCCGCTCAGTCCCATCCTGTCCCTGTCCCGCTCAGTCCCATCCTGTCCCTGTCCCGCTCAGTCCCATCCTGTCCCTGTCCCGCTCAGTCCCATCCTGTCCCTGTCCCGCTCAGTCCCATCCTGTCCCTGTCCCCTCTGCCCCACCCTGTCCCTGTCCTGCTCTGCCCCACCCTGTCCCTGTCCTGCTCTGCCCCACCCTGTCCCTGTCCTGCTCTGCCCGCCCCTGTCCCTGTCCTGCTCTGCCCGCCCCTGTCCCTGTCCTGCTCTGCCCCACCCTGTCCCTGTCCCATCCTGTCCCGCTCAGTCACACCCTGTCCCTGTCCCGCTCAGTCCCATCCTGTCCCTGTCCCGCTCAGTCCCATCCTGTCCCTGTCCCGCTCAGTCCCATCCTGTCCCGCTCAGCCCCACCCTGTCCCTGTCCCGCTCTGTCTCTGGTTTTAGACCCAGCAAATAAAAAAAGACACTGAGAGAATATCTATTCCGTTTAATTATTTTCTGCGCGTGGTACTGACACAACAGATTCCGCAGATTCCAGCTTGCCACCCTCCCCGTCCCTCTCCCAAAAAGACGATCCTTCCATCAGTGGCTATTCAACTGTGGGAAGCATCGCCGTTTAGCCTGATCCTGTCCTCACACAGACTGATCCCACCCAGTCTAATCCCACTCTCCCCCTCACTCCCCACACCCTTTAATATCCCACCCAGTCTAATCCCACTCTCCCCCTCACTCCCCATATCCTTTAATATCCCACCCAATCTAATCCCACTCTCCCCCTCACTCCCCGTACCCTTTAATATCCCACCCAGTCTAATCCCACTCTCCCCCTCACTCCCCATATCCTTTAATATCCCACCCAATCTAATCCCACTCTCCCCCTCACTCCCCGTACCCTTTAATATCCCACCCAGTCTAATCCCACTCTCCCCCTCACTCCCCATACCCTTTAATATCCCACCCAATCTAATCCCACTCTCCCCCTCACTCCCCGTACCCTTTAATATCCCACCCAGTCTAATCCCACTCTCCCGTTCACTCCCTGTACCCTTTAATATCCCACTCTCCCCCTCACTCCCCACACCCTTTAATATCCCACCCAGTCTAATCCCACTCTCCCTCTCACTCCCCGCACCCTTTAATATCCCACCCAGTCTAATCCCACTCACCCCCTCACTCCCCGCACCCTTTAATATCCCACCCAGTCTAATCCCACTCTCCCCCTCACTCCCCACGCCCTTTAATATCCCTTCTGTTCAAGGTGTTATCTAAATCCTGTTTTAATTGTCTGCTGTGGGAGATGTTGACTCGGATCAGTTGCCCAACATGCCTACATAACACAGACCCTACAGGACAACAAGTCTCTCACTGCGTGAAGTACTTTTACATTTTTAGACGATGCGCTGTATAAATCCAAGTCTTTCATAAATAAAAGGAGAAAATGCTGGGAAACTCTCAGCAGGTCAGGCAGCATCTGTGACGTGCGAAGCCCAGTTAACGTTTCAGGTCGATGACCTTTCATCAGTTCTGGATTTCTAGCATCTGCAGTATTTTTCTCAAGTGCACCTTTCATCCTCGCCTTGAGCTGGAGTGATACCTGACCCCCCAACGTTCCCCGTCATTTCTTTTTGTGGCCCTTTAACGGGCTGCCCGGCCCATTCAAAAGTCCGTGCAGGCGCGGTTTTTTTTTTCCAATTTAAAGCTTGCTCAGCAGCTGCGCGGGACCCCTGGGGCGCTGCGCGGGACCCCTGGAGCGCTGCGCAATTGCGCAGCTTAAAGTGAGCATTGCTGAACTCCCAGGACTGTGGAGTCTCACCCAGGACCCGAAACAGTTTTTCTGACAATTCCCCTTTCAGTGAACCTGGTGGAACCAATCAGTACAGCTCGGAGAAACATGTGATTTCCAAGAACTTGTTGTTGGTGTTGGTAAGTTTCACAGAATGATGTTGCCAAAACACAAATGTGACTGTGTCGCATTCCACAAAATAAATTGCACCTTCGCCACTATCTGGTTCCCAGCTGTCTGAACACAAACATAACTGATTCCGATCCTGGGACGAGGGCAGAATGCAGAGATATTTAGGTGCCTGGGTCACGAGGAACCCAGTCCCTGTCTTTATCGTGATCTGTCAGATATACATCTATCGCCAGATGACGGCTCCCGTTCCGCAGGAGGAGCTCCGCACAGCGCCGGGTGCCTCGGAGACTGCCCGGCTGGGCAGGGAGCTCAGACAGCTCCGGGAAGAGAAGGCGCGTCTGCAGATACTTCTGCAGCAGTCGGAGGCGAAAGCCAAGGGTCTGCAGTCCCAGCTCTCGCAGGTCAACCGAAGCCGGAAGGAGGACATGGTGAGTCGGAGGGGCAGCACTGAGGGAGCGCTGCACTGTCGGAGGGGCAGTACTGAGGGAGCGCTGCACTGTCGGAGGGGCAGTACTGAGGGAGTGCTGCACTGTCGGAGGGGCAGTACTGAGGGAGCGCTGCACTGTCGGAGGGGCAGTACTGAGGGAGCGCTGCACTGTCGGAGGGACAGTACTGAGGGAGCGCTGCACTGTCGGAGGGGCAGTACTGAGGGAGCGCTGCACTGTCGGGGGGGGGCAGTACTGAGGGAGCGCCGCACTGTCGGAGGGGCAGTACTGAGGGAGCGCTGCACTGTCGGAGGGGCAGTACTGAGGGAGCGCTGCACTGTCGGGGGGGGGGGGGCAGTACTGAGGGAGCGCTGCACTGTCGAGGGGCAGTACTGAGGGAGCGCTGCTCTGTCGGGGGGGGCAGTACTGAGGGAGCGCTGCACTGTCGGGGGGGCAGTACTGAGGGAGCACTGCACTGTCGGGGGGGCAGTACTGAGGGAGCGCTGCACTGTCGGGGGCAGTACTGAGGGAGCGCCGCACGGTCGCATGGGCAGTAATGAGGGAGCGCCGCACTGTCGGAGGGTCAGTACTGAGGGAGCGCCGCACTGTCGGAGGGGCAGTACCGCACTGTCAGAGGGGCAGTACTGAGGGAGCACTGCACTGTCGGAGGGGCAGTACTGAGGGAGCGCTGCACTGTCGGAGGGACAGTACTGAGGGAGCGCAGCACTGTCGGAGGGGCAGTACTGAGGGAGCGCTGCACTGTCGGAGGGGCAGTACTGAGGGAGCGCAGCACTGTCGGGGGGGGGGCAGTACTGAGAGAGCACCACACTGTCGGGGTGGTGGGGGGGGGGCAGTACTGAGGGAGCGCAGCACTGTCAGAAGGGCAGTACTGAGGGAGCGCTGCACTGTCGGGGGGGCAGTACTGAGGGAGCGCTGCACTGTCGGGGGGGCAGTACTGAGGGAGCGCTGCACGGTCGGGGGGGCAGTACTGAGGGAGCGCTGCACGGTCGGAGGGGCAGTACTGAGGGAGCGCTGCACTGTCGGAGGGGCAGTACTGAGGGAGCGCCGCACTGTCGGAGGGGCAATACTGAGGGAGCGCCGCACTGTCGGAGGGGCAGTACTGAGGGAGCGCCGCACTGTCGGGGGGGCAGTACTGAAGGAGCGCCGCACTGTCGGGGGGGGCAGTACTGAAGGAGCACTGCACTGTCGGGGGGCAGTACTGAGGGAGTGCTGCACTGTCGGAGGGGCAGTACTGAGGGAGCGCAGCACTGTCGGAGGGGCAGTACTGAGGGAGCGCCGTACTGAGGGAGCGCCGCACTGTCGGAGGGGCAGTACTGAGGGAGCGCCGCACTGTCGGAGGGGCAGTACTGAGGGAGCGCCGCACTGTCGGAGGGGCAGTACTGAGGGAGCACTGCACTGTCGGGGGGGCAGTGAAGTGCTTTGGGACCTCATGAGGTCGCTATTGGAATGCAAGTCTTTCTTCTCTCAAAGGGCTCTGTTCTCCTGGAGAATTTACTGTCAGTGATTATCACTAAAGTGAAATATCTGCGCCCACCCAGCCTCTCTCCCGCCCTTCTCCATAGCAACCGTACTTCATATGCGATCCTAGACAGTGCTTCGGCAGGCACTTCCACCACAGTGTGCATCACAGCCATGCCTGGTATCCAGACACACACACACACACTCCTGCAGGGCTCCATAAACCACTTTGCTTTGCAATTACCCTCCCCATCTTTATTAATCTTTTCTCGACTACACTTCCAGCCAGTCAACTCTCTGGATTCTTCCTAGTTCTCTCTCTCCTCTGTGCGATTATTATCGCTCCTCCAAATCCGGCCTCTTGAGCATCCCCGATTTTCATCGCTCCACCATTGGCGGCTGTGCCTTCAGTTGTTCAGGTCCTACGCTCTGGAATTCCCTCCCTAAACCTCTCCGCCTCTCCAACTCTCCTCCTTTTAAGACAGGAATTCGGGGATGTGTGAGAGGCCAGAATTGGAGGAGCGCGGAGAGATCTCGGAGGGTTTTGGGGCTGGAGGAGGTTGCAGAGATAGGGACGGGTGAAGAGGGAATTGAAAAGAAGGATGAGAATTTTGAAATCGAGGCGTTGCCGGACTGGGAGCCAGTGTAGGTCAGCGAGCACAGGGGGTGATGGGTGAACGGGACTTGGTGCGAGTTAGGACACGGGCAGCAGAGTTTTGGATGAGCTGAAGTTTATGGAGGGTGGACGATGCGACCCGGCCAGGCGAGCGTTGGAATAGTCCAGTCTGGAGGTAACAAAGGCACGGATGAGGGTTTCAGCAGCGGATGAGCTGAGGCAGGGGCGGAGACGGGCGATGTTACAGAGGTGGAAATAGGCGCTGTGGAGTTCTTGGGTCTGTGCCAATTAACCCTTTCACTCTTTAAGTTCCAAAAGATTCGATTTGACCCTTATTGGTGACAGTGATTATACTTTATTCAGTGTCAGCGAGACTCGATACATCACTAGTATCTGAGCAGTAGTTAACAAGGTGCAATCAAGTGTTATATTACCCGTTGTGCCCTGGGTAAGAACATAAGAAATAGGAGCAGGAGTAGGCCAATCGGCCCTTCGAGCCTGCTCCGCCATTCAATAAGATCATGGCTGATCTGATCCTCACCTCAAATCGGGGGGGCAGTACTGAGGGAGCGCCGCATTGTCGGAGGGCAGTACTGGGGGGGTGCTGCACTGTCGGAGGGGCAGTACTGAGGGAGTGTCGCACTGTTGGGTGGCAGTACTGAGGGAGCGCAGCACTGTCGGAGGGGCAGTACTGAGGGAGCGCCGCACTCTCGGGGCAGTACTGAGGGAGCACCGCACTGTCGGAGGGGCAGTACTGAGGGAGCGCTGCACTGTCGATGGGGCAGTACTGAGGGAGCGCCTCACTGTCGGAGGGGCTGTTCTGAGGGATCACCGCACTGCCAGTCAGAGGGGCAGTACTGAGGGAGCACCGCACTGTCGGAGGGGCAGTACTGAGGGAGCGCCGCACTGTCGGTGGGTCAGTACTGAGGGAGCGCAGTACTGAGGGAGCGCTGCACTGTCGGAGGGGCAGTACTGAGGGATTGCCGCACTGTCGGAGGGTCAGTACTGAGGGAGCGCCGCACTGTCGGAGGGTCAGTACTGAGGGAGCGCCGCACTGTCGGAGGGGCAGTACTGAGGGAGCGCTGCACTGTCGGAGGGGCAGTACTGAGGGAGAGCCGCACTGTCGGAGGGTCAGTACTGAGGGAGCGCCGCACTGTCGGAGGGGCAGTACTGAGGGAGTGCCGCACTGTCGGTGGGGCAGTACTGAGGGAGTGCCGCACTGTCGGAAGGGCAGTACTGAGGGAGCGCTGCACTGTCGGAGGGGCAGTACTGAGGGAGCGCAGCACTGTCAGAGGGGCAGTACTGAGGGAGCGTCGCACTGTCGGAGGGGCAGTACTGAGGGAGCGTCGCACTGTCGGAGGGGCAGTGAACTGCTTTGGGATCTCATGAGGTCGCTATTGGAATGCAAGTCTTTCTTCACTCAAAGGGCTCTGTTCTTCTGGAGAATTTACTGTCAGTGATTATCACTAAAGTGAAATAACTGCGCCCACCCAGCCTCTCTCCCGCCCTTCTCCATAGCAATCAGTTATACAGGGCATTGGTGAGACCACATCTGGAGTACTGTGTACAGTATTGGTCTCCTTATTTAAGGAAGGATGTAAATGTGTTGGAAGCAGTTCAGAGAATGTTTACTAGACTAATACCTGGAATGGGCGGGTTGTCTTATGAGGGAAGGTTGGACAGGCTAGGCTTGTATCCGCTGGAGTTTAGAAGAGTAAGAGGTGACTTGATTGAAACATATAAGATCCTGAGGGGTCTGGACAGGGTGGATGTGGAGAGGATGTTTCCTCTTGTGGGAGAATCTAGAACTAGGGGTCACTGTTTAAAAATAAGGGGTCGCCCATTTAAGACAGAGATGAGGAGAAATTTTTTCTCACAGAGGGTCGTGAGTCTTTGGAACTCTCTTCCTCAGAGGGCGGTGGGAGCAGAGTCTTTGAATATTTTTAAGGCAGAGGTAGATAGATTCTTGATAAGCAAGGGGGGGTGAAAGGTTATCGGGGGTAGGCGGGAATGTGGAGTAATCGGATCAGCCATGATCTTATTGAATGGCGGAGCAGGCTCGAGGGGCCGAGTGGCCGACTCCTGCTCCTAATCCGTATGTTCGTATGTATGTTCTGGTCACCACATTGCAGGAAGGATGTGATTGCACTAGAGAGGGTGCAGTGGAGATTTACGAGGATGTTGCCAGGACTGGAGAATTTTAGCTATGAGGAAAGATTGGATAGGCTGGGGTTGTTTTCTTTGGAACAGAGGAGGCTGAGGGGAGATTTAATTGAGGTGTATAAAATGATGAGGGGCCGAGATAGAGTGGATAGGAAGGAGCTATTTCCCTTAGCAGAGAGGTCAATAACCAGGGGGCACAGATTTAAAGTAATTGGTCGGAGGATTAGAGGGGAGTTGAGGAGAACTTTTTTCACCCAGAGGGTGGTGGGGGTCTGGAACTCGCTGCCTGAAAGGGTGGTAGAGGCAGAAATCATTGTCGCATTCAGAAAGTACTTGGATATGAACTTGAAGTGCCGTAACCTACGGGGCTACGGACCAAGAGCTGGAAAGTGGGATTCGGCTGGAGAGCTCTTTGTTGGCCGGCACGGACACGATGGGCCGAATGGCCTCCTTCCGTGCCATAAATTTCTTTGATTCTATGATAAAGTCGCTGTACTGGAAATGGCCACTAGATGGGGGCCATGTGCTAAAGATGTTTCAAGTCTTTCTGACGTGCCAACAAAAACTTGCCTTTATAGAGCACCTTTAACGCAGTAAAACGTCCCAGGGCGCTTCACAGGAGCGATTATCAGACAAAGTTTGACACCGAGCCACATGAGATATTGGGACAGGTGACCAAAAGCTTGGTCAAAGAGGTCGGTCTTAAAGGAGGAGAGAGAGGCGGAGAGGTTTAGGGAGGGAATTCCAGAGCTCGGGGCCCCAGGTGGCTGAAGGCACGGCCGCCAATGGTGGAGTGATGGAAATCGGGGGATGCTCAAGAGGCCAGAATTGGAGGAGCGCAGAGATCTCGGAGGGTTGTGGGGCTGGAGGAGGTTACAGAGACAGGGAGGGAGGGGCAAGGAGGCCATGGAGGGATTTGAAAACAAGGATGAGAATTTTAAAATCGAGGCGTTGCCGGACTGGGAGCCAGTGTAGGTCAGCGAGCACAGGGGGATGATGGGGAAATGGGACTTGCTGCGAGAGAAGCTGACTAAAATTGTGTCAGTGACTTTTCTCAGAGGCTGGCAGCTAATTGGGTGAAAAATTAACCCAAAACTTGCCTCCAATGAAGTTTCTGCCCCACAATTCCTGCTGGCATCTGGAGTGCTGGGAGCGGATTTTCACCACCCTTTGTGTGGAGAAATGCTTCTCGATTTCCCTCCTGACTGGACTCGCTGTAATTCTAAGGTTACGGCCAATGTTTCCACTGATTTGTTTTTGGCCCGCGCGGCCCCTTTAACGGGCTGTGAGGGCCATTCAAAATTCCGCGCCTGCGCGGTTTGTCTATTTAGAAGCCGGCTCACCGGTTGCGCGGGACCTCAACAGCGCTGCGCGGCCGTGGGGCTTAAAGGGAACGTTGGTCACATCCCCTTGTTCTGGACTCCCCCCGACCAGAGGAAATAGTTTCTCTCACTCTCCCCCATCAAATTCCTTTTAACGCTTTAAACACCTCGTTCACATCACCCCTCAATCTCCTAAACTCAAGTGAATACAAGCTAGGAAACACAGACACAGATTTAACAGAGTGACATTCCAGCTCCTCCTGGCTCCACATTCAGGGAGGTGTGTTTTTTCCCCCCGAACCTACTGTTCTGGTGACAGCCTCATCGAGGCTGAATTAGATTTTGTTTTAACCCCCACCCCCCACCGCATTTATAGATTTTAACCAGCTGGCTTTGCACCGGGGTCGTGACCTGTTCTGTCTCTTGTGTCGACAGGACTAAGAAACGAAACTGTTCAACTGAACTTGCAAAGAGTTGGAAACTGAAACTGAAACTGAACCTTGGAGCCCAGGAAGCTGCAGATTCCAACTCCCTGCTCCATTTAATTAGTCATGATGCGGAGATGCCGGTGTTGGACTGGGGTGGACAAAATTGAGAGGTCGCACAACACCAGGTTATAGTCCAACAGTTTTATTTGAAATCACAAGCTTTCGGAGCTATCGATTTGCTCCTTCCTCAGGTGAAGTGACTTCACCTGAGGAAGGAGCAAATCGATAGCTCCGAAAGCTTGTGATTTCAAATAAAACTGTTGGACTATAACCTGGTGTTGTGCGACCATTTAATTAGGGGCAGCAGGCTCCTGGTGCTTGGAGCAGGCACTCCGGCTTTTATTGAGAGATTTCTCAAATGCAACTTTGGAAACCAAAACCATTTTTTTCCCTATTTCCCCCCCCCCCCCCCTGTCGTTCATCCCTGTGGGCAGAGGGGGGCCAGGGGCAGGGTTGGGGGGTTGTTTAAAGTTTCTGATCAACTATCATCAGCATGAAAAATCGCCCATCCTAAATCCAACCACGATCTTATGTCCCGCTCAGTCCCATCCTGTCCCGCTCTGCCCCAGTCCTGCTCAGTCCCATCCTGTCCCTGTCCCGCTCTGCCCCACCCTGTCCCGCTCAGTCCCATCCTGTCCCTGTCCCGCTCAGTCCCATCCTGTCCCTGTCCCGCTCAGTCCCATCCTGTCCCTGTCCCGCTCAGTCCCATCCTGTCCCTGTCCCGCTCAGTCCCATCCTGTCCCTGTCCCGCTCAGTCCCATCCTGTCCCTGTCCCGCTCAGTCCCATCCTGTCCCTGTCCCGCTCAGTCCCATCCTGTCCCTGTCCCCTCTGCCCCACCCTGTCCCTGTCCTGCTCTGCCCCACCCTGTCCCTGTCCTGCTCTGCCCCACCCTGTCCCTGTCCTGCTCTGCCCGCCCCTGTCCCTGTCCTGCTCTGCCCGCCCCTGTCCCTGTCCTGCTCTGCCCCACCCTGTCCCTGTCCCATCCTGTCCCGCTCAGTCACACCCTGTCCCTGTCCCGCTCAGTCCCATCCTGTCCCTGTCCCGCTCAGTCCCATCCTGTCCCTGTCCCGCTCAGTCCCATCCTGTCCCGCTCAGCCCCACCCTGTCCCTGTCCCGCTCTGTCTCTGGTTTTAGACCCAGCAAATAAAAAAAGACACTGAGAGAATATCTATTCCGTTTAATTATTTTCTGCGCGTGGTACTGACACAACAGATTCCGCAGATTCCAGCTTGCCACCCTCCCCGTCCCTCTCCCAAAAAGACGATCCTTCCATCAGTGGCTATTCAACTGTGGGAAGCATCGCCGTTTAGCCTGATCCTGTCCTCACACAGACTGATCCCACCCAGTCTAATCCCACTCTCCCCCTCACTCCCCACACCCTTTAATATCCCACCCAGTCTAATCCCACTCTCCCCCTCACTCCCCATATCCTTTAATATCCCACCCAATCTAATCCCACTCTCCCCCTCACTCCCCGTACCCTTTAATATCCCACCCAGTCTAATCCCACTCTCCCCCTCACTCCCCATATCCTTTAATATCCCACCCAATCTAATCCCACTCTCCCCCTCACTCCCCGTACCCTTTAATATCCCACCCAGTCTAATCCCACTCTCCCCCTCACTCCCCATACCCTTTAATATCCCACCCAATCTAATCCCACTCTCCCCCTCACTCCCCGTACCCTTTAATATCCCACCCAGTCTAATCCCACTCTCCCGTTCACTCCCTGTACCCTTTAATATCCCACTCTCCCCCTCACTCCCCACACCCTTTAATATCCCACCCAGTCTAATCCCACTCTCCCTCTCACTCCCCGCACCCTTTAATATCCCACCCAGTCTAATCCCACTCACCCCCTCACTCCCCGCACCCTTTAATATCCCACCCAGTCTAATCCCACTCTCCCCCTCACTCCCCACGCCCTTTAATATCCCTTCTGTTCAAGGTGTTATCTAAATCCTGTTTTAATTGTCTGCTGTGGGAGATGTTGACTCGGATCAGTTGCCCAACATGCCTACATAACACAGACCCTACAGGACAACAAGTCTCTCACTGCGTGAAGTACTTTTACATTTTTAGACGATGCGCTGTATAAATCCAAGTCTTTCATAAATAAAAGGAGAAAATGCTGGGAAACTCTCAGCAGGTCAGGCAGCATCTGTGACGTGCGAAGCCCAGTTAACGTTTCAGGTCGATGACCTTTCATCAGTTCTGGATTTCTAGCATCTGCAGTATTTTTCTCAAGTGCACCTTTCATCCTCGCCTTGAGCTGGAGTGATACCTGACCCCCCAACGTTCCCCGTCATTTCTTTTTGTGGCCCTTTAACGGGCTGCCCGGCCCATTCAAAAGTCCGTGCAGGCGCGGTTTTTTTTTTCCAATTTAAAGCTTGCTCAGCAGCTGCGCGGGACCCCTGGGGCGCTGCGCGGGACCCCTGGAGCGCTGCGCAATTGCGCAGCTTAAAGTGAGCATTGCTGAACTCCCAGGACTGTGGAGTCTCACCCAGGACCCGAAACAGTTTTTCTGACAATTCCCCTTTCAGTGAACCTGGTGGAACCAATCAGTACAGCTCGGAGAAACATGTGATTTCCAAGAACTTGTTGTTGGTGTTGGTAAGTTTCACAGAATGATGTTGCCAAAACACAAATGTGACTGTGTCGCATTCCACAAAATAAATTGCACCTTCGCCACTATCTGGTTCCCAGCTGTCTGAACACAAACATAACTGATTCCGATCCTGGGACGAGGGCAGAATGCAGAGATATTTAGGTGCCTGGGTCACGAGGAACCCAGTCCCTGTCTTTATCGTGATCTGTCAGATATACATCTATCGCCAGATGACGGCTCCCGTTCCGCAGGAGGAGCTCCGCACAGCGCCGGGTGCCTCGGAGACTGCCCGGCTGGGCAGGGAGCTCAGACAGCTCCGGGAAGAGAAGGCGCGTCTGCAGATACTTCTGCAGCAGTCGGAGGCGAAAGCCAAGGGTCTGCAGTCCCAGCTCTCGCAGGTCAACCGAAGCCGGAAGGAGGACATGGTGAGTCGGAGGGGCAGCACTGAGGGAGCGCTGCACTGTCGGAGGGGCAGTACTGAGGGAGCGCTGCACTGTCGGAGGGGCAGTACTGAGGGAGTGCTGCACTGTCGGAGGGGCAGTACTGAGGGAGCGCTGCACTGTCGGAGGGGCAGTACTGAGGGAGCGCTGCACTGTCGGAGGGACAGTACTGAGGGAGCGCTGCACTGTCGGAGGGGCAGTACTGAGGGAGCGCTGCACTGTCGGGGGGGGGCAGTACTGAGGGAGCGCCGCACTGTCGGAGGGGCAGTACTGAGGGAGCGCTGCACTGTCGGAGGGGCAGTACTGAGGGAGCGCTGCACTGTCGGGGGGGGGGGGCAGTACTGAGGGAGCGCTGCACTGTCGAGGGGCAGTACTGAGGGAGCGCTGCACTGTCGGGGGGGGCAGTAATGAGGGAGCGCTGCACTGTCGGGGGGGCAGTACTGAGGGAGCACTGCACTGTCGGGGGGGCAGTACTGAGGGAGCGCTGCACTGTCGGGGGCAGTACTGAGGGAGCGCCGCACGGTCGCATGGGCAGTAATGAGGGAGCGCCGCACTGTCGGAGGGTCAGTACTGAGGGAGCGCCGCACTGTCGGAGGGGCAGTACCGCACTGTCAGAGGGGCAGTACTGAGGGAGCACTGCACTGTCGGAGGGGCAGTACTGAGGGAGCGCTGCACTGTCGGAGGGACAGTACTGAGGGAGCGCAGCACTGTCGGAGGGGCAGTACTGAGGGAGCGCTGCACTGTCGGAGGGGCAGTACTGAGGGAGCGCAGCACTGTCGGGGGGGGGGGCAGTACTGAGAGAGCACCACACTGTCGGGGTGGTGGGGGGGGGGCAGTACTGAGGGAGCGCAGCACTGTCAGAAGGGCAGTACTGAGGGAGCGCTGCACTGTCGGGGGGGCAGTACTGAGGGAGCGCTGCACTGTCGGGGGGGCAGTACTGAGGGAGCGCTGCACGGTCGGGGGGGCAGTACTGAGGGAGCGCTGCACGGTCGGAGGGGCAGTACTGAGGGAGCGCTGCACTGTCGGAGGGGCAGTACTGAGGGAGCGCCGCACTGTCGGAGGGGCAATACTGAGGGAGCGCCGCACTGTCGGAGGGGCAGTACTGAGGGAGCGCCGCACTGTCGGGGGGGCAGTACTGAAGGAGCGCCGCACTGTCGGGGGGGGGCAGTACTGAAGGAGCACTGCACTGTCGGGGGGCAGTACTGAGGGAGTGCTGCACTGTCGGAGGGGCAGTACTGAGGGAGCGCAGCACTGTCGGAGGGGCAGTACTGAGGGAGCGCCGTACTGAGGGAGCGCCGCACTGTCGGAGGGGCAGTACTGAGGGAGCGCCGCACTGTCGGAGGGGCAGTACTGAGGGAGCGCCGCACTGTCGGAGGGGCAGTACTGAGGGAGCACTGCACTGTCGGGGGGGCAGTGAAGTGCTTTGGGACCTCATGAGGTCGCTATTGGAATGCAAGTCTTTCTTCTCTCAAAGGGCTCTGTTCTCCTGGAGAATTTACTGTCAGTGATTATCACTAAAGTGAAATATCTGCGCCCACCCAGCCTCTCTCCCGCCCTTCTCCATAGCAACCGTACTTCATATGCGATCCTAGACAGTGCTTCGGCAGGCACTTCCACCACAGTGTGCATCACAGCCATGCCTGGTATCCAGACACACACACACACACTCCTGCAGGGCTCCATAAACCACTTTGCTTTGCAATTACCCTCCCCATCTTTATTAATCTTTTCTCGACTACACTTCCAGCCAGTCAACTCTCTGGATTCTTCCTAGTTCTCTCTCTCCTCTGTGCGATTATTATCGCTCCTCCAAATCCGGCCTCTTGAGCATCCCCGATTTTCATCGCTCCACCATTGGCGGCTGTGCCTTCAGTTGTTCAGGTCCTACGCTCTGGAATTCCCTCCCTAAACCTCTCCGCCTCTCCAACTCTCCTCCTTTTAAGACAGGAATTCGGGGATGTGTGAGAGGCCAGAATTGGAGGAGCGCGGAGAGATCTCGGAGGGTTTTGGGGCTGGAGGAGGTTGCAGAGATAGGGACGGGTGAAGTGGGAATTGAAAAGAAGGATGAGAATTTTGAAATCGAGGCGTTGCCGGACTGGGAGCCAGTGTAGGTCAGCGAGCACAGGGGGTGATGGGTGAACGGGACTTGGTGCGAGTTAGGACACGGGCAGCAGAGTTTTGGATGAGCTGAAGTTTATGGAGGGTGGACGATGCGACCCGGCCAGGCGAGCGTTGGAATAGTCCAGTCTGGAGGTAACAAAGGCACGGATGAGGGTTTCAGCAGCGGATGAGCTGAGGCAGGGGCGGAGACGGGCGATGTTACAGAGGTGGAAATAGGCGCTGTGGAGTTCTTGGGTCTGTGCCAATTAACCCTTTCACTCTTTAAGTTCCAAAAGATTCGATTTGACCCTTATTGGTGACAGTGATTATACTTTATTCAGTGTCAGCGAGACTCGATACATCACTAGTATCTGAGCAGTAGTTAACAAGGTGCAATCAAGTGTTATATTACCCGTTGTGCCCTGGGTAAGAACATAAGAAATAGGAGCAGGAGTAGGCCAATCGGCCCTTCGAGCCTGCTCCGCCATTCAATAAGATCATGGCTGATCTGATCCTCACCTCAAATCTAAAGAACACAAGAAGTAGGAGCAGGACCCGGCCACTCAGCCCCTGGGCCCGCTACGCCACCCACAGGGCCTCGACCGATCCGAACTCAGCCTCATGTCCAATTTCCTGCCCGCTCACCGTAACCCCTAATTCCCTTTACTTCTAGGAAACTGTCTATTTCTGTTTTAAATTTATTTAATGATGTAGCTTCCACAGCTTCCTGGGGCAGCAAATTCCACAGACCTACTACCCTCTGAGTGAAGAAGTTTCTCCTCATCTCAGTTTTGAAAGAGCAGCCCCTTATTCTAAGATTATGCCCCCTAGTTCTAGTTTCACCCATCCTTGGGAATATCCTTACCGCATCCACCCGATCAAGCCCCTTCACAATCTTATATGTTTCAATAAGATCGCCTCTCACTCTTCTGAACTCCAATGAGTAGCGTCCCAATCTACTCAACCTCTCCTCATATGTCAACCCCCTCATCCCGGGGATTAACCGAGTGAACCTTCTTTGTACTGCCTCGAGAGCAAGTATGTCTTTTCTTAAGTATGGACACCAAAACTGTATGCAGTATTCCAGGTGCAGTCTCACCAATACCTTATATAACTGCAGCAATACCTCCCTGTTTTTATAATCTATCCCCCTAGCAATAAAAGCCAACATTCCGTTGGCCTTCTTGATCACCTGCTGCACCTGCATACTAACTTTTTGATTTTCTTGCACTAGGACCCCCAGATCCCTTTGTACTGCAGTACTTTCCAGTTTCTCGCCATTAAGATAATAACTTGCTCTCTGATTTTTCCTGCCAAAGTGCATAACCTCACATTTTCCAATATTGTATTGCATCTGCCAAATCTCTGCCCACTCACCCAGCTTGTCTATATCCCCTTGTAGGTTTTTTATGTCCTCCTCACTTTCTACTTTCCCTCCCATCTTTGTATCATCTGCAAACTTTGATATGTTACACTCTGTCCCCTCCTCCAAATCGTTAATATAGATTGTAAAGAGTTGGGGACCCAGCACCGACCCCTGCGGAACACCACTGGCTACTGGTTGCCAGTCCGAGAATGAACCATTTATCCCAACTCTGCTTCCTGTTAGATAACCAATCCTCCACCCATGCCAGAATATTCCCCCCAATCCAGTGATTTTTTATCTTGAGCAATAATCTTTTATGTGGCACCTTGTCGAATGCCTTCTGGAAGTCTAAATACACTACATCCATTGGTTCCCCTTTATCCACCCTGTACGTTATGTCCTCAAAGAACTCAAGCAAATTTGTCAGACATGACTTCCCCTTCATAAAGCCATGCTGACTTTGTCCTATTAAATTATGTTTATCTAAATGTTCCGTTACTGTCTCCTTAATAATAGACTCCAAAATTTTACCCACCACAGATGTTAGACTAACTGGTCTATAATTTCCAGCCTTCTGCCTACTACCCTTTTTAAATAAGGGTGTTACATTAGCAGTTTTCCAATCTGCCGGGACCTTTGCTGAGTCCAGGGAATTTTGGAAAATTATTACCAAAGCATCCACAATCCCTACTGCCACTTCCCTCAAGACCCTAGGATGTAAGCCATCAGGTCCAGGGGATTTATCCGCCTTGAGTCCCATTATTTTACTGAGTACCAATTCCTTAGTGATTTTAATCGTATTTAGCTCCTCCCCCCCCTAGAGCCCCCTGTTTGTCCAGTGTTGGGATATTCTTAGTGTCCTCTACTGTAAAGACTGAAACAAAATATTTGTTCAGCATTTTTGCCATCTCCATGTTTCCCACCATTAATTTCCCGGTCTCATCCTCTAAGGGACCTACGTTTGCCTTAGCCTTAGGGTAGAAAGGTTGCAATCTCCACGGGCGAGTCCCCGTTAGCCCCTTAGACTCTGCGTACGGTCAGTGTCGCGCATGTGGTCCCTCCACCAGTCTGGCCCGTCTGTGGATAGTCCCAAGCTTCTCAGCCGACTACCTCCACAACCCTTGTGTGTAAGAGGGCGAACCTCCTCTTATACCCCTTCTTCACAGCAAAGTCTATGGGGACCAGTTAACCCAATCACGGACCTGCACCTGAATTTCACCACCCAGTTACAGGGATGCCACGTGCTCACTGGTCCCGCCTGGCCCAGTCAGGCCATTACCCTCATGCCCCTTCTCCTGACACCACCTGTGTTTCACTCCCTAACAGGGCCTAATTCAAACGAGACATGATGTCCTTGTCCATCATTTGACTCGCCTGGGAAAAGAACAGTTATGATTCGCTGTGACTTCGCAGTTGTCCCTTATCAGGGTCTCTGGAATTTTGCCAAGCTGGCCTTGTTGTTTTGCAGGCGGCTATTCTTTTATGAGAAAATGCTGAAATAGTCTTTTTAAATTTTGATCAAGAAAGGACCCATGAGTCATTAGTTTTCCTCCATCTTACCTCCGAAACCAGGGCCACCCGGGACATGTCACAATAGGTTTACAAGTATGATCATAAGTGCAACCATTACATAATGAAATCTTTAATCTACAATTAATGATGGTATGAATTGATTATATTTCGGGTCAGTTAGTCAGTGAATGTGAAGTGGAGACTTTTCCCAGTATTCTCACAGTGTTCTTGGTGATGGTTAAGATGTTTGCTTCTTCACTGTGCCTTTTAAATAAAAGATGCCTGGGAGCAGGCCATGCAGTATTAGTCACACCGTGTACTTTGTACGAAATTCCCTCATCCCAACAAGGACAAGGTCACTTTTCGCATCACACCCCGCCATTTCGAGGGACTGATTAAGTACCACAGCGGGGGTACAGATGAGGCATGACCTAACTGAATGGTGGAACAGGCTCGGTGGGGGGAGGGTGGGGGCTGAATGGCCTCCTCCTGTTCCGATGCCCCTATTTAGTACTGCTGAGTTCTAATTAACCATTGCCACAGGTTGGAGATTCCCAGATCAAAGGGATAAGTGTTAAGGTTAAGTGAGTGGGCAGTAAGGTGGCAGATGGCGTATAATGTGAGGAAATGTGAGGTTATTCACTTTGGTAGGAAGAATAGAAAAACAGAATATTTTTTAAATGGTGTGAAGCTATTAATTGTTGGTGTTCAGAGAGATTTAGGTGTCCTCGTACAGGAAATACAGAGAGTTAGCATGCAGGTACAGCAAGCAATTAGGAAGGCAAATGGCATGTTGGCCTTTATTGCAAGGGAGTGCAAGAGTAAGGAAGTCTTGCTACAATTGTACAGGGCTTTGGTGAGACCACACCTGGAGTACTGTGCACAGATTTTGGTCTTCTTTTCTGAGGAAGGATATACTTGTCTTAGAGAAGCTGCAACAAAGGTTCACTAGATTGATCCCTGGGATGAGAGGATTGTCCTATGAGGAGAGATTGAGTAGATTGGGCCTGTACTCTCTGGAGTTTAGAAGAATGACAGGTGATCTCATTGAAACATAGAAGATTCTGAGGGGGATTGACAGGGTAGATGCTGAGAGGCTGTTTTCCCCTGGCTGAAAAGTCTAGAACCAGGGGGCACAGTCTCAGGATAAGGAGTCGGCCATTTAAGACTGAGATGAGGAGGAATTTCTTCACTCAGAGGGCTGTGGATGCTGAGGCATTGAGTATATTCAAGGCTGAGATCGATAGATTTTTGAACTCTAGGGGAATCAAGGGATATGGGGATCAGGCGGGAAGGTGGAGTTGAGATAGAAGATCAGCCAGGGTCTTCTTGAATGGCGGAGCAGCCTCGAGGGGCCGTGTGGCCTCCTCCTGCTCCTAATTCTTATGTTCTTAGGTTTGCGATAGGTTTTAATTATCTCGGACGCTGAATAAAACACTTTTTTTAATGCTCCCTGTGATTTTTCTCCCGGGTGTTGCTCGCGGCTAGTGTCCCGGAGATTAATCTTCAATTCCTGGAGACTCCAGGACAATCCTGGAGGGTTGGCGACCCCCCCTAGCAGTGAATGAAGCCCCGTTTCACTGGAGCTCGCTGCTCCCCGAGCCAAGCTGACCCAGGGCAGCTACGACACTGGCATCGACCCCGACAATGTGGAAGGTCGTCCAGGTACGTCCCGTCCGCAGAAAAACGGGATGGATTTAATTCTGCTCCCATTCTCAGTAAAGTGATGGACGGATTCATCATCAGGAGCAGCAAGTGCCCCCAATGAAGAAGAGCAGGGGGAGTTCTCCCCGGTGTCCTGGGGCCAATATTTATCCCTCAATCAACATCATTAAAGCAGATTATCTGGTCATTATCATATTGCTGTTTGTGGGAGCTTGCTGTGCACAAATTGGCTGCCGTGTTTCCTACATTACATAGAAGATAGGAGCAGGAGTAGGCCATTCGGCCCCTCGAGCCTGCTCCGCCATTTAATGAGATCATGGCTGATCATCCAAATTCAGTACCCTGTCCCTGCTTTCTCCCCATATCCCTTGATTCCTTTAGCCTTAAGAAATGTATCTATCTCCTTCTTGAATATATTTAATGAATTGGCCTCAACTGCCTTCTGTGGTAGAAAATTCCACAGGTTCACCACTCTTTGGGTGAAGAAATTCCTCCTCATCTCAGTCCTAAATTGCTTACTCCTTATCCGTAGACTGTGACCTCTGGTTCTGGACTCCCCCGCCATCGGGAACATCCTTCCTGCATCTAGTCTGTCTAGTCCTGTTAGAATTTTATAAGTTTCAATGAGATCCCCTCTCATTCTTCTAAACTCTAGCGAATATAAGCCTAATCGACCCAATCTCTCTTCATACGTCATTCCTGCCATCCCAGGTATCAGTCTGGTAAATCTTCGCTGCACTCCCTCCATGGCAAGAACATCCTTCCTCAGATAAGGCAACCAAAACTGCACACAATACTCAAGGTGTGGTCTCATCAAGGCCTTGTACAACTGCAGCAAGACATCCTTGCTCCTGTACTCGAATCCTCTCGCTATGAAGGCCAACATACCATTTGCCTTCTTAACCGCCTGCTGCACCTGCATGCTTACCTTCAGCGACTGGTGCACAAGGACACCCAGGTCTCGTTGCACTTCCCCTTTTCGCAATCTATTGCCGTTCAGATAATAATCTGTCTTCCTGTTTTTGCCACCAAAGTGGATAACCTCGCATTTATCCACATTATACTGCATCTGCCCAATCACCCAACCTGTCCAAATCATACTGGAGTTTCTCTGCATCCTCCTCTATTAACTATTAACTTTACTATTAACTGTACTATTAACTTTCTCCTTTCACTTTTTTGTACATCTTTTTACTCAAGAATGAGTGATGGCAAGAGTGTTGGAGGAGTACTCAACTGGACAGGTTATGGAACTGATACGACAGAACTGCAACACGCCACATGAATGACCTCATCCATGCCGATGTTAATTGAACTCCCTCACACTGATATCAGCACTGTCCAAACCACAATATTCAAATCAACCTTATGAGATAGCAAAGGATGTGAACGTTCATTAATTGTTTGATCTACAAGGGGAGACAATAACTCTGTTTGGGGGTGAGATCTCTCAATAAAGAACTTTTCCAGCTCTGAATTCTGGAAGAGAGAGAGAGCTGCAACCTCGTCCAAGGTATTCCTGCTCTGAAGGAATCAGCCTTCCTGTTTTTGCCACCAAAGTGGATAACCTCGCATTTATCCACATTATACTGCATCTGCCATGCATTACAACAGTGACTAGACTTCATAAAGTACTTCATTGGCTGTAAAGCACTTTGGGATGTCCGGTGGGTCTGTCTGTCTGTCTGTCTGTCTGTGTCTCTGTCTCTTCCACATAGAGTGACCTCAATCCTTCCTCCTGTCTGCTATCCCCCATCCAGCTTTCCCAAAGGGACCTGACAAACATTTTACAGATGTCTCTTTTTTTTTCTTTTTTTTTTGTACCTTTTTCAACAGACGTCCCTGCAAAAGCAGATCGCAGTTCAGGAGGAAACCATCGCAGACCTACGGAAACATAACGAGGTCCTGAACAATGAAAACACTAACCTGCAAGGTCAGTACAACAATAACTTGCATTTATACAGCGCCTTTAATGTAGTAAAACGTCCCAAGGCGCTTCACAGGAGCGATTATCAAACAAAATTTGACACCGAGCCACATAAGGAGATGTTAGGACAGGTGAAAGGTCGGTTTTAAGGAGCGTCCTAAAGGAGGAGAGAGAGGTGGAGAGGTTTAGGGAGGGAATTCCAGAGTTTAGGAGCACGGCCGCCAATGGGATTAAAATCAGGAATGTGCAAGAGGTCGGAATTGGAGGAGCGCAGAGATCTCTGGGGGGGGGGGGGAGGGCGCAGAGATCTCGTGGGGGGGGGGGGGTGCTGCCAATGGTGGAGCAATTAATATCGGGGATGCGCAAGAGGCCAGCACTGGAGGAACGCAGAGATCTCACGGGTTGTAGGGCTGGAGGAGGTTACAGAGATAGGGAGGGGCGAGGCCATGGAGGGATTTGAAAACAAGGATGAGTATTGCGTTCAGTAGAGGAAGAGGAGAGCATTAGAAAAATGAATAAGGGGGAGGATTTTTTTTTTATTATTCAGGGTCAAACACAGCATGAAATACTGAAAAGGCCCAGGGAGCAAGTTAAAGGCTGTCACTCACTGGGACTCCGGCTTACTTTGCGATTTCAACAGGTTTTTTTACTCTTACTTTATTAGGTGATCTCAAACATTGCGAAGAGAAATTCTCTCACCTGAAACAGGAGCAACAGAACCAGGAGCAGAAACTCAGTAGGCTGGCTAACGATCTGGAAGAGAAACAGAGTGAAGTTCATCAGTTGCGTCACCGAACCTCAAGCCTGTATCAGCAACTGTAAGCGCCCGTGTGTCTCTTTATAAATAAAATTTTACATTGAGAAGCACTGGCGATCGCTCAAGGCCCAGAGATAGGCACACAGCAGCAGGAAACTCGAGGAGATTTGGATATATATTTGAAAAGGACAATTTTGCAGGGCTGTGGGGAAAGAGCAGGGGGGAGTGGGACTAATTGGAGAGCTCTTTCAAAGAGCCGGCACAGGCACGATGGGCCGAATGGTCTGCTTCTGTGCTGTATGATTCTATGAGAGAAGATGAGGTGAAAAGAAAGAAAGACTTGCATTAATATAGCGCTTTTTACGATCTTAGGAAGTCCCAAAGCGCTTTACAGCCAATGAAGTACTTTTTGAAGTGTAGTCACTGTTGTAATGTGGGAAACGCAGCAGCCAATTTGCGCACAGCAGGCTCCCACAGACAGCATTGTGATAATGAGCAGATCATCTGTTTTAGTGATGTTGGTTAAGGGATAAATATTGGCCCAGGACACCGGGGAGAACTCCCCTGCTCTTCGAAATAGTGCCATGGGATTTTTAACGTCCACCTGAGAGAACAGACGGGGCCTCGGTTTAACGTCTCATCCAAAAGACGGCACCTCCAACAGTGCAGCACTCCCTCAGTACTGGCACTGGAGTGTCAGCCTGGATTATGTGCTCAAGTCCCTGGAGTGGGGCTTTAACCCACAACTTTCAGAACCAGAGGCGAGAGAGAGCTACCCACTGACATCTAAAGGAATGGGGGGAGGGCATCAAGTTAGGGTTGAATAGTGGAGATGTAAGGATGGCTGAATATTCTGGAGATTTCCTCAATTCCCTTTGGCCAAGAGGGAGTGTTTTATAGAACTGTCCCTCAGGAAGGTAAATGGGTGGGTAGAGTCCATGATGGGGTAGAGTGTACATGGGCTGTGAGAGGAGATTAAATGGGTGGGTAGAGTCCATGATAGGGGAGAGTGTACATGGGCTGTGAGAGGAGATTAAATGGGTGGGTAGAGTCCATGATAGGGGAGTGTACACATGGGCTGTGGGAGGAGATTAAATGGGTGGGTAGAGTCCATGATAGGGTAGAGTGTACATGGGCCATGGGAGGAGATTAAATGGGTGGGTAGAGCCCATGAAGGGGTAGAGTGTGCATGGGCCATGGGAGGAGATTAAATGGGTGGGTAGAGCCCATGATGGGGTAGAGTGTGCATGGGCTGATGGACTAATTACTTTTTCTCATTCTATGCTTTACATTCCAATCATTCTTAATATTGAAAATTAATTCTGACTTTATCTTCTGACAGACAAGAGTGTACGCCACGCAGGAAACATAAGAATGACAGTCTGTTGACCATTTTACTTTGTGTTTACGGTCATTGCCTGGGTTTCGGGTCGTGCTATGAATGCAGTTAACGGTAAGTTGAACCAAAACAGAAGAATCTGTGGATTGGTACCCAACACGCCCTGAGGAATGGGGGGTGGGTGGGGGGTCAGGCTGTGGGGGGAGAACGGGACGGGGTGTTTGGGGGTGGGTGGGTGGGATGAACATGGGGAAAGGAAAATAAAAATTCTAAAACCTTTTCCTTGTGTTGTACAGGACTCCTCCAAAGTCCTGGCGTGAAGAGAAGCCCTCAACATGTAGAGAGGAAGCAAACACTCCTGTGCGAAGAGAATGAGGCTGACGGTGATTGCAGGAAGCAACGTTCGCTTCTAGTCTCTGGATAGCGATCTTCAAAGGAAAAATGATGCAAACGAGCTTCTCTGTGACGCAAATGGAAAGCAAGATCCTTGTCCTTTACAGCTGAAAGATTGTCTAGAGCTGGTATCGCTGTGGTGGCCTCTCACCAAAGCCCAGATTCACTTGGTTGCCAGCAGGTTGTCACTCTCCCCGGTGTGTACCCCGTGTCTTTTTATTAAAAAACTGAAGGCTTTTGGGGCTGGTGGACACAGATCTGTAGCACGGTGTGGTTTCCAGCCTAGTTGGTTTAAGTAACAGTGATAGTGAAGCTTGCCCTGGAGTTAACATGGACGTACGAGACACAGAATGTGAAAAGGCCACTCTACATCAGTCCCACTCTTTCAACAGCCCATGTTAACTCTACCCCATCATGGACTCTACCTACCCATTTAATCTTCTCTCACAGCCCCTGGACACTCTCCGCTATCATGGACTCTACCCACCCATTTAATCTCCTCCCACAGTCTAGTTCCAAAGCTGGCAAGGCACGATGGGACGAATGGCCTCCTCCTGTGCTGTTTAATTCTATGATAGTTTATACTTATTCAGAGACTAACTAACAGAACACCAAGTTAATTCTGTGTCTGTATTTTTAATAAAACACTTGTGTACATATTTGCAATCAAATATAATGGTAAAAAAAAACTCTCGTATCATGTGGAGAGATTTTGTTCCTTCCACTGATCTCCAGATGAAATTGCAGTCATTCCGAAACTCCATCCTGATCGGAGCAGAGCACATGACGTGACACAGGCACAAGACACAGACATTGACGTCTGTCACTACATGGGGGAATATTCCAGCTTCACGCTACTGACTCACTACCCGCAGCAAGTGATGGAAACTCGGGTCTACGATTTTCTGACCATTTTTAAGCTTTTGGGAAACAATGCACAGTACATGCCCAACTTTCTGATTCACACACTCAGCGAGCGAAGGAGAGAATTAAACCTCATGCATAGATCATTGGAACCCCTCGATTAGATTCCGGCCTGTAACTCACTCCCGGGTATCCGTTATTCTATATATGAACCCCCCGATTAGATTCCAGCCTGTAACTCACTCCCGGGTATCCATTATTCTATATATAAACCACCCGAACCCCTCGATTAGATTCCAGCCTGGAACTCACTCCCAGGTATCTGTTATTCTATATATGAACCCCCCGATTAGATTCCAGCCTGTAACTCACTCCCGGGTATCCGTTATTCTATATATAAACCCCCCCAGAAACCCTCGATTAGATTCCAGCCTGTAACTCACTCCCGGGTATCTGCTATTCTATATATAAACCCCCCCGAACCCCTCGAGTAGATTCCAGCCTGTAACTCACTCCTGGGTATCCGTTATTCTATATATAAACCCCCCCGAACCCCTCAATTAGATTCCAGCCTGTAACTCACTCCTGGGCATCCGTTATTCTATATTTAAAACCCCCCCGAACCCCTCGATTAGATTCCAGCCTGTAACTCACTCCCGGGTATCTGTTATTCTATATATAAACCCCCGAACCCCTCGATTAGATTCCAGCCTGTAACTCACTCCTGGGTATCTGTTATTCTGTATATAAACCACCCCGAACCCGTCGATTAGATTCCAGCCTGTAACTCACTTTCGGGTATCTGCTATTCTATATATAAACCCCCCCGAACCCCTCGAGTAGATTCCAGCCTGTAACTCACTCCTGGGTATCCGTTATTCTATATATAGACCCCCCCCGAACCCCTCGATTAGATTCCAGCCTGTAACTCACTCCCGGGTATCTGTTATTCTATATATAAACCACCCCGAACCCCTCGATTAGATTCCAGCCTGTAACTCACACCCGGGTATCTGTTATTCTATATATAAACCCCCGAACCCCTCGATTAGATTCCAGCCTGTAAGATGTTTAAATTCACCCTGTCCTTTAACCCGTGCAACTGTTTCCAAAGTTCAGACCCGTGGAACAGACAACACAAAACACAGGGATTTCAGGGAAAACTATCTTTTACTTACAAATCAGCCAGAGGTTACAAGTAAGCTCACAGAAACTGTTACATACAGTAAAGTTTACAATCCGCACTCATTCGTTTACTTATTACAAGTCGGCACGCATGGATCTGCTCATTTACTTTAAGCTCAAGTGGTCATAAGCAAAACACATACGTACCGGCACGCAGAATGGTCGGTTCGGCGGTGACCAGTACCTCTTTAACTGGCAACTGACCCAAGCTGCCTGACTGCAGCCCCGGGGTGTCTTTTAGCAGCACTTTTTACAGCCCCAAAACTTGGCAGCCCGCCCACAGCATTCATCTCCCAAATTGTAGTAATGAAGGCCAGCGGTTGTTTGCCTCTGCTTCTTATCAGTAGTCAGCCAGACAGTCAGTGGGCCTCAAGGCCGGCCACATCCCAAAGTCTGAAGATGTTCCTGTGTTTGCGACTATTCCCCAGTTCAGTAGCTTGCTTCTACAGAACTCTCAAGGTCTGCTCCGTATCTGTGAAGGGCGGTTGGCAGCCTTCACAGCTTTCAGCCCCAGCAGTTTTATTTTTGCTAAAGTTCGCTCAGCAACCAGGCTCTTGGCCTCGCGGAGCCTGCTGTTACATAAAATGTGGTCAACTTGTAAGTTTGGTCAAGTTAAAGCCTGTAACTCACTCCCGGGTATCTGTTATTCTATATATAAACCCCTTGAACCCGTCGATTAGATTCCAGCCTGTAACTCACTCCCGGGTATCTGTTATTCTATATATAAACCCCCCCGAGCCCCTCGATTAGATTCCAGTCTGTAACTCACTCCCGGGTATCTGTTATTCTATATATAAACCCCCTCGATTAGATTCCAGCCTGTAACTCACTCCCGGGTATCTGTTATTCTATATATAAACCCCCTCGAACCCCCCGATTAGATTCCAGCCTGTAACTCACTCCTGGGTATCTGTTATTCTATATATAAACCCCCCGAACCCCTCGATTAGATTCCAGCCTGTAACTCACTCCCGGGTATCCGTTATTCTATATAAGAACCCCCTCGAACCCCGCAATTAGATTCCAGCCTGTAACTCACTCCCGGGTATCCATATTCTATATATAAACCCCCCCGAGCCCCTCGATTAGATTCCAGTCTGTAACTCACTCCCGGGTATCTGTTATTCTATATATAAACCCCCTCGATTAGATTCCAGCCTGTAACTCACTCCCGGGTATCTGTTATTCTATATATAAACCCCCTCGAACCCCCCGATTAGATTCCAGCCTGTAACTCACTCCTGGGTATCTGTTATTCTATATATAAACCCCCCGAACCCCTCGATTAGATTCCAGCCTGTAACTCACTCCCGGATATCCGTTATTCTATATAAGAACCCCCTCGAACCCCGCAATTAGATTCCAGCCTGTAACTCACTCCCGGGTATCCATATTCTATATATAAACTCCCCCGAACCCCTCGATTAGATTCCAGACTGTAACTCACTCCCAGGTATCTGTTATTCTATATATAAACCCCCTCGATTAGATTCCAGCCTGTAACTCACTCCCGGGTATCTGTTATTCTATATATAAACCCCCTCGAACCCCTCAATTAGATTCCAGCCTGTAACTCACTCCCGGGTATCTGTTATTCTATATATGAACCCCTCGATTAGATTCCAGCCTGTAACTCAATCCCGGGTATCTGTTATTCTATATATAAACCCCCCCCGAACCACTCGATTAGATTCCAGCCTGTAACTCACTCCCGGGTATCCGTTATTCTATATATGAACCCCCTCGAACCCATCGATTAGATTCCAGCCTGTAACTCACTCCTGGGTATCTGTTATTCTATATATAAACCCCCTCGAACCCCGCAATTAGATTCCAGCCTGTAACTCACTCCCGGATATCCGTTATTCTATATCTGAACCCCCTCGAACCCGTCGATTAGATTCCAGCCTGTAACTCATTCCCGGGTATCTGTTATTCTATATATAAACTCCCCCGAACCCCTCGATTAGATTCCAGACTGTAACTCACTCCCAGGTATCTGTTATTCTATATATAAACCCCCTCGATTAGATTCCAGCCTGTAACTCACTCCCGGGTATCTGTTATTCTATATATAAACTCGTCGATTAGATTCCAGCCTGTAACTCACTCCCAGGTATCCGTTATTCTATAGATAAACCCCCCGAACCCCTCGATTAGATTCCAGCCTCGAGGGCCTTGCCTAAGTAGCCATTCCTCATGTGTGACTCTAGACAGTGAGTGTCAGGTGGGTCTTCCACCCTGGGTGGTGGCGGGGCGGGGTGTCACTCAAATCTAAGTCGTGTCCTCACTGAACCTTCACTTGTGCAGGATCTGCTAAGGGGGTTCTCGATCACCAAGCCACAGTGGGAATTCCGGCTGATTTAGCCCTCTACTTCATCCTGGGGTCTCTATGTAGGACCCTCACTGCCGTGGTGGCTGAGATCAGCTACCTCGGCACAGCCCGTGGATTGAGCCCGGGGCCATCCTACTCTGCACGACCCAGCATCACTCCGAGCCGTGCATTTTACAACTGAGCCATCGGAGGTGGGGAAATTGAGCTTTCGATAATCTTTCACACTCAGGTTCGGTTTCAATGGGAAAATGTGAAAACAGCAGGGTGGAAAATAAGAGGACAGTGTAGATAGTCTCAGAAAACTTATCGTAAGTGGGCCAGCAGATGGCAGATGTCGTTCAACGTGAATCAACACAAATAATTAAAGCCCCGATTTCAACCTTAGCTACATGAGGAGAACCAGGGCACAATTGAATCAGGAGCCCGATATACGCCCCGCCCGATTCTCAGCTCCGTTGAAGTCAATCGGGCGTAGAATCGGGTGGGGAGTGAATCGAACATCCGCCTCCAACATGTCCTGATCTCGCCGGGTGGGTAGGGTCAGAATCGGGGGTTTAATGCGGGAACAAGTAACCGAAAGAGGAAGTGAAAAGAGAAAATGCTGGAAAGACTCAGCGGGTCAGGCAGCATCAGAGGAGAGAGAAACAGAGTCAACGTTTCAGGTCGGTGACCTTTCGTCAGAACTGGAAAATGTTAGAGACTTAACAGTCTACAAGTAGGCACAGAACCTGGGAAAACCGGGGGGGAGGGGAGGGAAAAAACAAAAGGAAGGTCTGTGATAGAGTGGAAGGCAGGAGAGATTAAATGAGAAAAGGGATGATGGTGCGAGGCAAAAGGGGGTGGTAATGGGACAAGTGAAGAAACAAAAGATGGGTCCAGAGGAGGTGTAAATGGCGACAGCAGAACCATTACCAGCAACTGCTGTCCGAAAAAATGGGAGCGGTTGTTATGATCTGAAGTTTTTGAACTCAAATGTTGAGGCCGGAAGGTTGTGAAGTGCCTAATCGAAAGATGAGGTGCTGTTCCTCGAGCTTGCGTTGAGCTTCGTTGGAGCAGTGTAGGAGGCCGAGGACAGAGAGGTCAGAGTGGGAGTGGGGCGGAGAATTAAAGTGACAGGAAACTTGGGGTCACGCTTGCGGACTGAACGGAGGCGTTCAGCAAAGCTGTCACCCAATCTGCGTTTGGTCTCCCCAATGTAGAGGAGACCGTATCGTGAGCAGCGAATACAGTATACTAAATTGGGAGAAGTACAACAAGTAAATCCCTGTTTCACCTGAAAAGAGTGTTTGGGACCCTAGACGATGGGGAGGTTGGAGGTGAAAGGGCAGGTGTTGCATCTCCTGCACTCAGGAACATAGGAACAGGAGGAGGCCATTCAGCAGGTGGGACTGAGGGGTGTGGTGAGAAGGTGGGTAGCTAGGGCTGAGGGATATATGGAGAAGGTGGGTCAGTGGGGTTGAGGGATATGGGGAGAAGGTGGGTAGGTAGGGTTGAGGGATATGGGGAGAAGGTGGGTCGGTGGGGTTGAGGGATATGGGGAGAAGGTGGGTCGGTGGGGTTGGGGGATATGGGGAGAAGGTGGGTCGGTGGGGTTGAGGGATATGGGGAGAAGGTGGGTCGGTGGGGTTGGGGGATATGGGGAGAAGGTGAGTAGGTAGGGTTGAGGGATATGGGGAGAAGGTGGGTCGGTGGGGTTGAGGGATATGGGGAGAAGGTGGGTCAGTGGGGTTGAGGGATATGGGGAGAAGGTGGGTCGGTGGGATTGAGGGATATGGGGAGAAGGTGGGCTGGTGGGGTTGAGGGATATGGGGAGAAGGTTGGTAGGTGGGGTTGAGGGATATGGGGAGAAGGTAGGTTGGTGGGATTGAGGGATATGAGGAGAAGGTGGGTTGGGGATATGGGGAGAATGTGGGTTGGTGGGGTTGAGGGATATGAGGAGAAGGTGGGTAGGTGGGATTGGGGATATGGGGAGAAGGTGGGTCGGTGGGGTTAAGGGATACGGGGAGAAGGTGGGTCGATGGGGTTGGGGGATATGGGGAGAAGGTGGGTCGGTGGTCTTGGGGATATGGGGAGGAGGTGGGTCGATGGGGTTGGGGGATATGGGAAGAAGGTGGGTCGGTGGAGTTGAGGGATATGGGGAGGAGGTGGGGTTGGGGGATATAGGGAGGAGTTGGATCGGTGGGGTTGGGGATATGGGGAGAAGGTGGGGTTGGGGATATGGGGAGAAGGTGAGTCGGTGGGGTTGGGGATATGGGGAGGAGAAGGGTCGGTGAGGTTGGGGATATGGGGAGAAGATGGGTCGGTGGGGTTGGGGATATTAGGAGAAGGTGGGTAGGTGGGGTTGGGGATATGAGGAGAAGGTGGGTCGGTGGGGTTGGGGATATGGGGAGGAGGTGGGTCGGTGGGGTTGATAAAATGGGGAAGAGGTGAGTCGGTGGGGTTGGGGATATGGGGAAAATGTGGGCAGGTGGGGTCGGGGGATATGGAGAGGGTGGGTCGGTGGGGTTGGGGATATGGGGAGTAGGTGGGTCGGTAGGGTTGGGGATATGGGGAGAAGGTGGGTAGGTGGGGTTGGGGATATGGTGGGTCGGTAGGGTTGGGGATATGGGGAGAAGGTGGGTCGGTGGGGTTGGGGATATGGGGAGAAGGTGGGTCGGTGAAGTTGGGGATATGGGGAGAAGGTAGGTCGGTGGGGTTGAGGGATATGGGGAAAATGTGGGCAGGTGGGGTTGGGTATATGGGAGGAGGTGGGTCGGTGGGGTTGGGGGATATGTGGAGGAGGTGGGTCGGTGGGGTTGAGGGATATGTGGAGAAGGTGGGTCGGTGGGGTTGGGGGATATGTGGAGGAGGTGGGTCGGTGGGGTTGAGGGATATGTGGAGAAGGTGGGTCGGTGGGGTTGGGTATATGGGGAAAATGTGGGCAGGTGGGGTTGGGTATATGGGAGGAGGTGGGTCGGTGGGGTTGGGGGATATGTGGAGAAGGTGGGTCGGTGGGGTTGGGTATATGGGGAGAAGGTGGGTTGGTGGGGTTGAAGGATATGGGTAGAAAGCGGTGAGAAAGATATTGTGAGAAGATGAGGAGGTTCGATGGATTTATCAACAAGGGACTTTCCTAAAATAACATGAAATGAAACTAAGCGAATGATTGTAACTCGGGAATAGCTGGCCTGTTGCCAATACCTGAAATGGTTTGAATCACGTGATTTCCAGTAAATGTGTGTGTGGGGGGGGGGGGGAGGGAGCGAGGGGGGAGGCGGGCCAGCGGCAGGGAAGTTGAACATATCTGATGATAAAGTGAAGCAATTTTCTGTTGAGTAGAAATATTGCGACACAGCTGCTGCTGGACTGCTAGTGCTGAGTTGGTTGGCTGTTGTGATTCACCTTGCCTGTATCAGACGATGCCAGTCTTCGGGATGACATCTGACAGAACGAAGGCTTTCCCTGAAAAATGCTGTTACATTTTAAAATGGATGGTTTTGCCACTGACCATGATTGCAGTGGTGGTTGTGTGTGCGGTGTTCATTGTGATGAACACGGACCCCGTCCGTCAGCTGGCCGAGTGTAGACAGCAACTTCAAAACAACACCTCTCTGCTGCATAATAACATGCAGATACTAGCGGAGACCCAATCCTTATTAAAGGACTGGCAGGATCAATCGGTGAGTAGTAAAATCATCGCGAGTTCGGGCAGTATTGACAGTAAATGTAGCCAAAGCAAGCTTTGCCACGTTTGGGGATTAGGAAGCCTTTTAGTGATGATATTTGTTATTAAAAATAAAGTGTTGCAGTTTTTTAGTAAAACTCGGAGGCTTCGTAAAATATCAAATCTTTTTAATTATGTTTGGAAGTACGTAACATGGGTACAGTAGTGTCGTGGTTATGTTACTCTGGACGTGTAATCCAGAGAACGTGAGTTCAAATCCCACCACGGCCGTTTGAGAATTCAAATTCAGTTTTTTTTTTAAAAGCTGGAAATAAAAAGCTCGTTATCAGTAAAAAGTGACCATGAAGCTGTCAGATTGTTGTAAAAACCCAACTGGTTCACTAATGTCCCTTTAGGGAAAGACACAGGCCGTCCTTACCCGGTCTGGGTTTATATGTGACTCCAGTCCCACACCAACGTGGCTGACTCTTAATTGCCCCCTGAAGTGGCCAAGCGAGACACTCAGTTGTGCAAAAGATGTACAAGTTGTGCAAGGCACCATCAATATCCTGGGGGGTTCACCATTGACCAGAAACATAACTGGACCAGCCACATAAACACTGTGCCTACAAGAGCAGGTCAGAGGCTAGATATTCTGTGGCGAGTGTCTCACCTGCTGACTCCCCAAAGCCTTTCCACCACCTGCAAGGCACAAGTCAGGAGTGTGATGGAATACTCTCCACTTGCCTGGGTGAGTGCAGCTCCAACAACACTCAAGAAACTCGACACCATCCAGGACAAAGCAGCCCACTTGATCGGCCCCCCATTCACCACCTTAAACATTCGCTCCCTCCACCACCGGCGTACCGTGGCTGCAGTGTGTACCATCTACAAGATGCACTGCAGCAACTCGCCAAGGCTTCTTTGGCAGCACCTCCCAAACCCGTGACCTCTACCACCTAGAAGGACAAGGGCAGCAGGCGCAGGGGAACACCACCACCTCCAAGTTCCCCTCCAAGTCACACACCATCCTGACTTGGAAATATATCGGCCGCTCCTTCATCGTCGCTGGGTCAAAATCCTGGAACTCCCTCCCTAACAGCACTGTGGGAGCACCTTCACCACACGGACTGCAGCGGTTCAAGAAGGCGGCTCACCACCACCTTCTCGCGGGCAACTAGGGATGGGCAATAAATGCCGGGCTTGCCAGTGACACCCACATCCTGAGAATGAATAGGAAAAAAAATACATAAATCACCATGTGGACTGCTTCATTGACATGGTGCCATTCTGAGCAACATAACACTGGAAAGTCCCAAGTTCATTCCCCGCCCTGTGCTGACTTATCTCATCTGAGCCTCGGTCAAGACAGGGGCAACACGATAATTGAATTCCGTGCTCCAGGAGTTAGGGAGAGGGTTAAAAAAAAAAATCAGCCTTAAGTTCCTGTGGGAAGGAGAGTCCACACCACCCGAGTACCTGAATGTCCAGGTGCTGCCTGCAGGACCAGGGTGCGTTGGGTTAACCTCCGGAGAGGAGTGAAGAGGTGGGGTTTGTAAGCTCGGCTCTGCAAGGTACGAGCATTTCTGCAGGTAAAGAGGATGGTGCACGATCTAAAGTAAGCATTCAAGATTGTCTGTTTGATCACTTGTGCCCCTGGAGAATGGGAATGAGAGAGTTCCAGATTTCCGCTACCCTTTGTGTGAAGAAGTGCTTCCTGACATCACCCCTGAACGGCCTGGCTCTAATTTTAAGGTTATTCCCCCTTGTTCTGGACTCCCCCCACCAGAGGAAATAGTTTCTTTCTATCTTTTTTTAAAATTTGTTCGTGGGATGTGGGCATCGCTGGCAAGGCCAGCATTTATTGCCCATCCCTAATTGCCCCTTGAGAAGGTGGTGGTGAGCCGCCTTCTTGAACCGCTGCAGTCCGTGTGGTGAAGGTGCTCCCACAGTGCTGTTAGGGAGGGAGTTCCAGGATTTTGACCCAGCGACGATGAAGGAACGGCCGAGATATGTCCAAGTCAGGATGGTGTGTGACTTGGAGGGGAACTTGGAGGTGGTGGTGTTCCCATGCGCCTGCTGCCCTTGCCCTTCTAGGTGGAAGAGGTCGCGGGTTTGGGAGGTGCTGTCGAAGATGCCTTGGCAAGTTGCTGCAGTGCATCTTGTAGATGGTACACACTGCAGCCACGGTGCGCCGGTGGTGGAGGGAGTGAATGTTTAAGGTGGTGGATGGGGTGCCAATCAAGCGGATTGCTTTGTCCTGGATGGTGTCGAGCTTCTTGAGTGTTGTGGGTACTGCACCAATCAAATCGCTTAATCATTTTAAATGCCTTGAGTAGATCACTCCTCAACCTTATAAACACATGGGAATAGAACATAAGTTTGTGCAATTTGTCCTTTTAATTTAACCCTTTAGGCCCCGGTGTTAGGGGGAAATTTTACCTCCGAGCACGTGGTCACACTTACTCTCCTTTAGGCCGCATATTTAATACAAACCACCCAATCGTACACAGAGCTTCGGGATAACAATGAAGCAAAGGGGAGGCAGGTAGATCTAAACTCACATGTCCCCCTCCCCGCCTCATTCCCCCGCCATTCCTCCCCCCCACCCCGCACACCTGACCTCTCTGAAAGGAGCTGGAACCTTGCTGTGTACACTCCATGGCTGCCAGCCGCCCCCTTCATTAACTCGCGCACACAAGTGGTCATTCTCCATGGGCAAGCCTAGACAGCGAATGTCAGCAGGCCATTCGACCATGGATGCCCTCACAACCGAGCGCCGATCCGGTCCAACACACATCCACATGCTCTTTTCAGCAGAGGTCCCTGGGTAAAGATCAGGAGCAGGGAACCCCAGGTTGATTTTTTTTTTACCCTCTGCAGCACAGGGTAAACTGAGGCTAATAACAGTGTCTCAACTGTCAACTCAGCACTGACTGGGGTGGGGGGGGGGGGAGTGGGGGTGGTGGCAGGATCAAGTCTGGAAATTTCACGATTTGTGTAGTTGGTTGGTGCCTTTAAAAAGCTGCATGAGGACGCTGGTCGCCAACTCTGGTTGGGCGTATTCCTGGAGGTTTCATCACATGACCTCCCACTCTCCCGCCATTGGTCGCCCGACACGCCCATCCTCGCAGAGCCCCGCCTTCCCCACGGCCAATCGGAAAGCAAACAGGCTCTTCATTACCCGATTGGGTGATTCTTGACTCTCTGTCAAACAGCATTTTTTATCCCAATTTCCAATATTTTTCTAACGAATAAACACAAGTGCTCAAATTTTAAAACACCATTTTTTTTTTAATGGCCTGTGATTTTTCTTCTAGGGTTTTGCTGGCAGCCCAGTCCCGGAGATGAATCTTTAATTCCTGGAGAGTCCAGGCCAATCCTGGTGGGGTGGAACATTTGGGCTGGGTACTCCTTTCTCTAGAAAAGAGAAGGCTGAGGGTTGACCCGCTCGAAGTCTTTAAGATTATGAAGGGGTTCGACAGGGTAGACGTAGAGAAGATGTTTCCACTTGTGGGGGGAGACCAGAACTAGGGGCCATCAATATAAGATAGTCACTAATAAATCCAATAGGGAATTCAGGAGAAACCACTTTACCCAGAGAGTGGTGAGAATGTGGAACTCGCTCCCACAGGGAGTGGTTCAGGCGAATAGTGTAGATGCATTTAAGGGGAAGTTAGATAAACACATGAGGGAGAAAGGAATAGAAGGATATGCTGATCGGGTGAGATGAAGCGGGGCGGGAGGAGGCTCGTGTGGAGCAGAAACACCGGCACGGACTGGTTGGGCCGAATGGCCTGTTTCTGAGCTGTAGACTCAAAGTAATTCTATGCATCCCCAGTGAGGAAGAAGAAAGACTTGCATTTCTATAGCGCCTTTCACGACCACCAGACGTCTCAAAGTGCTTTACAGCCAATGAAGTACTTTTTGAAGTGTAGTCACTGTTGTAATGTAGGAAATGCGGCAGCCAATTTGCGCACAGCAAGATCCCACAAACGGCAGTGTGATAATGACCAGATAACCTTTTTTTGTTATGTTGGTTGAGGGATAAATATTGGCCCCAGGACACCGGGGAGAACTCCCCTGCTCTTCTTCGAAATAGTGTCACGGGATCTTTTACATCCACCTGAGAGGGCAGACGGGGCCTTGGTTTAACGTCTCATCCGAAGGGAAAGGTTATCATTTATACTGAATTGCCGCCTCCTCTCCATCTCACACCCATGTACAATATTATTCTTTTATATTAGTTCAGTATCGTGGGAGCAGTTCATTAACACAAGCTCATGTTACAGGCTTTAAAAACAAAAAGCCACAAAACCGCAGAATGACGTGTCGCACCTGCCGGCAGACAACAGCAGTCAGGTTCCGTTTAGGGTGAAACACTTTAACCACACTGGTAACAATGCTAGTTTGATTTTGCTCTTTGCAGCATATAAAACAAAAAATAAATCTAAATTCTCTGGACCTGATTAAACCGGTTACTGTCCCTCCGGGCAGGGAAACATGGATTATTTGTAAAAATGGATTCTGTATCTAACCCGTGCTGTACCTGCCCTGGGAGCGTTTGATGGGACAGTGTAGAGGGAGCTTTACTCTGTATCTAACCCGTGCTGTACCTGCCCTGGGAGTGTTTGATGGGGCAGTGTAGAGGGAGCTTTACTCTGTTTCTAACCCGTGCTGTACCTGCCCTGGGAGTGTTTGATGGGACAGTGTAGAGGGAGCTTTACTCTGTATCTAATCCGTGCTGTACCTGCCCTGGGAGCGTTTGATGGGACAGTGTAGAGGGAGCTTTACTCTGTATCTAACCCGTGCTGTACCGACCCTGGGAGTGTTTGACGGGACAGTGTAGAGGGAGCTTTACTCTGTATCTAACCCGTGCTGTACCTGCCCTGGGAGTGTTTGATGGGACAGTGTAGAGGGAGCTTTACTCTGTATCTAACCCGTGCTGTACCTGCCCTGGGAGCGTTTGATGGGACAGTGTAGAGGGAGCTTTACTCTGTATCTAATCCGTGCTGTACCTACCCTGGGAGTGTTTGATGGGACAGTGTAGAGGGAGCTTTACTCTGTATCTAACCCGTGCTGTACCTGCCCTGGGAGCGTTTGATGGGACAGTGTAGAGGGAGCTTTACTCTGTATCTAATCTGTGCTGTACCTGCCCTGGGAGTGTTTGATGGGACAGTGTAGAGGGAGCTTTACTCTGTATCTAACCCGTGCTGTACCTGCCCTGGGAGTGTTTGATGGGGCAGTGTAGAGGGAGATTTACTCTGTATCTAACCCGTGCTGTACCTGCTCTGGGAGTGTTTGATGGGACAGTGTAGAGGGTTCTTTACTCTGTATCTAATCCGTGCTGTACCTGCCCTGGGAGTGTTTGATGGGACAGTGTAGAGGGAGCTTTACTCTGTATCTAACCCGTGCTGTACCTGCCCTGGGAGTGTTTGATGGGACAGTGTAGAGGCAGCTTTATTCTGTATCTAACCTGTGTTGTACCTGCCCTGGGAGTGTTTGATGGGGCAGTGTAGAGGGATTTTTACTCTGTATCTAACCCGTGCTGTACCTGCCCTGGGAGTGTTTGATGGGACAGTGTAGAGGGAGCTTTAGTCTGTATCAAACCCGTGCTATACCTGCCCTGGGAGTGTTTGATGGGACAGTGTAGAGGGAGCTTTACTCTATCTAACCCGTGCTGTACCTGCCCTGGGAGTGTTTGATGGGGCAGTGTAGAGGGAGCTTTACTCTGTATCTAACCCGTGCTGTACCTGCCCTGGGAGTGTTTGATGGGGCAATGTAGAGGGAGCTTTACCCTGTATCTAACCCGTGCTGTACCTAAGTGCTTTGGTGCTAACAATGAGTGCCCAAATTGAGAAAGTGTTCTATCTCTCACCCCTAACATCCCTCACCTTGATAAGCACAAAAATTCACAAAAAACATGTGAGATAAATATGTTTGTTTCAGGCTCGCCAAAGTGAGAAGATTGTGGCATTGGAGAAGAAAGTGAAAGAGCTCGATCTCCTCAACGCCAACCTGACCGACGAACAACAGCAACTGGAAGGTTAGTGGCGTTCATCATTCCGCAATCGCTCCTTTTCCGGGGATGTTCGCGGGAAACCGATCAGGAGAAGCAATCTCCTGGACACAAGTGCCGAGGAATCGTGGTGTCACCTGTTGGAGCACGAGCTTCCCCCTGCCTCCCCGCCAGCTGCTCACAGTTCATCCCAGGTTCACATCCGATTGCAAGTCATTGACCCCCCCCCGCTCCACTTGAAGGTGCACGTGAGTAGTCATGTCAGCCCTGCCTCAGTGGGCAGCACCCACACCTCTTGAGTCAGAAGGTTGTGGGTTCAAGGCCCCACTCCAGAGACACCCCAGATAATCCAGGCCGACACTCCCAGAGCAGTACTGAGGGAGTGCTGCACTGTCGCAGGTGCTCCCTCTACACTGTCCCATCAAACATGCTTCAACCCCAACCTAAAAAGTGCCCCCGACTGCACCAGTCTGGCATTGCTATTTGCATAAGATCTTTCCTCATAAAGTCGCTGAAAGAGTTTGCCAATTTAAGGCCTGTTGTATCTTCCGCGACCACAGCTACCAAAAACTGAGATGAGACAGGCAACCCCATTTCACGTAGCACCCATAGAGACAACAGGGAGAAGATTTTCAACCCATTGTCTAGTTTGGATGTGATCCCGTGTCCCAGAGGTGAAAGACGGCCAGTTTCTTTACTTGTCTTTCTTATCATCATTTTAATGGAGATGTTTGTGCTGATTAGCTGCAGTGCAGAAATGGCAAGAGCGATTCACCGAATGTGAAAGGAACATGGGTGAAACCAACGATAATCTGCAGAGGGAGGAGAACCTGTTCATCCAGTGTCAGCAGGACAGGTGAGTGACAACAACAACAACTTGCATTTATATAGCGCCTTTAACATAGTAAACGTCCCAAGGCGCTTCACAGAGTGTTATTAAATAAAATTTGACACTGAGCCACATGAGATATTGGGGCAGGTGACCAAAAGCTTGCTCAAAGAGGTAGGTTTTAAGGAGCGTCTTAAAGGAGGAGAGAGAGGCGGAAAGGTTTAGGGAGGGAATTCCAGAGCTTAGGGCCCAGGCAGCTGAAGGCACGGCCGCCAATGGTGGAGCGATTATAGTCAGGGATGCGCAAGAGGCCAGAATTGGAGGAGCGCAGAGATTTCGGAGGGTTGTCAGGGCTGGAGGAGATTACAGAGATTGGGAGGGGTCGAGGCCATGGAGGGGTTTGAAAACAAAGATGAGAATTTTAAAATCGACGTGTTGCTGGACCGGGAGTCAATGTAAGTCAGCGAGCACAGGGGGTGATGGGTGAACGGGACTTGATGCGAGTTAGGACACGGGGGCAGCAGAGTTTTGGATGAGCTGAAGTTTACGTAGGGTGGAAGATGGGAGGCCGGTCAGGAGAGCGTTGGAATAGTCGAGACGAGGTAACAAAGGCAAGGATTCAAGGTTATAGACAACATAAAGAGCAATATATTTAACAATGTCACAGATCCTACAAGAGGGCATAGTCTTAAATGTAGAAGAGGGAGGGTGAAAAGATAATTCTGATTTAACTCCTTTACAGAGAGTTTGGTGAATGTGCAGAATGGTCTGTCCAGGAAGGTAGTATGGTCTGAATGCCAATTTAAGAGAGAGAGAGAGAGAGAGTTGGAAAGCACCTCCTGAAAGGGTGGTGGAAGCAGATTCAATAGTAACTTTCAAAAGGAAATTGGAGAAATACTTGAAAAGGAAACATGTGCAGGGCTCTGGGGAAGTAGCAGGGGAGCAGGACTAATTGGAGAGCTCTTTCAAAGAGCTGGCACAGGCACAATGGGCCGAATGGCCTCGTTCTGTGCTGTAAGATTCCATGGCCTGGAGAACAATTAGCCAGAGATATCATGAGATAGATTTCCCAGACACTGGCCAGATAAACCCCAGTGGTCCTATATGTCACTATATGTACAACCCTGTTCTTAATCGGGTATATAGCCAACTCCTTCCGATCAACTTAATTACATAATCCCAGCTACTTCTAGTGGCATGTCCGCCGATCTATGGGAAACGATTTCTCCTAATCTCACTCCAGACTTGCTGTTGTTCTTCCTTTTCCCCTTTGTGTCTTCTTCTTAAACCCACACTCTGAGTTAAATGACCTGCTCACATCTCGCCAAACTTTTCTAAAGTAATTTTATTTTAATTTTTTTACAGAGAAAGATGTCAAGAACAACTGCATGGCCATGCGAGTACAATGCACGGGCCCTACATCTTCTGGATTGTTCTTGCTCAATTGTGTCTCCGATTACTGTACGGTTAGAGGTAAGTGCCACTATAGTCATCAATTTATCTTTCTAAGAATAACTATAGAACATTTTGATCCTCCATCAAACTTCAGGTATCATATTAGTGTCAAAACAGTAAGAAAGAGTCATTTCTTGCTACTCTTTTCCTGACCTGGAGCCTGAAATTTAGGAGCTCCTGCTGATCTGCAAACTTCCCTCCCCAAACAGCAATTGAGCTCTGATTGACCTCAGGATTTACTGCAATTATTTGAATTGATCTAAGGATTAACAGCAATTAGACTCTGCTTCTCAGACGGTGTTAGTCTTTGTGGCCTTAAAGAATCTGGCCACTTTAAATACAGATCCACCATCGCAGGTCAGAAGCTGGGTATTCTGCGGCGAGTGTCTCACCTCCTGACTCCCCAAAGCCTTTCCACCATCTACAAGGTACAAGTAAGGAGTGTGATGGAATACTCTCCACTTGCCTGGATGAGTGCAGCTCCAACAACACTCAAGAAGTTCGACACCATCCAGGAAAAAGCAGCCCGCTTGATTGACACCCCATCCACCACCTTAAACTTTCACTCCCTCCACCACCAGCGCACCGTGGCTGCAGTGTGTACCATCTACAAGATGCACTGCAGCAACTCGCCAAGGCTTCTTCGGCAGCACCTCCCAAACCTGCAACTTCCACCACATGGAACGACAAGGGCAGCAGGCGCATGGGAACACCACCACCTCCAAGTTCCCCTCCAAGTCACACATCATCCTGACTTAGAAGTATATCGGCCGATCCTTCATCGTCGCTGGGTCAAAATCCTGGAACACCCTCCCTAACAGCACTGTGGGAGCACCTTCACCACACGGACTGCAGCTGTTCAAGAAGATGGCTCACCACCTTCTCAAGGGCAATTAGGGATGGGCAATAAATGATTTTCTTAGCTAGTGATGCCCACATCCCGATCAGTTAATGCAATGTAGAGCAGTGATCAAACCTAGGACCTTCCTGATCTGTGTGGCTCAGTACCATAGGAATATCGGAACAGGAGGAGGCCATTCAGCCCCTAGAGCCTGCAATTAGATAATGACTGATCTGTATCTTAACTCCACCTTGGTTTTGAATCCCTTAACACTCTTACCCAACAAAAATCTATCAATCACAGTTTTGAAATTTTCAGTTAACCCCCAGCCTCAACAGCTTTTTGGGGGAGAGAGTTCCAGATTTCCGCTACCCTTTGTGAGAAGAAGTGCTTCCTGACATCACCCCTGAACGGCCTGGCTCTAATTTTAAGGTTATGCCCCCTTGTTCTGGACTCCCCCCACCAGAGGAAATAGTTTCTCTCTATCTCCCCTATCAACTCCTTTAATCATCTTAAACACCTCGATTAGATCACCCCTTAATCTTCTAAACTCGAGGGAATACAAGCCCAGTCTGTACAACCTGGCCTCATAATTTAACCCTTTTAGCCCCGGTATCATTCTGTAGCCCTAGTATCATTCTGACCACACTGCGTAATACATCTTCCCATTGAAACACTGGGGAGCGAGCCCCGCCCGTTGGTTACACCCTCTGTACATCAGGTGGGTGTACTCTTTTTTTTGAGCAACCCATAACAAAAATACCGTAACTAATAAAACATTAAATGAAACTTAACAAATTAAATTGAAATTTGGTTGGCCGGGGGTGATGATGCGCTCCAGTCCCTGCGGTGCCCGTCGGGCGCGGAAGGCCTCGAGCGTGCCGGCGGACACCGCGTGCTCCATCTCCAGGGCCACCCGGGCGCCAACGCGGCCACGGAAGGTCAGGTGGGTGTAGTGCAGTGGTGGGCAAAGTTCAGCCTGCGGGCGGTACCAGGCTCGCCAAGTCATTCCACTTGTGGCCATTTTTCAAGTGAAAGTCCGCAAACTCTATCGGTGCCTTGGCTTTTCTCAGGAGTGATTGCACGTTGACAATGAACAAGCCCGATTTGATGGCCAACCAGGGGCGCAATTTGCGGATTAAATCATTTTCCGAGTCACCTGATTATTTCTCAGCGAGGTTTCAAAAGCAGCAAAGTAGCACTTTCATGGGCAATTTTTAAAGGCTGTATCAATGATTTTATCCTCGATTGTGCCTTACACCATGGTTATAATTGCCTGTGGAAGCAGAGTCGATCTCTCATTTTCCGCTGTAAGAACGAATTGAGACCATTTGGATCAACAGGCCGAGCACTTTTCAATGTGACTCGTGAACCTGCATTATGTTCGTTGGCCTGTTAATAAGTGTTGTTATTTTTATTAAGTGTGGAAACGACATGGAGGGTTCTTTATACAATAAATACCAGAACAAATTTTCATGGTAACTGTGGTTCATGTGTGCGGCAACGTTCCCTCTGACTTTTTGTTTCGTGCGCAGTATCTCTTCCAGCGGCAGGAGCTGGTGAGCGGCCTGGACGGGACCTCGCGATTGGTCTGCGGCCGGGCGCCTTAGGGGGAACATTGGTGGGCAGCCCTCAACAGCTCACCAAGACTTGCCCTCCAGCCCAAATAATTGTCCATCCCTGGTACAGTGGATGTCTGGTGAAGATCCCTGAAATGGTCAAAAACCGGTGGAGATTTGGCCTTCCCCAGTTCACAATCTTGGATCCTGGTCATGCACAGATGCTGTGCAATTTATTCAGTATACATATTTTGCTTTCAAAAGTCCTGCATGTTCTGTCACTATGGAACGCGCTGCCTGAAAGGGCGGGGGAAGCAGATTCAATGGTAACTTTCAAAAGGGAATTGGAAAAATACTTGAAAGAGAAAAGAGAAATGTGCAGGGCTGTGGGGAAAGAGCAGGGGGGAGTGGGACTAATTGGAGAGCTCTTTCAAAGAGCCGGCACAGGCACGATGGGCCGAATGGCCTCCTCCTGTGCTGTAAAATTCTGTGATTTAAAAGCTCTTTGTTTTTTTTAGGATCGGCACACAGACTGGATTTCAACAACAACAAAAATGACTTTGCTCCGTTACCAGTTTTCTACAATAAAAAAGCACTTTAAAAAATGTTTTTGATTCGCTAATGCCCCTTTTGGACAGCTGCCCAAGGCGAATATCAGCCCCATAAGGCAGAGTAAGGCTCAGAATATAATACCCTGGTCCCTCACACTATACCCGGGGTCTCACACTATACTCTGACCCTGCATTGTCAGGGATGGGAGAGCAGGTAGCTGACCAAGTCATTAATTTGTTGGCCAAATCATTAGTTTAGCAATTTCCTGCATACAATTCTGGATGAGCCATGTCATAGAATTCCATCCAATGTATACAATGGGCCCAGAGACGGTGCTGGGATTGACAACGGCGCTTTTCAAAAACGCAAATGTGCATTTCAGACCACGCGCACATCACCAATGCCACGCATGAATGGTGCTGGAATAGCAAAGGGTGAAACTGAAACAGAAGAGTCTTAATAGATTCAAGGCTAAACATGTCCAGCCAATGCAGAGGAGCAATCAACAAAGCCAACAGGGTGTTGAGCTACAAGGGCCAAAGTTGTAGAATATGAGTTAGAGGAAGTAACGAGCAAACTTTATAGTGTTCTAGTGAAACAATTCTCATCCAACCCCTCCATTTATACTGGCACTCTTCTTCTGACTCAATTCAACCTGGCACTGTTTGTCCCTTCTCCCTGCCCCCCCAATTCAGGATGGCACTCTTTACTCCACCCCTCAGTAAACACTGGCACCCTAACACAAAGCACTCCACCCAGCTTCTCTATTCTTTCTCACTTAACAACTCTTCGCTAAGTTTCTGCTTTGGTGAAAATTCCCAGCCACGGTAGACAGCGGTCAAATTTAATTCCATTAGCAGCAGCGTCATGGAGCGTGGAGAGAGGCCGCGGTCTGCGCTGTTTTTTCGGTCAGAAATTGTCACCTTGCTGCAACAGGTTCCGGAGACGGTGTTGGCATTGACAACGGCGCTTTTCAAAAGCGCGCTTGCGTCTTGCGAATTTCGACAGCCAATGCCCTCAGCGACGCTGTCAATAATAGCGTGCTTGAGAAAAAAAATGTAGTAACAAACCCTTTAGGTTTAAGTCTTAGTTAGGCCCAAATTAAAGCCTGTAGCTCCTTTAGACTCAAACTACTTTACATTTTAGAAATTTCCTGATATACTACTGATAACCTGGAATGTTTAGTCGGCCCCTGGACTGAGGGGCGGGGTATCCCCCCTCCCGTGAGAAGCGATGTAAGTCTGGGAACTTGTCGTTGCTGTTGGTTACGATCGGGCCTAGTCAGACAGTGCTAACTACTGAAGCCTGCCGCCCAATGCCATGGAGCCAGGGGTTGCCAACCCTCCAGGATTGACCTGGATTCCCCAAGATTTGAAGATTAATCTGCCAGACATTGCAGCATGCAAAACCCAGGAGAAAAATCACAGGGGCATTAAAAAAATAAATTGTGTTTTATAAAAATATTGGAGGTCTGGTGGCGGGGCGGGCGCGTGGAAGTAGGCTGCTTGACCGGGTGGGGCGGTTGGGAGGTCATGTGATGAAGCCTCCAGGAATAGGTCCAACTGGAGTTGGCAAGCCTACATGGAGCGGCAATCCTCTTCTGAAAGAGCAATTTCAACGTCTGAATGTTATCCGAGATTTCACTATGAAAACGCACTTTGTAGAAATACCTTATTTTTAAGATAAAGCCAGAAAATGCAATTGTAAGTAAGCTGCGAATCAATAATGCGAAGTAATTTGTATGTTTTATATGTTGGAATAAAATAATAACACAGCTCCGCTGCTGTTACTGGCTTCCCTGTTTCCTTACATTATTTTTATGCATTTGTTCTTGGGTCCCAATTCTAAGTTGTACGAGGCTAGATCTAGGTTAGAGCTCAGGAGGTGGTTCTTTCCCAGAGAATAGAGGACCTCTGGAACAGGCTACCGGCTCGTGCGGTGGATGCGGGTTCGCTGAATTCCTTCAAGCGAGAGCTGGGCCTGTTTCTGGCTGGGGCGGAGAACACCTCTTACCAGAAGGTAGGTACTGCAGGGAATTCAGGGCCAGAGTGATCGCCTGGACTAGTTTCCATCGCTGAGATGGGTCAGAGAGGAATTTCCCCAGATTTCCCCCCCCCCCAAATTGGCCTGTTTTTTTAAATCTGGTTTGTTGCCTCTCCCAGGAGATCACATGGGTTCGGGAGTGTATATGTTGTGATACACAAAGTATCGCAATTGTGTGGGACAGGCTGGATGGACCAGAGAGTCTTCACCTGTCCGTATGTTCGTATATGAGCATTGACAAGGCAGTATTTATTGTCCATTCCTAGCCCGTTACTTCCAAATCCCTTTATTTTCGCTTGGACTCTCTCAGGCCCCAGGCTCAGTGGGTAGCACTCTTGCTCTCTGAGTCAGAAGGTTGTGGGTTCAAGTCCCACTTCAGAGACTCGAGCACCATAATCCAGTCTGACACTCCTAGTGCCAGTAGTGAGGGAGTGCTGCACTGTCGGAGGTGCCGTCTTTTGGGATGAGACGTTAAACCGAGGCCCCGTCTGCTCTCTCAGGTGGACGTAAAAGATCCCACGGCCACTATTTGAAGAAGAGCAGGGGAGTTCTCCCTGGTGTCCTGGGGCCAATATTTATCCCTCAACCAACATCATTGAAACTGTTGCTAGGGCTCACGGGTACCACACTCAGTCGAAGGCTGCCTTGATGTTTCTCTCAGCTCTCCTCTGGCATTCAATTCTTCCTTCCATGCCTGGATCAAACTGTGATGAGATCTGGAGATGAGTGGTTCTGGCAGAACCCAGCCTGAGCATCGGTGAACAGGTTATTGATGAATAAAGAAAGAAAGACTTGCATTTATACAGCACCTTTCATGACCTCAGGACATCCCAAAGCGCTTTACAGCCAATGAAGTACTTTTTGAAGTATAGTCACTGTTGTAATGTAGGAAACGCGGCAGCCAATTTGCGCACAGCAAGCTCCCACAAACAGCAATGTGATAATGACCAGATCATCTGTTTTTAGTGATGTTGATCGAAGGATAAATATTGGCCCCAGGACACCGGGGAGAACTCCCCTGCTCTTCTTCATAGGGGTCACTTGCTGCTCCTGATGATGAATCCGTCCATCACTTTACTGAGAATGGGAGCAGAATTAAATCCATCCTGTTTTTCTGCGGACGGGACGTACCTGGACGACCTTCCACATTGTCGGGGTCGATGCCAGTGTCGTAGCTGCCCTGGGTCAGCTTGGCTCGGGGAGCAGCGAGCTCCGGTGAAACGGGGCTTCATTCACTGCTAGGGGGGTCGCCAACCCTCCAGGATTGTCCTGGAGTCTCCAGGAATTGAAGATTAATCTCCGGGACACTGGCTGCGAGCAACACCCGGGAGAAAAATCATTGGGGCGTTAAAAAAATTGCGGTTTTGTTCACTTTCTTTGAACACTTTAAATCATTAGTTATAAAAAATATCAGACGTGGGGGGGGGGGGGAAGGGTTTGACTGACGGTTAAGAATAATCCAATCAGGTAACGAAGAGTCTGTTCGCTTGTCGATTAATGTGGGAAGGCGGGGCTCCGTGAGGATGGACGTGTCATAGAATCGTCAAAATTTACGGCTCAGAAGGAGGCCATTCGGCCCATCGTGTCCGTGCCGGCCGACAAAGAGCTCTCCAGCCTAATCCCACTTTCCAGCTCTTGGTCTGTAGCCCTGTAGGTTACGGCACTTCAAGTGCATATCCGAATACTTTTTAAATGCGATGAGGGTCTCTGCCTCTACCCCCCTTTCAGGCAGTGAGTTCCAGACCCCCACCACCCTCTGGGGGACAAAAATTCTCCTCAACTCCCCTCTAATCCTTCTACCAATTACTTTAAATCTGTGCCCCCTGGTTATTGACCTCACTGCTAAGGAAAATAGGTCCTTCCTATCCACTCTATCTAAGCCCCTCATAATTTTATACACCGCAATTAAATCTCCCCTCAGTCTCCTCTGTTCCAAAGAAAATAACCCCAGCCTATCCACTCGTTCCCCATAGCTAAAATTCTCCAGTCCTGGCAGCATCCTCGTAAACCTCCTCTGTACCCTCTCTAGTGCGATCACATCCTTCCTGTCATGTGGTGTCGGGCAACCAATGGCAGGCCCGTTGGAGGTCATGTGATGAAACCTCCAGGAATACGTCCAACCAGAGTTGGCGACCCTTGTTGGCTGCGGCCGGGATGTTGGCGGGACCGGTATCCTTCGCTGTGTCCGGTGCCGGGGCCGTGAACCGGATTGGCCGGACAGCTGTGTCGATGATGGTGGGGACCTCGGAATCAGGCGGATACCATCGGCCGCTTGCTGCCTTTTGGCTGAAGACATCTCGAGAACTCGTTGGAGGAAGCAAAGCCAGTGGTTTTTCCAACCTCTGCCCGCGACGATTCTCCAACACATCTGGCGGGCGAGAGCAACAGCTGCAAACCCCAAACCCAAGTGTCCCCGTCAGAACACAAACAACATTCATTTCTTTGCTTAGATGGGAACTGTTGCTCACAGTTCTTTGCTCACTTCACCCCCCACCCTTCCTTCCTCAGTTTAACGTCTCATCCGAAAGACGGCACCTCCCACTGTGCAGCGCTCCCTCAGCACTGCACTGGCGTGTCAGCCTAGCTTTATATGGTCAAGTCCCTGGAGTGGGACTTGAACCCACAACCTCCTGACTCAGAGGCGAGTGTGCTGCCTAGCTGACACTGTGGGGCTGAAGGAGATTACAGAGATAGGGAGGGGCAAGGCCATGGAGGGATTTGAAAACAAGGATGAGAATTTTGAAATCGAGGCGCTGCTTAACCGGATGAGCTAAGGCAAGGGCGGAGACGGGCGATGTTACAGAGCATTTTCCAACGGGAGTCACAGGACAGTGAGTTGGAACCGGAGCCCTGGGCCTATTTTTATTCTCCCCTGCTCCATCCCAGGTGCAGTGAGACTGATAGGCGATCCCCTGCTGGAGAGTGCGACCGATGGAGACTCTTCATGGCTCTCTGAGATATCGGGGTGGTTTCACCTGGAAGTGTTGAGCTAACTTTGAAGGAGGAAGAGTTTGGAAATGCGGTAGAAAGGGTGTTTGTGAGGGAAGCTGCTCTGGAAGCAGACACCAGGTGGCGCTAGGAGCCTTCACTCGAAGCACTGACTCGCCTGGTCTCCACCAGATACTCCGCTGTGTGTCTCCAGCATTCTCTGCCTTTATTTTTGATGTCGACTACAACAACTTGCATTTATATAGCGCCTTTAACGCAGTAAAACGTTCCAAGGCGCCTCACAGGAGCGATTATCAGACAAAATTCGACTCCGAGCCACCAATGTTCCCTTTAAGCTGCGTGGGGTGGAGCCGAGCGATGTTCCGGAGGTGGAAATAGGCATTCTTGGTGATGGCGTGGAAGCTCATCTCGGGGTCAAACACGACACCAAGGTTGTGAACGGTCGGGTTCAGGCTCGGACAGTTGCCAGGGAGAGGGTTGGAGGCGGTGGCCAGGGAACGGAGTTTGTGGCAGGGACCAAAGACAATAACACTCACTGCTTTCGATTCATCACTGAAGTGAAGTAGTCGAACAGCAACAACTTGCTTTTATACAGCGCTATTAACGTCCCAAGGCTCTTCACAGGAGCGATTATCAAACAAAGCTGGACACCGAGCCACATAAGGAGACATTAGGGCAAGCGACCAAAAGCTTGGTCGAAGCGGTCGGTTTTAAGGAGCTTCTTAGAGGAGGAGAGGGGCGCGGAGAGGTTTAGGGAGGGAATTCCAGAGCTCGGGGCCCAGGCAGCTGAAGGCACGGCCGCCAATGGCGGAGCGATGGAAATCGGGGATGCACAAGAGGCCAGAATTTGAGGAGCGCAGAGATCTCAGAGGGTTGTGGGGCTGGAGGAAAGAAAGATTTTATTTTGAGCAACGCTTGGAGCGGGTCTGGGTGAAGTTAAGAAATAAGGAATCTCAAGCCACATTGTAACAAGAATAACTTTGCATTTCAATACAATCTTTATCAACAAAAAGGTCACAAGGCACTTCATGGAAGGGGGAAAAGGGAAAAGATAGGAAATGAGCACCAAACCTGAAGGAGAGATTTTTTCAAATTCAATCTCGGGATGTGGGTGTTGCTGGCAAGGACAGCATTTATTGCCCATCCCTAATCGCCCTGGAGAAGGTGGTGGTGAGCCGCCTTCTTGAACCACTTGTGGTGAAGGTACTCCCACAGTGCTTTTAGGGAGTTCCAGGATTTTGACCCAGCGACGATGAAGGAATGGCGATTTACTTCCAATTCAGGATGAGATGTGACTTGGAGGTGGTGGTGTTCCCATGCGCCTGCTGCCCTTGTCCTTCTAGGTGGAGGAGGTCAGGGAGGTTGAGAGGTGCTGCCGAAGAAGTCTTGGCGAGTTGCTGCAGTGCATCTTGTAGATGGTACACACTGCAGCTATGGTGCACCGGTGGTGGATGTTTAAGCCAGTGGATGGTATCTTCTACATCCACCACTAGGTTCAATGGCTCATCCGAAAGAGGACACCGCCGACAGGGCGGCGCTCCCTCAGCACTGCACTGGGAGTGTCAGCCTGGATTTTGTGCTCAAGTCTCTGGAGTGGGACTTGAACCCACAACCTTCTGACTCAGAGGCGAGAGTGCTGCCCACTGAGCCACAGCTAATTCACAGCAATTAAACTTTAGTCCCTCAATAGGACAGGCAAAGCTAAACACAGCAGCACCGTAACAGCAGAATAATACGTCGTGCATTACACGGTACAAAAGCGCCCGTTATAAAATGGCATACCACCCAACGCACTGTGAGCAATGGCAGGAGAGGTTCACTAACTAATTAAAATAAAACACTCAGAACTGTTTGATATTCAAAAATGCATTTTTATTTTCTGATCAGAATCTTCACATTTTACCTCTCAAACTAGATTAGTATTTTTTTTATAAAATGTTTTCCTCAAAACTACTTGTAAAAAAAATTCTCCCCCTCCAACATATTTTTATTACAGTACACAGAACCTAAGCCATTTCACAGGGTTAACAAATGATAATCCCCTACATTTTTCAGAAGAAATAATTATTATTAGGAACCACAGAAGTTTCAAGTTGGGGATTCGGAATCTCGTGCGAGACAACGGTTTCCTGATCCGATTAGGATCTGCTCAGTTAGCACACAGACTAACGGCGCTATTGTACGATAAGTACTGACTGTACACCGGGAATTCCTCTGTCCGCTGCACATGGCAACATCCTAAAAGCTGGTGGTGATTTACACCGTTCGCTGTTCCTGAAAGAAAACGCACAGCGCCTTATTTCTCCGAGAAAACCTCTCCAAGCACGGTCACGACAGGTCTTTTGCCCACAGCAAACGGCTTCCAATCGCGCCGCGGGATCTGCCCCAATGGATGGCGCCTCCGCCAACGCAGCACGCCCTGGGTGCGGCATTTAAAAAGTGCCAGGTTAGACAACGAGCTCAAGTCCTGGGAGCGGGGGCTTAAACCCAGAAGCCTTCTGACTCGGGAGTGCTGCTGCGCCGCCAAACTAATTAGCGAAATCTCTGCAAGCTGGAACGGAACGAGTTTACGATTTCGCTCGAATTGCTGGAGGAAATCTTCACAAATGCACATCAGACATCGCTGCATGTCCCACAGGAGGTTTACAGCCCAGGAGAAGCCCATTGCGTCTATGCTGGCTCTTGGCTAGAACAATCCAAAACTAATCCCGCTGACCTGCTCTCGTGTCTTTTCCTCCGCTATAAATATTTACCCACTTTTCTATAAAAGATGCAATAGTCCCTGCCTCAACCATTCCCTGTGGCAAAACATTCTCTCTCTCTCCCCCCCCCCCCCCTCCATACCTGTCCACTCACTCTCTGTCACGATTTTAAGTTGATGATCCCCCCCCCCCAACTGCTTCCACAACCACAGGAAATAGTCTCCCCCCAAACTTACTCCATCTCAAAACCCTCAAAAATAATTTAAAAAGCCGCTCAGGTCTCCTCGTCCTTCTCTGCCCACTGTATCTCTCCCGAGCGTCCCACCCATGAAACAGCCAAAGGATTTCCCGTTAAACCCACCACCATCCCGTCTTAATCACTCGGTTATCGCTTGGAAACCACCACAAGTTGACGTCGCAATCACCTTCAGTCTGGGTACCCTCATCACTCATTAACTCTAGGGACCCATGAGGGCACTGGCACAAAATCAAACTGGCACAGTGTACGTTATTAAAACAGTATCATAAGTAGGAGTGATTTCAGACTGTAAACTCAGAGTCCGACATTGACAACCAAACACGGACGTTCTGCCATTGCAGTTTCTGTAATCGGTATAATCAGATCCTTTCCCCTTCCCATCCAGTTGGGTGATATTGTGCCCATTGTTCACTCCCCACATTCATTTTTGGGTTTGCCTACGTGAGTGATGGTAATGCTGGACAACACAACACTTCTCCAATATGGACATCCAGCACTTTGTAGCTAACCCATGCTATAGGACACAGAGTAAAGCTCCCTCTACACTGTCCCATCAAACACTCCCAGGGCAGGTACAGCACGGGTTAGATACAGAGTAAAGCTCCCTCTACACTGTCCCATCAAACGCTCCCAGGGCAGGTACAGCACGGGTTAGATACAGAGTAAAGCTCCCTCTACACTGTCCCATCAAACGCTCCCAGGGCAGGTACAGCGCAGGGTTAGATACAGAGTAAAGCTCCCTCTACACTGTCCCATCAAACACTCCCAGGGCAGGTACAGCACGGGTTAGATACAGAGTAAAGCTCCCTCTACACTGTCCCATCAAACACTTCCAGGGCAGGTACAGCACGGGTTAGATACAGAGTAAAGCTCCCTCTACACTGCCCCATCAAACACTCCCAGGGCAGGTACAGCGCAGGGTTAGATACAGAGTAAAGCTCCCTCTACACTGACCCATCAATTTCTCTTGCCCCCAGCAGTGCCCTGTACTGTACCCGTGTGACATTTCTAGTTCCTGCACCAACTGTGTGACCAGGGATTGCCATATTAAGGTCCAACTGTAGCTAGTTCCATCCCCTCCAACCACCACAGATACTGGGTTAAGACTGCCACAGATACAGGACCCTTGCGTGCAGCCGAGAGTGACTTTCTCCGTATTGTTTTTTTGAGCTGGATTTGAATGCAGGTCCAGCAGGAAAAGGACACGAGGAAAAACTTTTTTACGCGAGTGGTTGGGATTTGGGATGCACTGCCTGATAGGGTGGTGAAAACAGACTCAACAGTAGCCTTCAACAAAGGAACTGGATAAATACTTGAAGGAGAAAAAATTGCAGGGATATGGGGAAAGAGCGGGGGAGAGTGGGACTAACTGGATTGCTCTTCGAAAGAGCCGACGCAGACTCGATGGGCCAAATGGCCTCCTTCCGTGCTGTACTATTCTCTGATTCTATGAGAATCTCAAGCCCACTACCCTGTTCAACTCCCGAATAATTTGTAGAGGCGTTACTGCGCTACTTATTTGAGGCAGAAAATGTCCCCCGTTGCCTAGTTTATTGGTAAAAATTTTTATCGTCATCAAGTTGAAAGGCAATGTTGCTGAGGGGAGTGACCGTTTCCACTGTTCCCTATGCATGGTACAGAGCACAGGATAGGTGTAAGCTTAGCCCCATCTCAACAAGCACGGTCAGGTCAAGATTCAAACTTTGGAAAGATTCATTGAATCTGTTTAGATCATGTTGGGGTCTTAAAAAAGGGGAAAAAAAGTGTCAACCATATTTCAGACACAAGAACCAATTTACTCCAAGGTCTACTGTACCTGCTCCACTCCTTCACCAACTTACTTCTTCCTCCCCTAGAGACATACATTCAGATACCAAGCTGTACGGTAATTGAATGGCAACACGGAGGTTAACCAACACTCCCAGATCTCACCCAATAGATGGACTCACTCCTTTCTCATAGCAATGCCCAGGTCTCTAGAACATCTAAGTCACCCGCCTCCGCCATCCCCAAGGCCTGAATGCCCCTCTCACATCTAGAGATTCAAGTACCTCGGACAGGACACAAGGAATACCTCACCCGATAGCCGATCTTTGCCTCAGTTCTAAACTATAAACTCTCTCTCGCTCACCAACTTTGTCTATTTTATTAATGTCACTATGGGCAGTGCCACTATGAACCTTCTTGTCCTCCTAAGCTCCAAATACCTCATCTGTCCTGTGCACACTCACTCCTCCATGCGCGCATATTGTGTTGGGACCAACTCCTGGTCCCCTCTCCTGCTCTAATGTTCTGCCCCAGCACCTCATCGCTGTGGAACACCTCACCTGCCTCGGTCTTCCCATACAACCCGAGCTTGGCGTCATCCAACAATTTCTACTCGACTGACCTCATCTCTCCATTTGAGTCTCAACACTGCCCTGGACACTGGGCCTTGACCCTTCAAGCAAGCACCTCAGAGGAAGTGACGAGAACGATGTTCTGCTGCACTCAAACCACGATGCTCGACATTCCGTTTTTTTGAGAAGTTTCACTAGAAAGAACATAAGAATTCGGAGCAGGAGTCGGCCATTCAGCCCCCTGAGCCTGCTCCGCCATTCAATAAGATCACGGCTGATCATCGACCTCAACTCCACTTTCCTGTCCTGATCCCCATATGCCTTGATTCCCCTAGAGTCCAAAAATCTATCGATTTCAGCCTTGAATATATTATTTTGCTCCATTACAAGCAAACAGCCTCCTCACGCCACCAGCCGGCTTGGGAACATCTGCCTCAGCGGAGAAGTCTCCGGTGTGGAGCCAAGCAACGCAATTTAAACAAATATTGGGCCAGCGTCATGGGAACACACCAACCGAGGCACGAGCCAGTTTTCAGCCACAACCCTGCGCAGAGTTCCCGCTGGTGTGGGACACAGACAGGGGGGAGGGGGGGGGGGGGGGTTCAAAGAGACCAGGTGCTTCCCCTAATAGAGAGCTGCAGGGGGGATAGTGAGGAGAAATCAGAGGAAGGGTCATCTCACGGCTGGTCCTGGTGCCAAATTGCCTTCCCTTTCTAGACGGGGATAAGTTCCAATGAGAGCAAGGAAGAACCCAAGAAAGCGAGGCGGTTACCTGAAGGAATGGCCCGCCCAGCTTTTCTCTCCCCTAAAACATCTGGCATAGCAGAACACATCAAGGTGCATGGACTCGCCGCAGTGGAGCCCGCTGCCATGGAGCAGCATCTCAGGGGCCACAAGGCGCAGCTCGTCGAAAGGCTGCAACTCCCTGGGGAAATGGGGTCCGCAGTGTAACATCTCTGATGGGGAGATCCCGCTCTCAATCACCTCGCAGATGGCGAATTGCCAAGTGACCCTTGGGCTCATCTGAGGAACAGCCCAGCTGCCAATATAGCGGGAAACCAAGAGAGGGCAGAACAGCATTGAAGCCCAACAATAACCCTCCACCAACGTAGCCACAAGGGGAGACCCAGATACATTTGGGGGTGGTGAGGAGTGGGTGAGGGAAGTCAGCTAGAGTTTGTTATGAGCTGGACGTCATCCTCGGACTCGACTCCAGCACAGTACTGAGGGAGTGCTGCACTGTCAGAGGTGCCGTCTTTCGGATGAGACGTTAAACCCTCTCAAGTGGACGTAAAAGATCCCATGGCACTATTTTGAAGAAGAGCAGGGGAGTTCTCCCCGGTGTCCTGGCCAATATTTATCCCTCAATCAACATCACTAAAACAGATTATCTGCTCATTATCGCATTGCTGTTTGTGGGAGCTTGCTGTGCTCAAATTGGCTGCCGCGTTTCCTCCATTACAACAGTGACCACACTTCAAATAGTACTTCATTGGCTGTAAAGCGCTTTGGGACGTCTGGTGATCGTGAACGGCGCTATATAAATGCAAGTTGTTGTTGAAATCCATAACGACAAAAATAGCAAAGGTCTTAAAACAGCTTCAAAACAGCTAAATTAACCTATTAACTCATTTTTCTTGGATTATTTAAACCTAGTTAGCCTCATCTAAGCTACGATTAGTTTAGCCCAAACCTTATTAAAGAAATACAAAATCTAGTCAAGACTGACTAAGTACAAAGCAAACATTGCATACACAGGCTGCGAGCACGTTTTCTCTTTCAGTAGTTAGAATATCCAAGTGACTCAGTGCATCCGGCCTCAGGGGCTGTGGCCTTTGAGACTCCGGGTGAAGTTCAGCAGAGTGTTCGAAGTCAAGTTTCTGTGACCATCTGTCTTGGCTCACTACACATAACTAAACATTATCTTTCTGAAACAGAACATTTTAGAGAGAGAGAGCGCAGGGAGAGAGCGAGCGGAGCGAGCGGAGGGAGAGAGCGAGCGAGCGCGAGGGGGAGAGAGCGAGAGAGAGGGCGAGCGCGAGGGAGAGAGAGAGAGAGAGCGCGCGCGCGCGGGGGGAAGAGAGCGCGCGCGCGCGGGGGGGGAGAGAGCGCGCGCGCGGGGGGGGGGAGAGAGCGCGCGCGCGCGGAAGAGAGAGCGCGCGCGCGCGGAAGAGAGAGGGGAACTTGGAGGTGGTGGTTTTCCCGTGCGCCTGCTGCCCTTGTCCTGCTAGGTGGAAGAGGTCGTGGGTTTGGGAGGTGCTGCCGAAGAAGCCTTGGCGCGTTGCTGCAGTGCATCTTGTAGATGGTACACACTGCAGCCACGGTACGCCGGTGGTGGAGGGAGTGAATGTTTAAGGTGGTGGATGGGGTGCCAATCAAGCGGGCTGCTTTGTCCTGGATGGTGTCGAACTTCTTGAGTGTTGTTGGAGCTGCACTCATCCAGGCAAGTGGAGAGTATTCCATCACAATTCTGACTTGTGCCTTGTAGATGGTGGAAAGGCTTTGGGGAGTCAGGAGGTGAGACACTCGCCGCAGAATACCCAGCCTCTGACCTGCTCTTTCCTTCCTTGTTCACCGAATGTGATAGATATTTGTTAAGTAAAAATACACATTACATAGTATTTACAGCACTGAAACAGGCCATTCGGCCCAACTGGTCCGTGCCAGTGTTTCTGCTCCACACGAGCCTCCTCCCACCCCTCTTCATCTCACTCTATCAGCATATCCTTCTATTCCTTTCTCCCTCATGTGTTTATCCAACTTCCCCCTAAATGCATGTAGACGTGAATTATATTTCCCTGGACTGTGTGTAAGGTGCTGTCCACTAAAATTAGTGCATGTGGCTAAGACAGTGTCACCGTAGCCTCCTCGCCTGTGGCTGCTCAGCAATTTCTATTGGACAACATTGTCTTAATCTAATGAGCGACTAGACAGGGAGATAAGGTGGTTAAGAAGGCAGACGGGATACTTTCCTTTATTAGCCAAGGCATAGAATATAAGAGCAGGGGGGTTATGTTCCAACTGTATAAAACACTAGTTAGGCCTCAGCTAGAATACCGCGTGCAGTTACCTGGACACTTTATTCCAGGAGGCAGTCACACCCCTTAGGATAGGGTCTTCTGATTTGGTCAGTGGTCAGGGACAGGAGGATGTGACTGCGAGTGAGACAGGTATGGGGACCCAGGAGGTGGAGGAGCCTCAGCCTTTGCAATTGTCCAACAGGTTTGAGGTTCTTGCGGTCTGTATGGATGAAAGCGGTGGCTGCAGGGTGGATGAGCAAACTGACCATGGCACTGAGGTACAGGAAGCCATTCAAGCGGGGGGAGTTAATAGGAATGTAGTGGTAATTGGGGACAGCATAGTCAGGGGGATAGATACAGTTCTCTGCGGCCAAGAACGAGAGTCCAGACGGCTGTGTTGCCTGCCAGGGTTCGGGACATCTGCTCTGGGCTGGAGAGGAACTTGCAGTGGGAGGGGGAGGAGCCAGTGGTCATGGTCCATGTAGGTACCAACGACATAGGTAGAACTAGGAAAGAGGTTCTGCTGAGAGAGTATGAGCAGCTAGGGGCTAAATTAAAAAGCAGAATCTCAAGTGTAATAATGTCTGCATTATTACCTGAGCCACGAGCAAATTGGCACAGGGTAAATAAAATTAAAGAGATGAATGCGTGGCTCAAAGACTGGTGTGGGAGAAATGGGTTTCAATTCCTGGGGCACTGGCACCAGTACTGGGGAAAGTGGGATCTGTATAGTTGGGACAGTGTTCACCTGAACCGTGCTGGGACCAGTGCTCTGGCGAGTCGTATAACTAGGGCGGTAGAGAGGGCTTTAAACTAAATATTGGGGGCATGGGATCAAATTTGGGAAGATGTGGTAATTCAAAGATTAGAGACAAGGCAATAGAGAAACGTATTAATATGGGAAATGATAAACAGACTGTGACAGGAAGGGATAGAGAGTACAAATCTAAGAGTAAATCAACAGATAAGGCTAGAGGTTACAAAAATAATAAAAGGACAAAACTAAAGGCTCTGTGACATGAATCTGTCATTCATGACTTATGAAATAATACTGAGTGGCCTGCGGGTGGCGCTGTCCAGGAAGAGTATAACTACTCGGGCACGGGCCCAGCTTGCGCAGGACATTCTTAACAGGAAATAGTGAAGGCCACAACTAGACCTCCATGTAACATATAGAGTGGATAAAGGGGAACCAGTGGACGTAGTGTATTTAGACTTCCAAAAGGCATTTGACAAGGTGCCACACAAAAGATTATTGCTTAAGGTAAAAAATCACGGGATTGGGGGTAATATTCTGGCATGGATAGAGGATTGGCTATCCAACAGAAAGCAAAGAGTTGGGATAAATGGTTCATTCTCAGACTGGCAATCAGTAACTAGTGGTGTTCCACAGGGGTCAGTGCTGGGTCCCCAACTCTTTACAATCTATATTAACGATTTGGAGGAAGGGACCAAGTGTAACATATCAAAATTTGCAGATGATACAAAGATGGGAGGGAAAGTAGTGAGTGAGGAGGACATAAAAAACCTGCAAGGGGACATAGACAGGCTAAGTAAGTGGGCAGAGATTTGGCAGATGGAATACAACACTGGAAAGTGTGAGGTGATGCACTTTGGCAGGAAAAATCCTAGAGCAATTTATTATCTTAATGGCAAGAAACTGGAGAGTACTGAAGTGCAAAGGGATCTGGGGGTCCTGGTGCACGAAACTCAAAAGGTTAGTATGCAGGTGCAGCAAGTGATTAAGAAGGCAAATGGAATGTTGGCTTTCATTGCTAGGGGGATAGAATATAAAAATAGGGAGGTATTGCTTCAGTTGTACAAGGTATTGGTGAGACCGCACCTGGAATACTGCATACAGTTTTGGTGTCCTTACTTAAGGAAAGACATCCTTGCTCTCGAGGCAGTGCAAAAAAGGTTCACTCGGTTAATCCCGGGGATGAGGGGGTGGTCATATGAGGAGAGGTTGGGTAGATTGGGACTCTACTCATTGGAGTTCAGAAGAATGAGAGGCGATCTTATTGAAACATATAAGATTGTGAAGGGGTTGGATCGGGTGGATGCGGGGAGGATGTTCCCGATGACGGGTGAGACTAGAACTAGGGGACATAGTCTTAGAATAAGGGGCTGCTCTTTCAAAACTGAGATGAGGAGGAACTACTTCACTCAGAGGGTGGTAGGTCCATGGAATATGCTGCCACAAAAAGCTGTAGAAGCTACAACATTAATTAAATTTAAAACAGAAATAGACAGTTTCCTAGAAGTAAAGGGCATTAAGGGTTACGGGGAGCGGGCAGGAATTTGGACATGAGTCTAGGTTCGGATCGGTCATGGCCCTGTGGGTAGTGGAGCGGGCCCAGGGACCGTGTAGCCTGATTCTGCCCCTATTTCGTGTGTGCAATTCTGTTAGATGCAGGAGATGGTTCTGTGATAGATAGTAGATTGGCGGTTAGGATCAGATCAGCCATGATCTTATTGAATGGCGGAGCAGGCTCGAGGGGCCGATTGGCCTACTCCTGCTCCTATTTCTTATGTTCTTATGTTCTTATGTTGTAAAACAGTTGATTAAAGCTTTGTTTAACGCTTAGACCAAGTGCCTAGTAGTTTTCTTACGTCACGCTGCATCTGAATGCACGTAGCATTCGAAACAAAATAGATGAACTGATAGCGCAAATAGAAATAAATAAATATGATCTGATAGCCATTACAGAAACATGGCTGCAGGATGACATAGATTGGGACCTGAATATTGAAGGGTACATGACATTTTGGAAGGACAGGAAGGTGGGAAAAGGTGGAGGGGTGGCTCTGTTAATTAATGATGGTATTAGCACAATAGAGAGGGATGACCTAAGTTCAGGAAACCAGGATGTAGAAGCGGTTTGGGTAGAGATGAGAAATAATAAAGGCAAGAAGTCACTTGTGAGAGTGGTGTACAGGCCCCCTAACAGTAACCACATGGTAGGATGGAGTATAAAGGAAGAAATAATGGGGGCAGCACGGTGGCATAGTGGCTAGCACTGTTACCTCACAGCGCCAGGGACCCGGGTTCGAATCCGGCCCCGGGTGACTGTCTGTGTGGAGTTTGCACATTCTCCCCGTGTCTGCGTGGGTTTCCTCCGGGTGCTCCGGTTTCCTCCCACAGTCCAAAGATGTGCGGGTTAGGTTGATTTGGCTATGATAAATTGACCCTTAGTGTTCGGGGGATTAAATACGTGGGGTTACGGGGATAGGGTGGGAAATGTGTCGGTGCAGGCTCAATGGGCCGAAATGGCCTCTATCTGCACTGTGGGGATTCTGTGAGAATGGGGGATTTTAATCTGCATATCGACTGAAAAAATCAGATGGGCAAAGGTAGCCTAGATGAGGAGTTCATGGAATGTTGTCGGGATAGTTTCTTACAACAGCACGTTCTGGAGCCAACCAGAGAGCAGGCTATACTAGACCTGGTATTGTGCAACGAGATAGGATTAATTAGTGACCTCATAGTGAAGGCGCCCCTAGGTAGCAGCGATCATAATATGATTGAATTTTACATTCAGTTTGAGAGAGAGAAGAGTGGGTCCAAGACTAGTATTTTAAACTTAAATAAGGGCAATTATGAGGGCATGAAAGCAGAGCTAGCTAAAGTGAACTGGCAAATTAGGTTAAGGGATAGGTCAATAGAGTTGCAGTGGCAGACATTTAAGGGGATATTTCAAAATACACAGAATATATACATTCCAACAAGAAAGAAAAATTCCAAGGGGAGGACCCACCATCCGTGGTTAACTAAAAAAGTTAAAGATAGTATTAAACTTAAAGAAAAAGCATATAATTGCGCAAAGATGGGTGGCAGGTCAGAAGATTGGACAGAATATAAAAAACAGCAAAGAATGACTAAAAGATTAATAAGGAGAGAAAAATTAGAGTACGAGAGAAAGCTAGCTAGAAATATAAAAACAGATAGTAAGAGTTTCTATAGATATTTTAAAAAGAAAAGAGTTAACAAAGTGAGCGTTGGTCCTATAAAAAGTGAGTCTGGGGAATTAATAATGGAAAATAAGGAGATGGCAGTTGAATTGAACAGGTATTTTGCATCGGTCTTCACTATAGAGGATATAAGTAACATCCCAGAAATAGTTGTAAATCAGGAAATGGAAGGGAGGGAGGAACTCAAGATAATTATAATCACCAGGGAAGTGGTACGGAGCAAATTGTTGGAGCTGCGGGCTGACAAGTCCCCGGGTCCTGATGGACTTCATCCTAGGGTCTTAAAAGAAGTGGCTAGTGAGATAGTTGATGCATTGGTTTTAATTTTCCAAAATTCCCTAGATTCAGGGAAGGTTCCATTAGATTGGAAAATAGTGAATTTAACTCCTTTATTCAAAAAGGGAGGGAGACAGAAAGCAGGAAACTACAGGCCAGTTAGCTTAACATCTGTCATAGGGAAGATGTTAGAAGCTATTATTAAAGACGTTATAGCAGGGCATTTAGAAAAGTTCAAAGTAATCAGGCAGAGTCAATATGGTTTTGTGCAAGGGAGATCATGTTTAACCAATTTATTGGAGTTCTTTGAGGAAGTAACATGTGCTGTGGATAAAGGGGAACCGGTGGATGTACTGTACTTAGATTTCCAGAAGGCATTTGATAAGGTGCCACATCAAAGGTTATTGCAGAAAATAAAAGCTCATGGTGTAGGGGGTAACATATTGGCATGGATAGAAGATTGGCTAGCTAACAGAAAACAGAGAGTAGGCATAAATAGGTCATTTTCTGATTGGCAAGATGTAACGAGTGGTGTGCCACAGGGATCAGTGCTGGGGCCTCAACTTTTTACAATTTATATAAATGACTTGGATGAAGGGACCAAAGGTATGGTTGCTAAATTTGCTGATGACACAAAGATAGGTAGGAAAGTAAATTGTGAAGAGGACATAAGGAGGCTACAAAGGGATATAGATAGGTTAAGTGAGTGGGCAAAGATCTGGCAAATGGAGTATAATGTGGGAAAATGTGAAATTGTCCATTTTGGCAGGAAGAATAAAAAAGAAGCATATTATCTAAATGGTGAGAGATTGCAGAGCTCTGAGATGCAGAGGGATTTGGGTGTCCTAGTGCATGAATCACAAAAGGTTACTATACAGGTACAGCAAGTAATTAGGAAAGCTAATAGAATGTTATCGTTTATTGCGAGGGGAACTGAATACAAAAGTAGGGAGGTTATGCTTCAGTTATACAGGGCATTGGTGAGACCACATCTGGAGTATTGTGTACAGTATTGGTCTCCTTATTTAAGGAAGGATGTAAATGCGCTGGAAGCAGTTCAGAGAATGTTTACTAGACTAATACCTGGAATGGGCAGGTTGTCTTATGAGGAAAGGTTGGACAGGCTAGGCTTGTATCCGCTGGAGTTTAGAAGAATAAGAGGTGACTTGATTGAAACATATAAGATCCTGAGGGGTCTGGACAGGGTGGATGTGGAGAGGATGTTTCCTCTTGTGGGAGAATCTAGAACTAGGGGTCACTGTTTAAAAATAAGGGGTAGCCCATTTAAGACAGAGATGAGGAGAAATTTTTTCTCACAGAGGGTCGTGAGTCTTTGGAACTCTCTTCCTCAGAGGGCGGTGGGAGCAGAGTCTTTGAATATTTTTAAGGCAGAGGTAGATAGATTCTTGGTAAGCAAGGGGGTGAAAGGTTATCGGGGGTAGGTGGGAATGTGGAGTAATCGGATCAGCCATGATCTTATTGAATGGCGGAGCAGGCTCGAGGGGCCGAGTGGCCGACTCCTGCTCCTAATTCGTATGTTCGTATGTATGTTCTGGTCACCACATTGCAGGAAGGATGTGATTGTACTAGAGAGGGTGCTGTGGAGATTTACGAGGATGTTGCCAGGACTGGGGAATTTTAGCTATGAGGAAAGATTGGATAGGCTGGGGTTTGTTTTCTTTAGAACAGAGGAGGCTGAGGAGAGATTTAATTGAGGTGTATAAAATGATGAGGGGCCGAGATAGAGTGGATAGGAAGGGGCTATTTCCCTTAGCAGAGAGGTCAATAACCAGGAGACATAGATTTAAAGTAATTGGTCGGAGGATTAGAGGGGAGTTGAGGAGAACTTTTTTCACCCAGAGGGTGGTGGGGGTCTGGAACTCGCTGTCTGAAAGGGTGGTTGAGGCAGAAACCCTCATCACATTTAAAAAATACTTGGATATGCACTTGAAGTGCCGTAACCTACAGGGCTACGGACCAAGAGCTGGAAAGTGGGATTCGGCTGGAGAGCTCTTTGTTGGCCGGCACGGACACGATGGGCCGAATGGCCTCCTTCTGTGCCATAAATTTCTTTGATTCTATGATAAAGTCGCTGTACTGGAAATGGCCACTAGATGGGGGCCATGTGCTAAAGATGTTTCAAGTCTTTCTGACGTGCCAACAACAACTTGCCTTTATAGAGCACCTTTAACGCAGTAAAACGTCCCAGGGCGCTTCACAGGAGCGATTATCAGACAAAGTTTGACACCGAGCCACATAAGGAGATATTGGGACAGGTGACCAAAAGCTTGGTCAAAGAGGTCGGTCTTAAAGGAGGAGAGAGAGGCGGAGAGGTTCAGGGAGGGAATTCCAGAGCTCGGGGCCCCAGGTGGCTGAAGGCACGGCCGCCAATGGTGGAGCGATGGAAGTCGGGGATGCTCAAGAGGCCAGAATTGGAGGAGCGCCGAGATCTCGGGGGGTTGTGGGGCTGGAGGAGGTTCCCACCAGGTACACGGTACATACTCATGTGACTCGGCCAACGTTGTCTACCTGATACGTTGCAGTAAAGGATGCTCCAGAGCATGGTACATCGGCGAGACCATGCAGACACTGAGACAACGTATGAACGGACACCGCGCAACAATCGCCAGGCAGGAGGGTTGCCTCCCAGTCGGGGAACACTTCAGCAGCCAGGGGCATTCAGCCTCGGATATGCGGGTAAGCGTTCTCCAAGGCGGCCTTCGAGATACACGACAGCGCAAAATCATAGAGCAGAAACTGATAGCCAAGTTCCGCACTCATGAGGATGGCCTCAATCGCGATATCGGGTTCATGTCACGATACAGAACGTGACTTGACATCATGGCCAGTCTTCCCAGGCATTTTTTTTTTAAAAAAGGCTAACACAAGAACCTACACAGATTGACAGGATATGCAGCCAGCAGGTGGTTTGACACGTTGGACCCCCTGGGACACATCTCATTGTCTTGGCTGTGCTCTTTGATGTAGGAAAGATTTGAATATATTTTGTCTGTGTTTAAATTGTGAATTCTGGGAGATTCTCTCACTGCTAAACTTACCTGATGAAGGAGCGAACTGCTCCGAAAGCTTGTAAAATTAAATAAATCTGTTGGACTATAACCTGGTGTTGTGCGACTTCTCATTTAATTAGGGGCAGCAGGCTCCTGGTGCTTGGAGCAGGCACTCCGGCTTTTGTTGAGAGATTTCTTAAATGCAACTTTGGAAACCAAAACCCTTTTTTTCTCTCCCCCCGTCCCCCCCCCCCCCGACCCCCGTCGTTCATCCCTGTGGGCAGAGGGGGGCCAGGGGCAGGGTTGGGGGGTTGTTTAAAGTTTCTGATCAACTTTCATCAGCATGAAAAATCGCCCATCCTAAATCCAACCACGATCTCATGTCCCGCTCAGTCCCATCCTGTCCCGCTCTGCCCCAGTCCTGCTCAGTCCCATCATGTCCCGCTCTGCCCCACCCTGTCCCTGTCCCGCTCAGTCCCACCATGTCCCGCTCAGTCCCATCCTGTCCCTGTCCCGCTCTGCCCCATCCTGTCCCTGTCCCGCTCAGTCCCATCCTGTCCCTGTCCCCCTCTGCCACACCCTGTCCCTGTCCCGCTCTGCCACACCCTGTCCCTGTCCCGCTCAGTCCCATCCTGTCCCTGTCCCGCTCAGTCCCACCGTGTCCCTGTCCCGCTCTGCCCCATCCTGTCCCTGTCCCGCTCATTCCCATCCTGTCCCTGTCCCGCTCAGTCCCATCCTGTCCCTGTCCCGCTCAGTCCCATCCTGTCCCTGTCCCGCTCAGTCCCATCCTGTCCCTGTCCCGCTCAGTCCCATCCTGTCCCTGTCCCGCTCATTCCCATCCTGTCCCTGTCCCGCTCTGCCCCACCCTATCCCTGTCCCGCTCTGCCCCACCCTATCCCTGTCCCGCTCTGCCCCACCCTGTCCCTGTCCCGCTCAGTCCCATCCTGTCCCTGCCCCGCTCATTCCCATCCTGTCCCTGTCCCGCTCTGCCCCACCCTATCCCTGTCCCGCTCTGCCCCACCCTATCCCTGTCCCGCTCTGCCCCACCCTGTCCCTGTCCCGCTCTGCCCCACCCTGTCCCGCTCAGTCCCACCCTGTCCCGCTCAGTCCCACCCTGTCCCGCTCAGTCACACCCTGTCCCGATAAGCCCCACCCTGTCCCTGTCCCGCTCAGTCCCATCCTGTCCCTGTCCCGCTCAGCCCCACCCTGTCCCTGTCCCGCTCAGCCCCACCCTGTCCCTGTCCCGCTCAGCCCCACCCTGTCCCTGTCCTGCTCTGCCCCACCCTGTCCCTGTCCCGCTCTGTCTCTGGTTTTAGACCCAGCAAATAAAAAAGGACACTGAGAGAATATCTATTCCGTTTAATTATTTTCTGCATGTGGTACTGACACAACAGATTCCGCAGATTCCAGCTTGCCACCCTCCCCGTCCCTCTCCCAAAAAGACGATCCTTCCATCAGTGGCTATTCAACTGTGGGAAGCATCGCCGTTTAGCCTGATCCTGTTCTCACACAGACTGATCCCACCCAGTCTAATCCCACTCTCCCCCTCACTCCCCACACCCTTTAATATCCCACCCAGTCTAATCCCACTCTCCCCCTCACTCCCCACACCCTTTAATATCCCACCCAGTCTAATTCCACTCTCCCCCTCACTCCCCACGCCCTTTAATATCCCACCCAGTCTAATCCCACTCTCCCCCTCACTCCCCGCACTCTTTAATATCCCACCCAGTCTAATCCCACTCACCCCCTCACTCCCCGCACCCTTTAATATCCCACCCAGCCTAATCCCACTCTCCTGCTCACTCCCCACACCCTTTACTATCCCACCCAGTCGAATCCCACTCTCCCCCTCACCCTTTAACATCCCACCCAGTCTAATCCCACTCTCCCCCTCACTCCCCGCACCCTTTAATATCCCACCCAGTCTAATCCCACTCTCCCCCTCACTCCCCGTACGCTTTAATATCCCACCCAGTCTAATCCCACTCTCGCCCTCACTCCCCGCACCCTTTAATATCCCACCCAGTCTAATCCCACTCTCCCCCTCACTCCCCGCACCCTTTAATATCCCACCCAGTCTAATCCCACTCCCCCTCACTCCCCTACCCTTTAATATCCCACCCAGTCTAATCCCACTCTCCCCCTCACTCCCCGCACCCTTTAATATCCCACCCAGTCTAATCCCACTCTCCCCCTCACTCCCCGCACTCTTTAATATCCCACCCAGTCTAATCCCACTCACCCCCTCACTCCCCGCACCCTTTAATATTCAACCCAGTCTAATTCCACTCCCCCCTCACCCTTTAATATCCCACCCAGTCTAATCCCACTCTCCCCCTCACTCCCCACACCCTTTAATATCCCACCCAGTCTAATCCCACTCTCCCGCTCACTCCCCACACCCTTTAATATCCCACCCAGTCTAATCCCACTCTCCCCCTCACTCCCCACGCCCTTTAATATCCCTTCTGTTCAAGGTGTTATCTAAATCCTGTTTTAATTGTCTGCTGTGGGAGATGTTGACTCGGATCAGTTGCCCAACATGCCTACATAACACAGACCCTACAGGTCAACAAGTCTCTCACTGCGTGAAGTACTTTTACATTTTTAGACGATGCGCTGTATAAATCCAAGTCTTTCATAAATAAAAGGAGAAAATGCTGGGAAACTCTCAGCAGGTCAGGCAGCATCTGTGACGTGCGAAGCCCAGTTAACGTTTCAGGTCGATGACCTTTCATCAGTTCTGGATTTCTAGCATCTGCAGTATTTTTCTCAAGTGCACCTTTCATCCTCGCCTTGAGCTGGAGTGATACCTGACCCCCCAACGTTCCCCGTCATTTCTTTTTGTGGCCCTTTAACGGGCTGCCCGGCCCATTCAAAAGTCCGTGCAGGCGCGGGTTTTTTTTTCCAATTTAAAGCTTGCTCACCAGCTGCGCGGGACCCCTGGGGCTCTGCGCGGGACCCCTGGAGCGCTGCGCAGTTGCGCAGCTTAAAGTGAGCATTGCTGAACTCCCAGGACTGTGGAGTCTCACCCAGGACCCGAAACAGTTTTTCTGACAATTCCCCTTTCAGTGAGCCTGGTGGAACCAATCAGTACAGCTCGGAGAAACATGTGATTTCCAAGAACTTGTTGTTGGTGTTGGGAAGTTTCACAGAATGCTGTTGCCAAAACACAAATGTGACTGTGTCGCATTCCACAAAATAAATTGCACCTTCGCCACTATCTGGTTCCCAGCTGTCTGAACACAAACATAACTGATTCCGATCCTGGGACGAGGGCAGAATGCAGAGATATTTAGGTGCCTGTGTCACGTGGAAACCAGTCCCAGTCTTTATCGTGATCTGTCTGATATACATCTATCGCCAGATGACGGCTCCCGTTCCGCAGGAGGAGCTCCGCACAGCGCCGGGTGCCTCGGAGACTGCCCGGCTGGGCAGGGAGCTCAGACAGCTCCGGGAAGAGAAGGCGCGTCTGCAGATACTTCTGCAGCAGTCGGAGGCGAAAGCCAAGGGTCTGCAGTCCCAGCTCTCGCAGGTCAACCGAAGCCGGAAGGAGGACATGGTGAGTCGGAGGGGCAGCACTGAGGGAGCGCTGCACTGTCGGAGGGGCAGTACTGAGGGAGCGCTGCACTGTCGGAGGGGCAGTACTGAGGGAGCGCTGCACTGTCGGGGGGGGGGCAGTACTGAGAGAGCACCGCACTGTCTGGGTGGTGTGGGGGGGGGGGTCAGTACTGAGGGAGCGCAGCACTGTCAGAAGGGCAGTACTGAGGGAGCGCTGCACTGTCGGGGGGGGCAGTACTGAGGGAGCGCTGCACTGTCGAGGGGCAGTACTGAGGGAGCGCTGCACTGTCGGGGGGGCAGTAATGAGGGAGCGCTGCACTGTCGGGGGGGCAGTACTGAGGGAGCGCTGCACTGTCGGGGGCAGTACTGAGGGAGCGCCGCAGGGTCGCATGGTCAGTACTGAGGGAGCGCCGCACTGTCGGAGGGGCAGTACCGCACTGTCAGAGGGGCAGTACTGAGGGAGCGCTGCACTCTCGGAGGGGCAGTACTGAAGGAGCGCTGCACTGTCGGATGGGCAGTACTGAGGGAGCGCTGCACTCTCGGAGGGGCAGTACTGAGGGAGCGCTGCACTGTCGGAGGGGCAGTACTGAGGGAGCGCTGCACTGTCGGAGGAGCAGCACTGAGGGAGCGCTGCACTGTCGGAGAGGCAGTACTGAGGGAGCGCAGCAATGTCGGAGGGGCAGTACTGAGGGAGTGCCGCACTGTCGGAGGGGCAGTACTGAGGGAGCGCTGCACTCTCGGAGGGGCAGTACTGAAGGAGCGCTGCACTGTCGGCGGGGCATTACTGAGGGAGCGCTGCACTGTCGGAGGGCAGTACTGAGGGAGCGCTGCACTGTCGGAGGGGCAGTACTTAGGGAGCGCTGTACTGTCGGAGGGGCAGTACTGAGGGAGCGCTGCACTCTCGGAGGGGCAGTACTGAAGGAGCGCTGCACTGTCGGCGGGGCATTACTGAGGGAGCGCTGCACTGTCGGAGGGGCAGTACTGAGGGAGCGCTGCACTCTCGGAGGGGCAGTACTGAAGGAGCGCTGCACTGTCGGCGGGGCCTTACTGAGGGAGCGCTGCACTGTCGGAGGGGCAGTACTGAGGGAGCGCCGCACTGTCGGAGGGGCAGTACTGAGGGAGCGCCGCACTGTCGGAGGGGCAGTACTGAGGGAGTGCCGCACTGTCGGAAGGGCAGTACTGAGGGAGCGCTGCACTGTCGGAGGGGCAGTACTGAGGGAGCGCAGCACTGTCGGAGGGGCAGTACTGAGGGAGCATCGCACTGTCGGAGGGGCAGTACTGAGGGAGCGTCGAACTGTCGGAGGGGTAGTGAAGTGCTTTGGGATCTCGAGGTCGCTATTGGAATGCAAGTCTTTCTTCACTCAAAGGGCTCTGTTCTTCTGGAGAATTTACTGTCAGTGATTATCACTAAAGTGAAATAACTGCGCCCACCCAGCCTCTCTCCCGCCCTTCTCCATCGCAATCAGTTATACAGGGCATTGGTGAGACCACATCTGGAGTACTGTGTACAGTATTGGTCTCCTTATTTAAGGAAGGATGTAAATGCGCTGGAAGCAGTTCAGAGAAGGTTTACTAGACTAATACCTGGAATGGGCGGGTTGTCTTATGAGGGAAGGTTGGACAGGCTAGGCTTGTATCCGCTGGAGTTTAGAAGAGTAAGAGGTGACTTGATTGAAACATATAAGATCCTGAGGGGTCTGGACAGGGTGGATGTGGAGATTATGTTTCCTCTTGTGGGAGAATCTAGAACTAGGGGTCACTGTTTAAAAATAAGGGGTCGCCCATTTAAGACAGAGATGAGGAGAAATTTTTTCTCACAGAGGGTCGTGAGTCTTTGGAACTCTCTTCCTCAGAGGACGGTGGAAGCAGAGTCTTTGAATATTTTTAAGGCAGAGGTAGATAGATTCTTGGTAAGCAAGGGGGTGAAAGGTTATCGGGGGTAGACGGGAATGTGGAGTAATCGGATCAGCCATGATCTTATTGAATGGCGGAGCAGGCTCGAGGGGCCGAGTGGCCGACTCCTGCTCCTAATCCGTATGTTCGTATGTATGTTCTGGTCACCACATTGCAGGAAGGATGTGATTGCACTAGAGAGGGTGCAGTGGAGATTTACGAGGATGTTGCCAGGACTGGAGAATTTTAGCTATGAGGAAAGATTGGATAGGCTGGGGTTGTTTTCTTTGGAACAGAGGAGGCTGAGGGGAGATTTAATTGAGGTGTATAAAATGATGAGGGGCCGAGATAGAGTGGATAGGAAGGAGCTATTTCCCTTAGCAGAGAGGTCAATAACCAGGGGGCACAGATTTAAAGTAATTGGTCGGAGGATTAGAGGGGAGTTGAGGAGACCTTTTTTCACCCAGAGGGTGGTGGGGGTCTGGAACTCGCTGCCTGAAAGGGTGGTAGAGGCAGAAATCATTGTTGCATTTAGAAAGTACTTGGATATGAACTTGAAGTGCCGTAACCTACGGGGCTACGGACCAAGAGCTGGAAAGTGGGATTCGGCTGGAGAGCTCTTTGTTGGCCGGCACGGACACGATGGGCCGAATGGCCTCCTTCCGTGCCATAAATTTCTTTGATTCTATGATAAAGTCGCTGTACTGGAAATGGCCACTAGATGGGGGCCATGTGCTAAAGATGTTTCAAGTCTTTCTGACGTGCCAACAAAAACTTGCCTTTATAGAGCACCTTTAACGCAGTAAAACGTCCCAGGGCGCTTCACAGGAGCGATTATCAGACAAAGTTTGACACCGAGCCACATGAGATATTGGGACAGGTGACCAAAAGCTTGGTCAAAGAGGTCGGTCTTAAAGGAGGAGAGAGAGGCGGAGAGGTTTAGGGAGGGAATTCCAGAGCTCGGGGCCCCAGGTGGCTGAAGGCACGGCCGCCAATGGTGGAGTGATGGAAATCGGGGGATGCTCAAGAGGCCAGAATTGGAGGAGCGCAGAGATCTCGGAGGGTTGTGGGGCTGGAGGAGGTTACAGAGACAGGGAGGGAGGGGCAAGGAGGCCATGGAGGGATTTGAAAACAAGGATGAGAATTTTAAAATCGAGGCGTTGCCGGACTGGGAGCCAGTGTAGGTCAGCGAGCACAGGGGGATGATGGGGAAATGGGACTTGCTGCGAGAGAAGCTGACTAAAATTGTGTCAGTGACTTTTCTCAGAGGCTGGCAGCTAATTGGGTGAAAAATTAACCCAAAACTTGCCTCCAATGAAGTTTCTGCCCCACAATTCCTGCTGGCATCTGGAGTGCTGGGAGCGGATTTTCACCACCCTTTGTGTGGAGAAATGCTTCTCGATTTCCCTCCTGACTGGACTCGCTGTAATTCTAAGGTTACGGCCAATGTTTCCACTGATTTGTTTTTGGCCCGCGCGGCCCCTTTAACGGGCTGTGAGGGCCATTCAAAATTCCGCGCCTGCGCGGTTTGTCTATTTAGAAGCCGGCTCACCGGTTGCGCGGGACCTCAACAGCGCTGCGCGGCCGTGGGGCTTAAAGGGAACGTTGGTCACATCCCCTTGTTCTGGACTCCCCCCGACCAGAGGAAATAGTTTCTCTCACTCTCCCCCATCAAATTCCTTTTAACGCTTTAAACACCTCGTTCACATCACCCCTCAATCTCCTAAACTCAAGTGAATACAAGCTAGGAAACACAGACACAGATTTAACAGAGTGACATTCCAGCTCCTCCTGGCTCCACATTCAGGGAGGTGTGTTTTTTCCCCCCGAACCTACTGTTCTGGTGACAGCCTCATCGAGGCTGAATTAGATTTTGTTTTAACCCCCACCCCCCACCGCATTTATAGATTTTAACCAGCTGGCTTTGCACCGGGGTCGTGACCTGTTCTGTCTCTTGTGTCGACAGGACTAAGAAACGAAACTGTTCAACTGAACTTGCAAAGAGTTGGAAACTGAAACTGAAACTGAACCTTGGAGCCCAGGAAGCTGCAGATTCCAACTCCCTGCTCCATTTAATTAGTCATGATGCGGAGATGCCGGTGTTGGACTGGGGTGGACAAAATTGAGAGGTCGCACAACACCAGGTTATAGTCCAACAGTTTTATTTGAAATCACAAGCTTTCGGAGCTATCGATTTGCTCCTTCCTCAGGTGAAGTGACTTCACCTGAGGAAGGAGCAAATCGATAGCTCCGAAAGCTTGTGATTTCAAATAAAACTGTTGGACTATAACCTGGTGTTGTGCGACCATTTAATTAGGGGCAGCAGGCTCCTGGTGCTTGGAGCAGGCACTCCGGCTTTTATTGAGAGATTTCTCAAATGCAACTTTGGAAACCAAAACCATTTTTTTCCCTATTTCCCCCCCCCCCCCCTGTCGTTCATCCCTGTGGGCAGAGGGGGGCCAGGGGCAGGGTTGGGGGGTTGTTTAAAGTTTCTGATCAACTATCATCAGCATGAAAAATCGCCCATCCTAAATCCAACCACGATCTTATGTCCCGCTCAGTCCCATCCTGTCCCGCTCTGCCCCAGTCCTGCTCAGTCCCATCCTGTCCCTGTCCCGCTCTGCCCCACCCTGTCCCGCTCAGTCCCATCCTGTCCCTGTCCCGCTCAGTCCCATCCTGTCCCTGTCCCGCTCAGTCCCATCCTGTCCCTGTCCCGCTCAGTCCCATCCTGTCCCTGTCCCGCTCAGTCCCATCCTGTCCCTGTCCCGCTCAGTCCCATCCTGTCCCTGTCCCGCTCAGTCCCATCCTGTCCCTGTCCCGCTCAGTCCCATCCTGTCCCTGTCCCGCTCTGCCCCACCCTGTCCCTGTCCCGCTCTGCCCCACCCTGTCCCTGTCCCGCTCTGCCCGCCCCTGTCCCTGTCCTGCTCTGCCCCACCCTGTCCCTGTCCCATCCTGTCCCGCTCAGTCCCACCCTGTCCCTGTCCCGCTCTGTCTCTGGTTTTAGACCCAGCAAATAAAAAAGGACACTGAGAGAAGTATCTATTCCGTTTAATTATTTTCTGCGCGTGGTACTGACACAACAGATTCCGCAGATTCCAGCTTGCCACCCTCCCCGTCCCTCTCCCAAAAAGACGATCCTTCCATCAGTGGCTATTCAACTGTGGGAAGCATCGCCGTTTAGCCTGATCCTGTCCTCACACAGACTGATCCCACCCAGTCTAATCCCACTCTCCCCCTCACTCCCCACACCCTTTAATATCCCACCCAGTCTAATCCCACTCTCCCCCTCACTCCCCATATCCTTTAATATCCCACCCAGTCTAATCCCTCACTCCCCGTACCCTTTAATATCCCACCCAGTCTAATCCCACTCTCCCCCTCACTCCCCATATCCTTTAATATCCCACCCAATCTAATCCCACTCTCCCCCTCACTCCCCGTACCCTTTAATATCCCACCCAGTCTAATCCCACTCTCCCCCTCACTCCCCATACCCTTTAATATCCCACCCAATCTAATCCCACTCTCCCCCTCACTCCCCGTACCCTTTAATATCCCACCCAGTCTAATCCCACTCTCCCGTTCACTCCCTGTACCCTTTAATATCCCACTCTCCCCCTCACTCCCCACACCCTTTAATATCCCACCCAGTCTAATCCCACTCTCCCTCTCACTCCCCGCACCCTTTAATATCCCACCCAGTCTAATCCCACTCACCCCCTCACTCCCCGCACCCTTTAATATCCCACCCAGTCTAATCCCACTCTCCCCCTCACTCCCCACGCCCTTTAATATCCCTTCTGTTCAAGGTGTTATCTAAATCCTGTTTTAATTGTCTGCTGTGGGAGATGTTGACTCGGATCAGTTGCCCAACATGCCTACATAACACAGACCCTACAGGACAACAAGTCTCTCACTGCGTGAAGTACTTTTACATTTTTAGACGATGCGCTGTATAAATCCAAGTCTTTCATAAATAAAAGGAGAAAATGCTGGGAAACTCTCAGCAGGTCAGGCAGCATCTGTGACGTGCGAAGCCCAGTTAACGTTTCAGGTCGATGACCTTTCATCAGTTCTGGATTTCTAGCATCTGCAGTATTTTTCTCAAGTGCACCTTTCATCCTCGCCTTGAGCTGGAGTGATACCTGACCCCCCAACGTTCCCCGTCATTTCTTTTTGGGGCCCTTTAACGGGCTGCCCGGCCCATTCAAAACAGTCCGTGCAGGCGCGGTTTTTTTTTTCCAATTTAAAGCTTGCTCACCAGCTGCGCGGGGCCCCTGGAGCGCTCAGCTTAAAGTGAGCATTGCTGAACTCCCAGGACTGTGGAGTCTCACCCAGGACCCGAAACAGTTTTTCTGACAATTCCCCTTTCAGTGAACCTGGTGGAACCAATCAGTACAGCTCGGAGAAACATGTGATTTCCAAGAACTTCTTGTTGGTGTTGGGAAGTTTCACAGAATGCTGTTGCCAAAACACAAATGTGACTGTGTCGCATTCCACAAAATAAATTGCACCTTCGCCACTATCTGGTTCCCAGCTGTCTGAACACAAACATAACTGATTCCGATCCTGGGACGAGGGCAGAATGCAGAGATATTTAGGTGCCTGGGTCACGAGGAACCCAGTCCCTGTCTTTATCGTGATCTGTCAGATATACATCTATCGCCAGATGACGGCTCCCGTTCCGCAGGAGGAGCTCCGCACAGCGCCGGGTGCCTCGGAGACTGCCCGGCTGGGCAGGGAGCTCAGACAGCTCCGGGAAGAGAAGGCGCGTCTGCAGAAACTTCTGGAGCAGTCGGAGGCGAAAGCCAAGGGTCTGCAGTCCCAGCTCTCGCAGGTCAACCGAAGCCGGAAGGAGGACATGGTGAGTCGGAGGGGCAGCACTGAGGGAGCGCTGCACTGTCGGAGGGGCAGTACTGAGGGAGCGCTGCACTGTCGGAGGGGCAGTACTGAGGGAGTGCTGCACTGTCGGAGGGGCAGTACTGAGGGAGCGCTGCACTGTCGGAGGGGCAGTACTGAGGGAGCGCTGCACTGTCGGAGGGACAGTACTGAGGGAGCGCTGCACTGTCGGAGGGGCAGTACTGAGGGAGCGCTGCACTGTCGGGGGGGGGCAGTACTGAGGGAGCGCCGCACTGTCGGAGGGGCAGTACTGAGGGAGCGCTGCACTGTCGGAGGGGCAGTACTGAGGGAGCGCTGCACTGTCGGGGGGGGGGGGCAGTACTGAGGGAGCGCTGCACTGTCGAGGGGCAGTACTGAGGGAGCGCTGCACTGTCGGGGGGGGCAGTAATGAGGGAGCGCTGCACTGTCGGGGCAGTACTGAGGGAGCACTGCACTGTCGGGGGGGCAGTACTGAGGGAGCGCTGCACTGTCGGGGGCAGTACTGAGGGAGCGCAGCACTGTCGGAGGGGCAGTACTGAGGGAGCGCTGCACTGTCGGAGGGGCAGTACTGAGGGAGCGCAGCACTGTCGGGGGGGGGGGGGCAGTACTGAGAGAGCACCACACTGTCGGGGTGGTGGGGGGGGGCAGTACTGAGGGAGCGCAGCACTGTCAGAAGGGCAGTACTGAGGGAGCGCTGCACTGTCGGGGGGGCAGTACTGAGGGAGCGCTGCACTGTCGGGGGGGCAGTACTGAGGGAGCGCTGCACGGTCGGGGGGGCAGTACTGAGGGAGCGCTGCACGGTCGGAGGGGCAGTACTGAGGGAGCGCCGCACTGTCGGAGGGGCAATACTGAGGGAGCGCCGCACTGTCGGAGGGGCAGTACTGAGGGAGCGCCGCACTGTCGGGGGGGCAGTACTGAAGGAGCGCCGCACTGTCGGGGGGGCAGTACTGAAGGAGCACTGCACTGTCGGGGGGCAGTACTGAGGGAGTGCTGCACTGTCGGAGGGGCAGTACTGAGGGAGCGCAGCACTGTCGGAGGGGCAGTACTGAGGGAGCGCCGCACTGTCGGAGGGGCAGTACTGAGGGAGCACTGCACTGTCGGGGGGGCAGTGAAGTGCTTTGGGACCTCATGAGGTCGCTATTGGAATGCAAGTCTTTCTTCTCTCAAAGGGCTCTGTTCTCCTGGAGAATTTACTGTCAGTGATTATCACTAAAGTGAAATATCTGCGCCCACCCAGCCTCTCTCCCGCCCTTCTCCATAGCAACCGTACTTCATATGCGATCCTAGACAGTGCTTCGGCAGGCACTTCCACCACAGTGTGCATCACAGCCATGCCTGGTATCCAGACACACACACACACACTCCTGCAGGGCTCCATAAACCACTTTGCTTTGCAATTACCCTCCCCATCTTTATTAATCTTTTCTCGACTACACTTCCAGCCAGTCAACTCTCTGGATTCTTCCTAGTTCTCTCTCTCCTCTGTGCGATTATTATCGCTCCTCCAAATCCGGCCTCTTGAGCATCCCCGATTTTCATCGCTCCACCATTGGCGGCTGTGCCTTCAGTTGTTCAGGTCCTACGCTCTGGAATTCCCTCCCTAAACCTCTCCGCCTCTCCAACTCTCCTCCTTTTAAGACAGGAATTCGGGGATGTGTGAGAGGCCAGAATTGGAGGAGCGCGGAGAGATCTCGGAGGGTTTTGGGGCTGGAGGAGGTTGCAGAGATAGGGACGGGTGAAGAGGGAATTGAAAAGAAGGATGAGAATTTTGAAATCGAGGCGTTGCCGGACTGGGAGCCAGTGTAGGTCAGCGAGCACAGGGGGTGATGGGTGAACGGGACTTGGTGCGAGTTAGGACACGGGCAGCAGAGTTTTGGATGAGCTGAAGTTTATGGAGGGTGGACGATGCGACCCGGCCAGGCGAGCGTTGGAATAGTCCAGTCTGGAGGTAACAAAGGCACGGATGAGGGTTTCAGCAGCGGATGAGCTGAGGCAGGGGCGGAGACGGGCGATGTTACAGAGGTGGAAATAGGCGCTGTGGAGTTCTTGGGTCTGTGCCAATTAACCCTTTCACTCTTTAAGTTCCAAAAGATTCGATTTGACCCTTATTGGTGACAGTGATTATACTTTATTCAGTGTCAGCGAGACTCGATACATCACTAGTATCTGAGCAGTAGTTAACAAGGTGCAATCAAGTGTTATATTACCCGTTGTGCCCTGGGTAAGAACATAAGAAATAGGAGCAGGAGTAGGCCAATCGGCCCTTCGAGCCTGCTCCGCCATTCAATAAGATCATGGCTGATCTGATCCTCACCTCAAATCTAAAGAACACAAGAAGTAGGAGCAGGACCCGGCCACTCAGCCCCTGGGCCCGCTACGCCACCCACAGGGCCTCGACCGATCCGAACTCAGCCTCATGTCCAATTTCCTGCCCGCTCACCGTAACCCCTAATTCCCTTTACTTCTAGGAAACTGTCTATTTCTGTTTTAAATTTATTTAATGATGTAGCTTCCACAGCTTCCTGGGGCAGCAAATTCCACAGACCTACTACCCTCTGAGTGAAGAAGTTTCTCCTCATCTCAGTTTTGAAAGAGCAGCCCCTTATTCTAAGATTATGCCCCCTAGTTCTAGTTTCACCCATCCTTGGGAATATCCTTACCGCATCCACCCGATCAAGCCCCTTCACAATCTTATATGTTTCAATAAGATCGCCTCTCACTCTTCTGAACTCCAATGAGTAGCGTCCCAATCTACTCAACCTCTCCTCATATGTCAACCCCCTCATCCCGGGGATTAACCGAGTGAACCTTCTTTGTACTGCCTCGAGAGCAAGTATGTCTTTTCTTAAGTATGGACACCAAAACTGTATGCAGTATTCCAGGTGCAGTCTCACCAATACCTTATATAACTGCAGCAATACCTCCCTGTTTTTATAATCTATCCCCCTAGCAATAAAAGCCAACATTCCGTTGGCCTTCTTGATCACCTGCTGCACCTGCATACTAACTTTTTGATTTTCTTGCACTAGGACCCCCAGATCCCTTTGTACTGCAGTACTTTCCAGTTTCTCGCCATTAAGATAATAACTTGCTCTCTGATTTTTCCTGCCAAAGTGCATAACCTCACATTTTCCAATATTGTATTGCATCTGCCAAATCTCTGCCCACTCACCCAGCTTGTCTATATCCCCTTGTAGGTTTTTTATGTCCTCCTCACTTTCTACTTTCCCTCCCATCTTTGTATCATCTGCAAACTTTGATATGTTACACTCTGTCCCCTCCTCCAAATCGTTAATATAGATTGTAAAGAGTTGGGGACCCAGCACCGACCCCTGCGGAACACCACTGGCTACTGGTTGCCAGTCCGAGAATGAACCATTTATCCCAACTCTGCTTCCTGTTAGATAACCAATCCTCCACCCATGCCAGAATATTCCCCCCAATCCAGTGATTTTTTATCTTGAGCAATAATCTTTTATGTGGCACCTTGTCGAATGCCTTCTGGAAGTCTAAATACACTACATCCATTGGTTCCCCTTTATCCACCCTGTACGTTATGTCCTCAAAGAACTCAAGCAAATTTGTCAGACATGACTTCCCCTTCATAAAGCCATGCTGACTTTGTCCTATTAAATTATGTTTATCTAAATGTTCCGTTACTGTCTCCTTAATAATAGACTCCAAAATTTTACCCACCACAGATGTTAGACTAACTGGTCTATAATTTCCAGCCTTCTGCCTACTACCCTTTTTAAATAAGGGTGTTACATTAGCAGTTTTCCAATCTGCCGGGACCTTTGCTGAGTCCAGGGAATTTTGGAAAATTATTACCAAAGCATCCACAATCCCTACTGCCACTTCCCTCAAGACCCTAGGATGTAAGCCATCAGGTCCAGGGGATTTATCCGCCTTGAGTCCCATTATTTTACTGAGTACCAATTCCTTAGTGATTTTAATCGTATTTAGCTCCTCCCCCCCCTAGAGCCCCCTGTTTGTCCAGTGTTGGGATATTCTTAGTGTCCTCTACTGTAAAGACTGAAACAAAATATTTGTTCAGCATTTTTGCCATCTCCATGTTTCCCACCATTAATTTCCCGGTCTCATCCTCTAAGGGACCTACGTTTGCCTTAGCCTTAGGGTAGAAAGGTTGCAATCTCCACGGGCGAGTCCCCGTTAGCCCCTTAGACTCTGCGTACGGTCAGTGTCGCGCATGTGGTCCCTCCACCAGTCTGGCCCGTCTGTGGATAGTCCCAAGCTTCTCAGCCGACTACCTCCACAACCCTTGTGTGTAAGAGGGCGAACCTCCTCTTATACCCCTTCTTCACAGCAAAGTCTATGGGGACCAGTTAACCCAATCACGGACCTGCACCTGAATTTCACCACCCAGTTACAGGGATGCCACGTGCTCACTGGTCCCGCCTGGCCCAGTCAGGCCATTACCCTCATGCCCCTTCTCCTGACACCACCTGTGTTTCACTCCCTAACAGGGCCTAATTCAAACGAGACATGATGTCCTTGTCCATCATTTGACTCGCCTGGGAAAAGAACAGTTATGATTCGCTGTGACTTCGCAGTTGTCCCTTATCAGGGTCTCTGGAATTTTGCCAAGCTGGCCTTGTTGTTTTGCAGGCGGCTATTCTTTTATGAGAAAATGCTGAAATAGTCTTTTTAAATTTTGATCAAGAAAGGACCCATGAGTCATTAGTTTTCCTCCATCTTACCTCCGAAACCAGGGCCACCCGGGACATGTCACAATAGGTTTACAAGTATGATCATAAGTGCAACCATTACATAATGAAATCTTTAATCTACAATTAATGATGGTATGAATTGATTATATTTCGGGTCAGTTAGTCAGTGAATGTGAAGTGGAGACTTTTCCCAGTATTCTCACAGTGTTCTTGGTGATGGTTAAGATGTTTGCTTCTTCACTGTGCCTTTTAAATAAAAGATGCCTGGGAGCAGGCCATGCAGTATTAGTCACACCGTGTACTTTGTACGAAATTCCCTCATCCCAACAAGGACAAGGTCACTTTTCGCATCACACCCCGCCATTTCGAGGGACTGATTAAGTACCACAGCGGGGGTACAGATGAGGCATGACCTAACTGAATGGTGGAACAGGCTCGGTGGGGGGAGGGTGGGGGCTGAATGGCCTCCTCCTGTTCCGATGCCCCTATTTAGTACTGCTGAGTTCTAATTAACCATTGCCACAGGTTGGAGATTCCCAGATCAAAGGGATAAGTGTTAAGGTTAAGTGAGTGGGCAGTAAGGTGGCAGATGGCGTATAATGTGAGGAAATGTGAGGTTATTCACTTTGGTAGGAAGAATAGAAAAACAGAATATTTTTTAAATGGTGTGAAGCTATTAATTGTTGGTGTTCAGAGAGATTTAGGTGTCCTCGTACAGGAAATACAGAGAGTTAGCATGCAGGTACAGCAAGCAATTAGGAAGGCAAATGGCATGTTGGCCTTTATTGCAAGGGAGTACAAGAGTAAGGAAGTCTTGCTACAATTGTACAGGGCTTTGGTGAGACCACACTTGGAGTACTGTGCACAGATTTTGGTCTTCTTTTCTGAGGAAGGATATACTTGTCTTAGAGAAGCTGCAACAAAGGTTCACTAGATTGATCCCTGGGATGAGAGGATTGTCCTATGAGGAGAGATTGAGTAGATTGGGCCTGTACTCTCTGGAGTTTAGAAGAATGAGAGGTGATTTCATTGAAACATAGAAGATTCTGAGGGGGATTGACAGGGTAGATGCTGAGAGGCTGTTTTCCCCTGGCTGAAAAGTCTAGAACCAGGGGGCACAGTCTCAGGATAAGGAGTCGGCCATTTAAGACTGAGATGAGGAGGAATTTCTTCACTCAGAGGGCTGTGGATGCTGAGGCATTGAGTATATTCAAGGCTGAGATCGATAGATTTTTGAACTCTAGGGGAATCAAGGGATATGGGGATCAGGCGGGAAGGTGGAGTTGAGATAGAAGATCAGCCAGGGTCTTCTTGAATGGCGGAGCAGGCTCGAGGGGCCGTGTGGCCTCCTGCTGCTCCTAATTCTTATGTTCTTAGGTTTGCGATAGGTTTTAATTATCTCGGACGCTGAATAAAACACTTTTTTTAATGCTCCCTGTGATTTTTCTCCCGGGTGTTGCTCGCGGCCAGTGTCCCGGAGATTAATCTTCAATTCCTGGAGACTCCAGGACAATCCTGGAGGGTTGGCGACCCCCCCTAGCAGTGAATGAAGCCCCGTTTCACTGGAGCTCGCTGCTCCCCGAGCCAAGCTGACCCAGGGCAGCTACGACACTGGCATCGACCCCGACAATGTGGAAGGTCGTCCAGGTACGTCCCGTCCGCAGAAAAACGGGATGGATTTAATTCTGCTCCCATTCTCAGTAAAGTGATGGACGGATTCATCATCAGGAGCAGCAAGTGCCCCCAATGAAGAAGAGCAGGGGGAGTTCTCCCCGGTGTCCTGGGGCCAATATTTATCCCTCAATCAACATCATTAAAGCAGATTATCTGGTCATTATCATATTGCTGTTTGTGGGAGCTTGCTGTGCACAAATTGGCTGCCGTGTTTCCTACATTACATAGAAGATAGGAGCAGGAGTAGGCCATTCGGCCCCTCGAGCCTGCTCCGCCATTTAATGAGATCATGGCTGATCATCCAAATTCAGTACCCTGTCCCTGCTTTCTCCCCATATCCCTTGATTCCTTTAGCCTTAAGAAATGTATCTATCTCCTTCTTGAATATATTTAATGAATTGGCCTCAACTGCCTTCTGTGGTAGAAAATTCCACAGGTTCACCACTCTTTGGGTGAAGAAATTCCTCCTCATCTCAGTCCTAAATTGCTTACTCCTTATCCGTAGACTGTGACCTCTGGTTCTGGACTCCCCCGCCATCGGGAACATCCTTCCTGCATCTAGTCTGTCTAGTCCTGTTAGAATTTTATAAGTTTCAATGAGATCCCCTCTCATTCTTCTAAACTCTAGCGAATATAAGCCTAATCGACCCAATCTCTCTTCATACGTCATTCCTGCCATCCCAGGTATCAGTCTGGTAAATCTTCGCTGCACTCCCTCCATGGCAAGAACATCCTTCCTCAGATAAGGCAACCAAAACTGCACACAATACTCAAGGTGTGGTCTCATCAAGGCCTTGTACAACTGCAGCAAGACATCCTTGCTCCTGTACTCGAATCCTCTCGCTATGAAGGCCAACATACCATTTGCCTTCTTAACCGCCTGCTGCACCTGCATGCTTACCTTCAGCGACTGGTGCACAAGGACACCCAGGTCTCGTTGCACTTCCCCTTTTCGCAATCTATTGCCGTTCAGATAATAATCTGTCTTCCTGTTTTTGCCACCAAAGTGGATAACCTCGCATTTATCCACATTATACTGCATCTGCCCAATCACCCAACCTGTCCAAATCATACTGGAGTTTCTCTGCATCCTCCTCTATTAACTATTAACTTTACTATTAACTGTACTATTAACTTTCTCCTTTCACTTTTTTGTACATCTTTTTACTCAAGAATGAGTGATGGCAAGAGTGTTGGAGGAGTACTCAACTGGACAGGTTATGGAACTGATACGACAGAACTGCAACACGCCACATGAATGACCTCATCCATGCCGATGTTAATTGAACTCCCTCACACTGATATCAGCACTGTCCAAACCACAATATTCAAATCAACCTTATGATAGCAAAGGATGTGAACGTTCATTAATTGTTTGATCTACAAGGGGAGACAATAACTCTGTTTGGGGGTGAGATCTCTCAATAAAGAACTTTTCCAGCTCTGAATTCTGGAAGAGAGAGAGAGCTGCAACCTCGTCCAAGGTATTCCTGCTCTGAAGGAATCAGCCTTCCTGTTTTTGCCACCAAAGTGGATAACCTCGCATTTATCCACATTATACTGCATCTGCCATGCATTACAACAGTGACTAGACTTCATAAAGTACTTCATTGGCTGTAAAGCACTTTGGGATGTCCGGTGGGTCTGTCTGTCTGTCTGTCTGTCTGTCTGTCTGTCTGTCTGTCTGTGTCTCTGTCTCTTCCACATAGAGTGACCTCAATCCTTCCTCCTGTCTGCTATTCCCCATCCAGCTTTCCCAAAGGGACCTGACAAACATTTTACAGATGTCTCTTTTTTCTTCTTTTTTTTTTGTACCTTTTTCAACAGACGTCCCTGCAAAAGCAGATCGCAGTTCAGGAGGAAACCATCGCAGACCTACGGAAACATAACGAGGACCTGAACAATGAAAACACTAACCTGCAAGGTCAGTACAACAATAACTTGCATTTATACAGCGCCTTTAATGTAGTAAAACGTCCCAAGGCGCTTCACAGGAGCGATTATCAAACAAAATTTGACACCGAGCCACATAAGGAGATGTTAGGACAGGTGAAAGGTCGGTTTTAAGGAGCGTCCTAAAGGAGGAGAGAGAGGTGGAGAGGTTTAGGGAGGGAATTCCAGAGTTTAGGAGCACGGCCGCCAATGGGATTAAAATCAGGAATGTGCAAGAGGTCGGAATTGGAGGAGCGCAGAGATCTCGGGCGGGGGGGGGAGGGCGCAGAGATCTCGTGGGGGGGGGGGGGGGAGCTGCCAATGGTGGAGCAATTAATATCGGGGATGCGCAAGAGGCCAGCACTGGAGGAACGCAGAGATCTCACGGGTTGTAGGGCTGGAGGAGGTTACAGAGATAGGGAGGGGCGAGGCCATGGAGGGATTTGAAAACAAGGATGAGTATTGCGTTCAGTAGAGGAAGAGGAGAGCATTAGAAAAATGAATAAGGGGGAGGATTTTTTTTTTATTATTCAGGGTCAAACACAGCATGAAATACTGAAAAGGCCCAGGGAGCAAGTTAAAGGCTGTCACTCACTGGGACTCCGGCTTACTTTGCGATTTCAACAGGTTTTTTTACTCTTACTTTATTAGGTGATCTCAAACATTGCGAAGAGAAATTCTCTCACCTGAAACAGGAGCAACAGAACCAGGAGCAGAAACTCAGTAGGCTGGCTAACGATCTGGAAGAGAAACAGAGTGAAGTTCATCAGTTGCGTCACCGAACCTCAAGCCTGTATCAGCAACTGTAAGCGCCCGTGTGTCTCTTTATAAATAAAATTTTACATTGAGAAGCACTGGCGATCGCTCAAGGCCCAGAGATAGGCACACAGCAGCAGGAAACTCGAGGAGATTTGGATATATATTTGAAAAGGACAATTTTGCAGGGCTGTGGGGAAAGAGCAGGGGGGAGTGGGACTAATTGGAGAGCTCTTTCAAAGAGCCGGCACAGGCACGATGGGCCGAATGGTCTGCTTCTGTGCTGTATGATTCTATGAGAGAAGATGAGGTGAAAAGAAAGAAAGACTTGCATTAATATAGCGCTTTTTACGATCTTAGGAAGTCCCAAAGCGCTTTACAGCCAATGAAGTACTTTTTGAAGTGTAGTCACTGTTGTAATGTGGGAAACGCAGCAGCCAATTTGCGCACAGCAGGCTCCCACAGACAGCATTGTGATAATGAGCAGATCATCTGTTTTAGTGATGTTGGTTAAGGGATAAATATTGGCCCAGGACACCGGGGAGAACTCCCCTGCTCTTCGAAATAGTGCCATGGGATTTTTAACGTCCACCTGAGAGAACAGACGGGGCCTCGGTTTAACGTCTCATCCAAAAGACGGCACCTCCAACAGTGCAGCACTCCCTCAGTACTGGCACTGGAGTGTCAGCCTGGATTATGTGCTCAAGTCCCTGGAGTGGGGCTTTAACCCACAACTTTCAGAACCAGAGGCGAGAGAGAGCTACCCACTGACATCTAAAGGAATGGGGGGAGGGCATCAAGTTAGGGTTGAATAGTGGAGATGTAAGGATGGCTGAATATTCTGGAGATTTCCTCAATTCCCTTTGGCCAAGAGGGAGTGTTTTATAGAACTGGGTGGGTAGAGTCCATGATAGGGGAGTGTACACATGGGCTGTGGGAGGAGATTAAATGGGTGGGTAGAGTCCATGATAGGGTAGAGTGTACATGGGCTGTAGGAGGAGATTAAATGGGTGGGTAGAGCCCATGATAGGGTAGAGTGTGCATGGGCCATGGGAGGAGATTAAATGGGTGGGTAGAGCCCATGATGGGGTAGAGTGTGCATGGGCTGATGGACTAATTACTTTTTCTCATTCTATGCTTTACATTCCAATCATTCTTAATATTGAAAATTAATTCTGACTTTATCTTCTGACAGACAAGAGTGTACGCCACGCAGGAAACATAAGAATGACAGTCTGTTGACCATTTTACTTTGTGTTTACGGTCATTGCCTGGGTTTCGGGTCGTGCTATGAATGCAGTTAATGGTAAGTTGAACCAAAACAGAAGAATCTGTGGATTGGTACCCAACACGCCCTGAGGAATGGGGGGTGGGTGGGGGGTCAGGCTGTGGGGGGAGAACGGGACGGGGTGTTTGGGGGTGGGTGGGTGGGATGAACATGGGGAAAGGAAAATAAAAATTCTAAAACCTTTTCCTTGTGTTGTACAGGACTCCTCCAAAGTCCTGGCGTGAAGAGAAGCCCTCAACATGTAGAGAGGAAGCAAACACTCCTGTGCGAAGAGAATGAGGCTGACGGTGATTGCAGGAAGCAACGTTCGCTTCTAGTCTCTGGATAGCGATCTTCAAAGGAAAAATGATGCAAACGAGCTTCTCTGTGACGCAAATGGAAAGCAAGATCCTTGTCCTTTACAGCTGAAAGATTGTCTAGAGCTGGTATCGCTGTGGTGGCCTCTCACCAAAGCCCAGATTCACTTGGTTGCCAGCAGGTTGTCACTCTCCCCGGTGTGTACCCCGTGTCTTTTTATTAAAAAACTGAAGGCTTTTGGGGCTGGTGGACACAGATCTGTAGCACGGTGTGGTTTCCAGCCTAGTTGGTTTAAGTAACAGTGATAGTGAAGCTTGCCCTGGAGTTAACATGGACGTACGAGACACAGAATGTGAAAAGGCCACTCTACATCAGTCCCACTCTTTCAACAGCCCATGTTAACTCTACCCCATCATGGACTCTACCTACCCATTTAATCTTCTCTCACAGCCCCTGGACACTCTCCGCTATCATGGACTCTACCCACCCATTTAATCTCCTCCCACAGTCTAGTTCCAAAGCTGGCACAGGCACGATGGGACGAATGGCCTCCTCCTGTGCTGTTTAATTCTATGATAGTTTATACTTATTCAGAGACTAACTAACAGAACACCAAGTTAATTCTGTGTCTGTATTTTTAATAAAACACTTGTGTACATATTTGCAATCAAATATAATGGTAAAAAAAAACTCTCGTATCATGTGGAGAGATTTTGTTCCTTCCACTGATCTCCAGATGAAATTGCAGTCATTCCGAAACTCCATCCTGATCGGAGCAGAGCACATGACGTGACACAGGCACAAGACACAGACATTGACGTCTGTCACTACATGGGGGAATATTCCAGCTTCACGCTACTGACTCACTACCCGCAGCAAGTGATGGAAACTCGGGTCTACGATTTTCTGACCATTTTTAAGCTTTTGGGAAACAATGCACAGTACATGCCCAACTTTCTGATTCACACACTCAGCGAGCGAAGGAGAGAATTAAACCTCATGCATAGATCATTGGAACCCCTCGATTAGATTCCGGCCTGTAACTCACTCCCGGGTATCCGTTATTCTATATATGAACCCCCCGATTAGATTCCAGCCTGTAACTCACTCCCGGGTATCCATTATTCTATATATAAACCACCCGAACCCCTCGAATAGATTCCAGCCTGGAACTCACTCCCAGGTATCTGTTATTCTATATATGAACCCCCCGATTAGATTCCAGCCTGTAACTCACTCCCGGGTATCCGTTATTCTATATATAAACCCCCCCAGAAACCCTCGATTAGATTCCAGCCTGTAACTCACTCCCGGGTATCTGCTATTCTATATATAAACCCCCCCGAACCCCTCGAGTAGATTCCAGCCTGTAACTCACTCCTGGGTATCCGTTATTCTATATATAAACCCCCCCGAACCCCTCAATTAGATTCCAGCCTGTAACTCACTCCTGGGCATCCGTTATTCTATATTTAAAACCCCCCCGAACCCCTCGATTAGATTCCAGCCTGTAACTCACTCCCGGGTATCTGTTATTCTATATATAAACCCCCGAACCCCTCGATTAGATTCCAGCCTGTAACTCACTCCTGGGTATCTGTTATTCTGTATATAAACCACCCCGAACCCGTCGATTAGATTCCAGCCTGTAACTCACTCCCGGGTATCTGCTATTCTATATATAAACCCCCCCGAACCCCTCGAGTAGATTCCAGCCTGTAACTCACTCCTGGGTATCCGTTATTCTATATATAGACCCCCCCCGAACCCCTCGATTAGATTCCAGCCTGTAACTCACTCCCGGGTATCTGTTATTCTATATATAAACCCCCGAACCCCTCGATTAGATTCCAGCCTGTAACTCACTCCCGGGTATCTGTTATTCTATATATAAACCACCCCGAACCCCTCGATTAGATTCCAGCCTGTAACTCACACCCGGGTATCTGTTATTCTATATATAAACCCCCGAACCCCTCGATTAGATTCCAGCCTGTAAGATGTTTAAATTCACCCTGTCCTTTAACCCGTGCAACTGTTTCCAAAGTTCAGACCCGTGGAACAGACAACACAAAACACAGGGATTTCAGGGAAAACTATCTTTTACTTACAAATCAGCCAGAGGTTACAAGTAAGCTCACAGAAACTGTTACATACAGTAAAGTTTACAATCCGCACTCATTCGTTTACTTATTACAAGTCGGCACGCATGGATCTGCTCATTTACTTTAAGCTCAAGTGGTCATAAGCAAAACACATACGTACCGGCACGCAGAATGGTCGGTTCGGCGGTGACCAGTACCTCTTTAACTGGCAACTGACCCAAGCTGCCTGACTGCAGCCCCGGGGTGTCTTTTAGCAGCACTTTTTACAGCCCCAAAACTTGGCAGCCCGCCCACAGCATTCATCTCCCAAATTGTAGTAATGAAGGCCAGCAGTTGTTTGCCTCTGCTTCTTATCAGTAGTCAGCCAGACAGTCAGTGGGCCTCAAGGCCGGCCACATCCCAAAGTCTGAAGATGTTCCTGTGTTTGCGACTATTCCCCAGTTCAGTAGCTTGCTTCTACAGAACTCTCAAGGTCTGCTCCGTATCTGTGAAGGGCGGTTGGCAGCCTTCACAGCTTTCAGCCCCAGCAGTTTTATTTTTGCTAAAGTTCGCTCAGCAACCAGGCTCTTGGCCTCGCGGAGCCTGCTGTTACATAAAATGTGGTCAACTTGTAAGTTTGGTCAAGTTAAAGCCTGTAACTCACTCCCGGGTATCTGTTATTCTATATATAAACCCCTTGAACCCGTCGATTAGATTCCAGCCTGTAACTCACTCCCGGGTATCTGTTATTCTATATATAAACCCCCCCGAGCCCCTCGATTAGATTCCAGTCTGTAACTCACTCCCGGGTATCTGTTATTCTATATATAAACCCCCTCGATTAGATTCCAGCCTGTAACTCACTCCCGGGTATCTGTTATTCTATATATAAACCCCCTCGAACCCCCCGATTAGATTCCAGCCTGTAACTCACTCCTGGGTATCTGTTATTCTATATATAAACCCCCCGAACCCCTCGATTAGATTCCAGCCTGTAACTCACTCCCGGGTATCCGTTATTCTATATAAGAACCCCCTCGAACCCCGCAATTAGATTCCAGCCTGTAACTCACTCCCGGGTATCCATATTCTATATATAAACCCCCCCGAGCCCCTCGATTAGATTCCAGTCTGTAACTCACTCCCGGGTATCTGTTATTCTATATATAAACCCCCTCGATTAGATTCCAGCCTGTAACTCACTCCCGGGTATCTGTTATTCTATATATAAACCCCCTCGAACCCCCCGATTAGATTCCAGCCTGTAACTCACTCCTGGGTATCTGTTATTCTATATATAAACCCCCCGAACCCCTCGATTAGATTCCAGCCTGTAACTCACTCCCGGGTATCCGTTATTCTATATAAGAACCCCCTCGAACCCCGCAATTAGATTCCAGCCTGTAACTCACTCCCGGGTATCCATATTCTATATATAAACTCCCCCGAACCCCTCGATTAGATTCCAGACTGTAACTCACTCCCAGGTATCTGTTATTCTATATATAAACCCCCTCGATTAGATTCCAGCCTGTAACTCACTCCCGGGTATCTGTTATTCTATATATAAACCCCCTCGAACCCCTCAATTAGATTCCAGCCTGTAACTCACTCCCGGGTATCTGTTATTCTATATATGAACCCCTCGATTAGATTCCAGCCTGTAACTCACTCCCGGGTATCTGTTATTCTATATATAAACCCCCCCCGAACCACTCGATTAGATTCCAGCCTGTAACTCACTCCCGGGTATCCGTTATTCTATATATGAACCCCCTCGAACCCATCGATTAGATTCCAGCCTGTAACTCACTCCTGGGTATCTGTTATTCTATATATAAACCCCCTCGAACCCCGCAATTAGATTCCAGCCTGTAACTCACTCCCGGATATCCGTTATTCTATATCTGAACCCCCTCGAACCCGTCGATTAGATTCCAGCCTGTAACTCATTCCCGGGTATCTGTTATTCTATATATAAACTCCCCCGAACCCCTCGATTAGATTCCAGACTGTAACTCACTCCCAGGTATCTGTTATTCTATATATAAACCCCCTCGATTAGATTCCAGCCTGTAACTCACTCCCGGGTATCTGTTATTCTATATATAAACCCGTCGATTAGATTCCAGCCTGTAACTCACTCCCAGGTATCCGTTATTCTATAGATAAACCCCCCGAACCCCTCGATTAGATTCCAGCCTCGAGGGCCTTGCCTAGGTAGCCATTCCTCATGTGTGACTCTAGACAGTGAGTGTCAGGTGGGTCTTCCACCCTGGGTGGTGGCGGGGCGGGGTGTCACTCAAATCTAAGTCGTGTCCTCACTGAACCTTCACTTGTGCAGGATCTGCTAAGGGGGTTCTCGATCACCAAGCCACAGTGGGAATTCCGGCTGATTTAGCCCTCTACTTCATCCTGGGGTCTCTATGTAGGACCCTCACTGCCGTGGTGGCTGAGATCAGCTACCTCGGCACAGCCCGTGGATTGAGCCCGGGGCCATCCTACTCTGCACGACCCAGCATCACTCCGAGCCGTGCATTTTACAACTGAGCCATCGGAGGTGGGGAAATTGAGCTTTCGATAATCTTTCACACTCAGGTTCGGTTTCAATGGGAAAATGTGAAAACAGCAGGGTGGAAAATAAGAGGACAGTGTAGATAGTCTCAGAAAACTTATCGTAAGTGGGCCAGCAGATGGCAGATGTCGTTCAACGTGAATCAACACAAATAATTAAAGCCCCGATTTCAACCTTAGCTACATGAGGAGAACCAGGGCACAATTGAATCAGGAGCCCGATATACGCCCCGCCCGATTCTCAGCTCCGTTGAAGTCAATCGGGCGTAGAATCGGGTGGGGAGTGAATCGAACATCCGCCTCCAACATGTCCTGATCTCGCCGGGTGGGTAGGGTCAGAATCGGGGGTTTAATGCGGGAACAAGTAACCGAAAGAGGAAGTGAAAAGAGAAAATGCTGGAAAGACTCAGCGGGTCAGGCAGCATCAGAGGAGAGAGAAACAGAGTCAACGTTTCAGGTCGGTGACCTTTCGTCAGAACTGGAAAATGTTAGAGACTTAACAGTCTACAAGTAGGCACAGAACCTGGGAAAACCGGGGGGGAGGGGAGGGAAAAAACAAAAGGAAGGTCTGTGATAGAGTGGAAGGCAGGAGAGATTAAATGAGAAAAGGGATGATGGTGCGAGGCAAAAGGGGGTGGTAATGGGACAAGTGAAGAAACAAAAGATGGGTCCAGAGGAGGTGTAAATGACGACAGCAGAACCATTACCAGCAACTGCTGTCCGAAAAAATGGGAGCGGTTGTTATGATCTGAAGTTTTTGAACTCAAATGTTGAGGCCGGAAGGTTGTGAAGTGCCTAATCGAAAGATGAGGTGCTGTTCCTCGAGCTTGCGTTGAGCTTCGTTGGAGCAGTGTAGGAGGCCGAGGACAGAGAGGTCAGAGTGGGAGTGGGGCGGAGAATTAAAGTGACAGGAAACTTGGGGTCACGCTTGCGGACTGAACGGAGGCGTTCAGCAAAGCTGTCACCCAATCTGCGTTTGGTCTCCCCAATGTAGAGGAGACCGTATCGTGAGCAGCGAATACAGTATACTAAATTGGGAGAAGTACAACAAGTAAATCCCTGTTTCACCTGAAAAGAGTGTTTGGGACCCTAGACGATGGGGAGGTTGGAGGTGAAAGGGCAGGTGTTGCATCTCCTGCACTCAGGAACATAGGAACAGGAGGAGGCCATTCAGCAGGTGGGACTGAGGGGTGTGGTGAGAAGGTGGGTAGCTAGGGCTGAGGGATATATGGAGAAGGTGGGTCAGTGGGGTTGAGGGATATGGGGAGAAGGTGGGTAGGTAGGGTTGAGGGATATGGGGAGAAGGTGGGTCGGTGGGGTTGAGGGATATGGGGAGAAGGTGGGTCGGTGGGGTTGGGGGATATGGGGAGAAGGTGGGTCGGTGGGGTTGAGGGATATGGGGAGAAGGTGGGTCGGTGGGGTTGGGGGATATGGGGAGAAGGTGAGTAGGTAGGGTTGAGGGATATGGGGAGAAGGTGGGTCGGTGGGGTTGAGGGATATGGGGAGAAGGTGGGTCAGTGGGGTTGAGGGATATGGGGAGAAGGTGGGTCGGTGGGATTGAGGGATATGGGGAGAAGGTGGGCTGGTGGGGTTGAGGGATATGGGGAGAAGGTTGGTAGGTGGGGTTGAGGGATATGGGGAGAAGGTAGGTTGGTGGGATTGAGGGATATGAGGAGAAGGTGGGTTGGGGATATGGGGAGAATGTGGGTTGGTGGGGTTGAGGGATATGAGGAGAAGGTGGGTAGGTGGGATTGGGGATATGGGGAGAAGGTGGGTCGGTGGGGTTAAGGGATACGGGGAGAAGGTGGGTCGATGGGGTTGGGGGATATGGGGAGAAGGTGGGTCGGTGGTCTTGGGGATATGGGGAGGAGGTGGGTCGATGGGGTTGGGGGATATGGGAAGAAGGTGGGTCGGTGGAGTTGAGGGATATGGGGAGGAGGTGGGGTTGGGGGATATAGGGAGGAGTTGGATCGGTGGGGTTGGGGATATGGGGAGAAGGTGGGGTTGGGGATATGGGGAGAAGGTGAGTCGGTGGGGTTGGGGATATGGGGAGGAGAAGGGTCGGTGAGGTTGGGGATATGGGGAGAAGATGGGTCGGTGGGGTTGGGGATATTAGGAGAAGGTGGGTAGGTGGGGTTGGGGATATGAGGAGAAGGTGGGTCGGTGGGGTTGGGGATATGGGGAGGAGGTGGGTCGGTGGGGTTGAGGGAAATGGGGAAGAGGTGAGTCGGTGGGGTTGGGGATATGGGGAGAAGGTGGGTAGGTGGGGTTGGGGATATGGTGGGTCGGTAGGGTTGGGGATATGGGGAGAAGGTGGGTCGGTGGGGTTGGGGATATGGGGAGAAGGTGGGTCGGTGAAGTTGGGGATATGGGGAGAAGGTAGGTCGGTGGGGTTGAGGGATATGGGGAAAATGTGGGCAGGTGGGGTTGGGGATATGGGGAGGAGGTGGGTCGGTGGGGTTGGGGATATGGGAGGAGGTGGGTCGGTGGGGTTGGGGATATGGGGAAAATGTGGGCAGGTGGGGTTGGGGATATGGGGAGGAGGTGGGTCGGTGGGGTTGGGGATATGGGGAGGAGGTGGGTCGGTGGGGTTGGGGATATGGGAGGAGGTGGGTCGGTGGGGTTGGGGATATGGGAGGAGGTGGGTCGGTGGAGTTGGGGATATGTGGAGGAGGTGGGTCGGTGGGGTTGAGGGATATGGGGAGGAGGTGGGTCGGTGGGGTTGGGTATATGGGGAGAAGGTGGGTTGGTGGGGTTGAAGGATATGGGTAGAAAGCGATGAGAAAGATATTGTGAGAAGATGAGGAGGTTCGATGGATTTATCAACAAGGGACTTTCCTAAAATAACATGAAATGAAACTAAGCGAATGATTGTAACTCGGGAATAGCTGGCCTGTTGCCAATACCTGAAATGGTTTGAATCACGTGATTTCCAGTAAATGTGTGTGGGGGGGGGGGGGGCAGCGGCAGGGAAGTTGAACATATCTGATGATAAAGTGAAGCAATTTTCTGTTGAGTAGAAATATTGCGACACAGCTGCTGCTGGACTGCTAGTGCTGAGTTGGTTGGCTGTTGTGATTCACCTTGCCTGTATCAGACGATGCCAGTCTTCGGGATGACATCTGACAGAACGAAGGCTTTCCCTGAAAAATGCTGTTACATTTTAAAATGGATGGTTTTGCCACTGACCTTGATTACAGTGGTGGTTGTGTGTGCGGTGTTCATTGTGATGAACACGGACCCCGTCCGTCAGCTGGCCGAGTGTAGACAGCAACTTCAAAACAACACCTCTCTGCTGCATAACAACATGCAGATACTAGCGGAGACCCAATCCTTATTAAAGGACTGGCAGGATCAATCGGTGAGTAGTAAAATCATCGCGAGTTCGGGCAGTATTGACAGTAAATGTAGCCAAAGCAAGCTTTGCCACGTTTGGGGATTAGGAAGCCTTTTAGTGATGATATTTGTTATTAAAAATAAAGTGTTGCAGTTTTTTAGTAAAACTCGGAGGCTTCGTAAAATATCAAATCTTTTTAATTATGTTTGGAAGTACGTAACATGGGTACAGTAGTGTCGTGGTTATGTTACTCTGGACGTGTAATCCAGAGAACGTGAGTTCAAATCCCACCACGGCCGTTTGAGAATTCAAATTCAGTTTTTTTTTAAAGCTGGAAATAAAAAGCTCGTTATCAGTAAAAAGTGACCATGAAGCTGTCAGATTGTTGTAAAAACCCAACTGGTTCACTAATGTCCCTTTAGGGAAAGACACAGGCCGTCCTTACCCGGTCTGGGTTTATATGTGACTCCAGTCCCACACCAACGTGGCTGACTCTTAATTGCCCCCTGAAGTGGCCAAGCGAGACACTCAGTTGTGCAAAAGATGTACAAGTTGTGCAAGGCACCATCAATATCCTGGGGGGTTCACCATTGACCAGAAACATAACTGGACCAGCCACATAAACACTGTGCCTACAAGAGCAGGTCAGAGGCTAGATATTCTGCGGCGAGTGTCTCACCTGCTGACTCCCCAAAGCCTTTCCACCACCTGCAAGGCACAAGTCAGGAGTGTGATGGAATACTCTCCACTTGCCTGGGTGAGTGCAGCTCCAACAACACTCAAGAAACTCGACACCATCCAGGACAAAGCAGCCCACTTGATCGGCCCCCCATTCACCACCTTAAACATTCGCTCCCTCCACCACCGGCGTACCGTGGCTGCAGTGTGTACCATCTACAAGATGCACTGCAGCAACTCGCCAAGGCTTCTTTGGCAGCACCTCCCAAACCCGTGACCTCTACCACCTAGAAGGACAAGGGCAGCAGGCGCAGGGGAACACCACCACCTCCAAGTTCCCCTCCAAGTCACACACCATCCTGACTTGGAAATATATCGGCCGCTCCTTCATCGTCGCTGGGTCAAAATCCTGGAACTCCCTCCCTAACAGCACTGTGGGAGCACCTTCACCACACGGACTGCAGCGGTTCAAGAAGGCGGCTCACCACCACCTTCTCGCGGGCAACTAGGGATGGGCAATAAATGCCGGGCTTGCCAGTGACACCCACATCCTGAGAATGAATAGGAAAAAAAATACATAAATCACCATGTGGACTGCTTCATTGACATGGTGCCATTCTGAGCAACATAACACTGGAAAGTCCCAAGTTCATTCCCCGCCCTGTGCTGACTTATCTCATCTGAGCCTCGGTCAAGACAGGGGCAACACGATAATTGAATTCCGTGCTCCAGGAGTTAGGGAGAGGGTTAAAAAAAAAAATCAGCCTTAAGTTCCTGTGGGAAGGAGAGTCCACACCACCCGAGTACCTGAATGTCCAGGTGCTGCCTGCAGGACCAGGGTGCGTTGGGTTAACCTCCGGAGAGGAGTGAAGAGGTGGGGTTTGTAAGCTCGGCTCTGCAAGGTACGAGCATTTCTGCAGGTAAAGAGGATGGTGCACGATCTAAAGTAAGCATTCAAGATTGTCTGTTTGATCACTTGTGCCCCTGGAGAATGGGAATGAGAGAGTTCCAGATTTCCGCTACCCTTTGTGTGAAGAAGTGCTTCCTGACATCACCCCTGAACGGCCTGGCTCTAATTTTAAGGTTATTCCCCCTTGTTCTGGACTCCCCCCACCAGAGGAAATAGTTTCTCTCTATCTTTTTTTAAAATTTGTTCGTGGGATGTGGGCATCGCTGGCAAGGCCAGCATTTATTGCCCATCCCTAATTGCCCCTTGAGAAGGTGGTGGTGAGCCGCCTTCTTGAACCGCTGCAGTCCGTGTGGTGAAGGTGCTCCCACAGTGCTGTTAGGGAGGGAGTTCCAGGATTTTGACCCAGCGACGATGAAGGAACGGCCGAGATATGTCCAAGTCAGGATGATGTGTGACTTGGAGGGGAACTTGGAGGTGGTGGTGTTCCCATGCGCCTGCTGCCCTTGCCCTTCTAGGTGGAAGAGGTCGCGGGTTTGGGAGGTGCTGTCGAAGATGCCTTGGCAAGTTGCTGCAGTGCATCTTGTAGATGGTACACACTGCAGCCACGGTGCGCCGGTGGTGGTGGATGGGGTGCCAATCAAGCGGATTGCTTTGTCCTGGATGGTGTCGAGCTTCTTGAGTGTTGTGGGTACTGCACCAATCAAATCGCTTAATCATTTTAAATGCCTTGAGTAGATCACTCCTCAACCTTATAAACACATGGGAATAGAACATAAGTTTGTGCAATTTGTCCTTTTAATTTAACCCTTTAGGCCCCGGTGTTAGGGGGAAATTTTACCTCCGAGCACGTGGTCACACTTACTCTCCTTTAGGCCGCATATTTAATACAAACCACCCAATCGTACACAGAGCTTCGGGATAACAATGAAGCAAAGGGGAGGCAGGTAGATCTAAACTCACATGTCCCCCTCCCCGCCTCATTCCCCCGCCATTCCTCCCCCCCACCCCGCACACCTGACCTCTCTGAAAGGAGCTGGAACCTTGCTGTGTACACTCCATGGCTGCCAGCCGCCCCCTTCATTAACTCGCGCACACAAGTGGTCATTCTCCATGGGCAAGCCTAGACAGCGAATGTCAGCAGGCCATTCGACCATGGATGCCCTCACAACCGAGCGCCGATCCGGTCCAACACACATCCACATGCTCTTTTCAGCAGAGGTCCCTGGGTAAAGATCAGGAGCAGGGAACCCCAGGTTGATTTTTTTTTTACCCTCTGCAGCACAGGGTAAACTGAGGCTAATAACAGTGTCTCAACTGTCAACTCAGCACTGACTGGGGTGGGGGGGGGGGTGGTGGGGGTGGTGGCAGGATCAAGTCTGGAAATTTCACGATTTGTGTAGTTGGTTGGTGCCTTTAAAAAGCTGCATGAGGACGCTGGTCGCCAACTCTGGTTGGGCGTATTCCTGGAGGTTTCATCACATGACCTCCCACTCTCCCGCCATTGGTCGCCCGACACGCCCATCCTCGCAGAGCCCCGCCTTCCCCACGGCCAATCGGAAAGCAAACAGGCTCTTCATTACCCGATTGGGTGATTCTTGACTCTCTGTCAAACAGCATTTTTTATCCCAATTTCCAATATTTTTCTAACGAATAAACACAAGTGCTCAAATTTTAAAACACCATTTTTTTTTTAATGGCCTGTGATTTTTCTTCTAGGGTTTTGCTGGCAGCCCAGTCCCGGAGATGAATCTTTAATTCCTGGAGAGTCCAGGCCAATCCTGGTGGGGTGGAACATTTGGGCTGGGTACTCCTTTCTCTAGAAAAGAGAAGGCTGAGGGTTGACCCGCTCGAAGTCTTTAAGATTATGAAGGGGTTCGACAGGGTAGACGTAGAGAAGATGTTTCCACTTGTGGGGGGAGACCAGAACTAGGGGCCATCAATATAAGATAGTCACTAATAAATCCAATAGGGAATTCAGGAGAAACCACTTTACCCAGAGAGTGGTGAGAATGTGGAACTCGCTCCCACAGGGAGTGGTTGAGGCGAATAGTGTAGATGCATTTAAGGGGAAGTTAGATAAACACATGAGGGAGAAAGGAATAGAAGGATATGCTGATCGGGTGAGATGAAGCGGGGCGGGAGGAGGCTCGTGTGGAGCAGAAACACCGGCACGGACTGGTTGGGCCGAATGGCCTGTTTCTGAGCTGTAGACTCAAAGTAATTCTATGCATCCCCAGTGAGGAAGAAGAAAGACTTGCATTTCTATAGCGCCTTTCACGACCACCAGACGTCTCAAAGTGCTTTACAGCCAATGAAGTACTTTTTGAAGTGTAGTCACTGTTGTGATGTAGGAAATGCGGCAGCCAATTTGCGCACAGCAAGATCCCACAAACGGCAGTGTGATAATGACCAGATAACCTTTTTTTGTTATGTTGGTTGAGGGATAAATATTGGCCCCAGGACACCGGGGAGAACTCCCCTGCTCTTCTTCGAAATAGTGTCACGGGATCTTTTACATCCACCTGAGAGGGCAGACGGGGCCTTGGTTTAACGTCTCATCCGAAGGGAAAGGTTATCATTTATACTGAATTGCCGCCTCCTCTCCATCTCACACCCATGTACAATATTATTCTTTTATATTAGTTCAGTATCGTGGGAGCAGTTCATTAACACAAGCTCATGTTACAGGCTTTAAAAACAAAAAGCCACAAAACCGCAGAATGACGTGTCGCACCTGCCGGCAGACAACAGCAGTCAGGTTCCGTTTAGGGTGAAACACTTTAACCACACTGGTAACAATGCTAGTTTGATTTTGCTCTTTGCAGCATATAAAACAAAAAATAAATCTAAATTCTCTGGACCTGATTAAACCGGTTACTGTCCCTCCGGGCAGGGAAACATGGATTATTTGTAAAAATGGATTCTGTATCTAACCCGTGCTGTACCTGCCCTGGGAGCGTTTGATGGGACAGTGTAGAGGGAGCTTTACTCTGTATCTAACCCGTGCTGTACCTGCCCTGGGAGTGTTTGATGGGGCAGTGTAGAGGGAGCTTTACTCTGTTTCTAACCCGTGCTGTACCTGCCCTGGGAGTGTTTGATGGGACAGTGTAGAGGGAGCTTTACTCTGTATCTAATCCGTGCTGTACCTGCCCTGGGAGCGTTTGATGGGACAGTGTAGAGGGAGCTTTACTCTGTATCTAACCCGTGCTGTACCGACCCTGGGAGTGTTTGACGGGACACTGTAGAGGGAGCTTTACTCTGTATCTAACCCGTGCTGTACCTGCCCTGGGAGTGTTTGATGGGACAGTGTAGAGGGAGCTTTACTCTGTATCTAACCCGTGCTGTACCTGCCCTGGGAGCGTTTGATGGGACAGTGTAGAGGGAGCTTTACTCTGTATCTAATCCGTGCTGTACCTACCCTGGGAGTGTTTGATGGGACAGTGTAGAGGGAGCTTTACTCTGTATCTAACCCGTGCTGTACCTGCCCTGGGAGCGTTTGATGGGACAGTGTAGAGGGAGCTTTACTCTGTATCTAATCTGTGCTGTACCTGCCCTGGGAGTGTTTGATGGGACAGTGTAGAGGGAGCTTTACTCTGTATCTAACCCGTGCTGTACCTGCCCTGGGAGTGTTTGATGGGGCAGTGTAGAGGGAGATTTACTCTGTATCTAACCCGTGCTGTACCTGCTCTGGGAGTGTTTGATGGGACAGTGTAGAGGGTTCTTTACTCTGTATCTAATCTGTGCTGTACCTGCCCTGGGAGTGTTTGATGGGACAGTGTAGAGGGAGCTTTACTCTGTATCTAACCCGTGCTGTACCTGCCCTGGGAGTGTTTGATGGGACAGTGTAGAGGCAGCTTTATTCTGTATCTAACCTGTGCTGTACCTGCCCTGGGAGTGTTTGATGGGGCAGTGTAGAGGGATTTTTACTCTGTATCTAACCCGTGCTGTACCTGCCCTGGGAGTGTTTGATGGGACAGTGTAGAGGGAGCTTTATTCTGTATCTAACCCGTGCTATACCTGCCCTGGGAGTGTTTGATGGGACAGTGTAGAGGGAGCTTTACTCTATCTAACCCGTGCTGTACCTGCCCTGGGAGTGTTTGATGGGGCAGTGTAGAGGGAGCTTTACTCTGTATCTAACCCGTGCTGTACCTGCCCTGGGAGTGTTTGATGGGGCAATGTAGAGGGAGCTTTACCCTGTATCTAACCCGTGCTGTACCTAAGTGCTTTGGTGCTAACAATGAGTGCCCAAATTGAGAAAGTGTTCTATCTCTCACCCCTAACATCCCTCACCTTGATAAGCACAAAAATTCACAAAAAACATGTGAGATAAATATGTTTGTTTCAGGCTCGCCAAAGTGAGAAGATTGTGGCATTGGAGAAGAAAGTGAAAGAGCTCGATCTCCTCAACGCCAACCTGACCGACGAACAACAGCAACTGGAAGGTTAGTGGCGTTCATCATTCCGCAATCGCTCCTTTTCCGGGGATGTTCGCGGGAAACCGATCAGGAGAAGCAATCTCCTGGACACAAGTGCCGAGGAATCGTGGTGTCACCTGTTGGAGCACGAGCTTCCCCCTGCCTCCCCGCCAGCTGCTCACAGTTCATCCCAGGTTCACATCCGATTGCAAGTCATTGACCCCCCCGCTCCACTTGAAGGTGCACGTGAGTAGTCATGTCAGCCCTGCCTCAGTGGGCAGCACCCACACCTCTGAGTCAGAAGGTTGTGGGTTCAAGGCCCCACTCCAGAGACACCCCAGATAATCCAGGCCGACACTCCCAGGGCAGTGCTGAGGGAGTGCTGCACTGTCGCAGGTGCTCCCTCTACACTGTCCCATCAAACATGCTTCAACCCCAACCTAAAAAGTGCCCCCGACTGCACCAGTCTGGCATTGCTATTTGCATAAGATCTTTCCTCATAAAGTCGCTGAAAGAGTTTGCCAATTTAAGGCCTGTTGTATCTTCCGCGACCACAGCTACCAAAAACTGAGATGAGACAGGCAACCCCATTTCACGTAGCACCCATAGAGACAACAGGGAGAAGATTTTCAACCCATTGTCTAGTTTGGATGTGATCCCGTGTCCCAGAGGTGAAAGACGGCCAGTTTCTTTACTTGTCTTTCTTATCATCATTTTAATGGAGATGTTTGTGCTGATTAGCTGCAGTGCAGAAATGGCAAGAGCGATTCACCGAATGTGAAAGGAACATGGGATGAAACCAACGCTAATCTGCAGAGGGAGGAGAACCTGTTCATCCAGTGTCAGCAGGACAGGTGAGTGACAACAACAACAACTTGCATTTATATAGCGCCTTTAACATAGTAAACGTCCCAAGGCGCTTCACAGAGTGTTATTAAATAAAATTTGACACTGAGCCACATGAGATATTGGGGCAGGTGACCAAAAGCTTGCTCAAAGAGGTAGGTTTTAAGGAGCGTCTTAAAGGAGGAGAGAGAGGCGGAAAGGTTTAGGGAGGGAATTCCAGAGCTTAGGGCCCAGGCAGCTGAAGGCACGGCCGCCAATGGTGGAGCGATTATAGTCAGGGATGCGCAAGAGGCCAGAATTGGAGGAGCGCAGAGATTTCGGAGGGTTGTCAGGGCTGGAGGAGATTACAGAGATTGGGAGGGGTCGAGGCCATGGAGGGGTTTGAAAACAAAGATGAGAATTTTAAAATCGACGTGTTGCTGGACCGGGAGTCAATGTAGGTCAGCGAGCACAGGGGGTGATGGGTGAATGGGACTTGGTGCGAGTTAGGACACGGGGGCAGCAGAGTTTTGGATGAGCTGAAGTTTACGTAGGGTGGAAGATGGGAGGCCGGTCAGGAGAGCGTTGGAATAGTCGAGACGAGGTAACAAAGGCACGGATTCAAGGTTATAGACAACATAAAGAGCAATATATTTAACAATGTCACAGATCCTACAAGAGGGCATAGTCTTAAATGTAGAAGGGGGAGGGTGAAAAGATAATTCTGATTTAACTCCTTTACAGAGAGTTTGGTGAATGTGCAGAATGGTCTGTCCAGGAAGGTAATATGGTCTGAATGCCAATTTAAGAGAGAGAGAGAGAGAGAGAGAGTTGGAAAGCACCTCCTGAAAGGGTGGTGGAAGCAGATTCAATAGTAACTTTCAAAAGGAAATTGGAGAAATACTTGAAAAGGAAAAATGTGCAGGGCTCTGGGGAAGTAGCAGGGGAGCAGGACTAATTGGAGAGCTCTTTCAAAGAGCCGGCACAGGCACAATGGGCCGAATGGCCTCGTTCTGTGCTGTAAGATTCTATGGCCTGGAGAACAATTAGCCAGAGATATCATGAGATAGATTTCCCAGACACTGGCCAGATAAACCCCAGTGGTCCTATATGTCACTATATGTACAACCCTGTTCTTAATCGGGTATATAGCCAACTCCTTCCGATCAACTTAATTACATAATCCCAGCTACTTCTAGTGGCATGTCCGCCGATCTATGGGAAACGATTTCTCCTAATCTCACTCCAGACTTGCTGTTGTTCTTCCTTTTCCCCTTTGTGTCTTCTTCTTAAACCCACACTCTGAGTTAAATGACCTGCTCACATCTCGCCAAACTTTTCTAAAGTAATTTTATTTTAATTTTTTTACAGAGAAAGATGTCAAGAACAACTGCATGGCCATGCGAGTACAATGCACGGGCCCTACATCTTCTGGATTGTTCTTGCTCAATTGTGTCTCCGATTACTGTACGGTTAGAGGTAAGTGCCACTATAGTCATCAATTTATCTTTCTAAGAATAACTATAGAACATTTTGATCCTCCATCAAACTTCAGGTATCATATTAGTGTCAAAACAGTAAGAAAGAGTCATTTCTTGCTACTCTTTTCCTGACCTGGAGCCTGAAATTTAGGAGCTCCTGCTGATCTGCAAACTTCCCTCCCCAAACAGCAATTGAGCTCTGATTGACCTCAGGATTTACTGCAATTATTTGAATTGATCTAAGGATTAACAGCAATTAGACTCTGCTTCTCAGACGGTGTTAGTCTTTGTGGCCTTAAAGAATCTGGCCACTTTAAATACAGATCCACCATCGCAGGTCAGAAGCTAGGTATTCTGCGGCGAGTGTCTCACCTCCTGACTCCCCAAAGCCTTTCCACCATCTACAAGGTACAAGTAAGGAGTGTGATGGAATACTCTCCACTTGCCTGGATGAGTGCAGCTCCAACAACACTCAAGAAGTTCGACACCATCCAGGAAAAAGCAGCCCGCTTGATTGACACCCCATCCACCACCTTAAACTTTCACTCCCTCCACCACCAGCGCACCGTGGCTGCAGTGTGTACCATCTACAAGATGCACTGCAGCAACTCGCCAAGGCTTCTTCGGCAGCACCTCCCAAACCTGCAACTTCCACCACATGGAACGACAAGGGCAGCAGGCGCATGGGAACACCACCACCTCCAAGTTCCCCTCCAAGTCACACATCATCCTGACTTAGAAGTATATCGGCCGATCCTTCATCGTCGCTGGGTCAAAATCCTGGAACACCCTCCCTAACAGCACTGTGGGAGCACCTTCACCACACGGACTGCAGCTGTTCAAGAAGATGGCTCACCACCTTCTCAAGGGCAATTAGGGATGGGCAATAAATGATTTTCTTAGCTAGTGATGCCCACATCCCGATCAGTTAATGCAATGTAGAGCAGTGATCAAACCTAGGACCTTCCTGATCTGTGTGGCTCAGTACCATAGGAATATCGGAACAGGAGGAGGCCATTCAGCCCCTAGAGCCTGCAATTAGATAATGACTGATCTGTATCTTAACTCCACCTTGGTTTTGAATCCCTTAACACTCTTACCCAACAAAAATCTATCAATCACAGTTTTGAAATTTTCAGTTAACCCCCAGCCTCAACAGCTTTTTGGGGGAGAGAGTTCCAGATTTCCGCTACCCTTTGTGAGAAGAAGTGCTTCCTGACATCACCCCTGAACGGCCTGGCTCTAATTTTAAGGTTATGCCCCCTTGTTCTGGACTCCCCCCACCAGAGGAAATAGTTTCTCTCTATCTCCCCTATCAACTCCTTTAATCATCTTAAACACCTCGATTAGATCACCCCTTAATCTTCTAAACTCGAGGGAATACAAGCCCAGTCTGTACAACCTGGCCTCATAATTTAACCCTTTTAGCCCCGGTATCATTCTGTAGCCCTAGTATCATTCTGACCACACTGCGTAATACATCTTCCCATTGAAACACTGGGGAGCGAGCCCCGCCCGTTGGTTACACCCTCTGTACATCAGGTGGGTGTACTCTTTTTTTTGAGCAACCCATAACAAAAATACCGTAACTAATAAAACATTAAATGAAACTTAACAAATTAAATTGAAATTTGGTTGGCCGGGGGTGATGATGCGCTCCAGTCCCTGCGGTGCCCGTCGGGCGCGGAAGGCCTCGAGCGTGCCGGCGGACACCGCGTGCTCCATCTCCAGGGCCACCCGGGCGCCAACGCGGCCACGGAAGGTCAGGTGGGTGTAGTGCAGTGGTGGGCAAAGTTCAGCCTGCGGGCGGTACCAGGCTCGCCAAGTCATTCCACTTGTGGCCATTTCTCAAGTGAAAGTCCGCAAACTCTATCGGTGCCTTGGCTTTTCTCAGGAGTGATTGCACGTTGACAATGAACAAGCCCGATTTGATGGCCAACCAGGGGCGCAATTTGCGGATTAAATCATTTTCCGAGTCACCTGATTATTTCTCAGCGAGGTTTCAAAAGCAGCAAAGTAGCACTTTCATGGGCAATTTTTAAAGGCTGTATCAATGATTTTATCCTCGATTGTGCCTTACACCATGGTTATAATTGCCTGTGGAAGCAGAGTCGATCTCTCATTTTCCGCTGTAAGAACAAATTGAGACCATTTGGATCAACAGGCCGAGCACTTTTCAATGTGACTCGTGAACCTGCATTATGTTCGTTGGCCTGTTAATAAGTGTTGTTATTTTTATTAAGTGTGGAAACGACATGAAGGGTTCTTTATACAATAAATACCAGAACAAATTTTCATGGTAGCTGTGGTTCATGTGTGCGGCAACGTTCCCTCTGACTTTTTGTTTCGTGCGCAGTATCTCTTCCAGCGGCAGGAGCTGGTGAGCGGCCTGGACGGGACCTCGCGATTGGTCTGCGGCCGGGCGCCTTAGGGGGAACATTGGTGTGCAGCCCTCAACAGCTCATCAAGACTTGCCCTCCAGCCCAAATAATTGTCCATCCCTGGTACAGTGGATGTCTGGTGAAGATCCCTGAAATGGTCAAAAACCGGTGGAGATTTGGCCTTCCCCAGTTCACAATCTTGGATCCTGGTCATGCGCAGATGCTGTGCAATTTATTCAGTATACATATTTTGCTTTCAAAAGTCCTGCATGTTCTGTCACTATGGAACGCACTGCCTGAAAGGGCGGGGGAAGCAGATTCAATGGTAACTTTCAAAAGGGAATTGGAAAAATACTTGAAAGAGAAAAGAGAAATGTGCAGGGCTGTGGGGAAAGAGCAGGGGGGAGTGGGACTAATTGGAGAGCTCTTTCAAAGAGCCGGCACAGGCACGATGGGCCGAATGGCCTCCTCCTGTGCTGTAAAATTCTGTGATTTAAAAGCTCTTTGTTTTTTTTAGGATCGGCACACAGACTGGATTTCAACAACAACAAAAATGACTTTGCTCCGTTACCAGTTTTCTACAATAAAAAAGCACTTTAAAAATTTTTTTTGATTCGCTAATGCCCCTTTTGGACAGCTGCCCAAGGCGAATATCAGCCCCATAAGGCAGAGTAAGGCTCAGAATATAATACCCTGGTCCCTCACACTATACCCGGGGTCTCACACTATACTCTGACCCTGCATTGTCAGAAACATAGAAACATAGAATCTAGGAGCAGGAGTAGGCCATTCGGCCCGTCGAGCCTGCTCCGCCATTCAATACGATCATGGCTGATCATCCAAATCCAGTACCCTGTCCCTGCTTTAATCCCCACAGTACACATATCCCACCCTACCCCCGTAACCCCACGTATTTAATTCCCCCTAACATATCCCATCCTATCCCCATAACCCCACATATTTAATCCCCCCTAACACTAAGGGTCAATTTATCATAGCCAAATCAACCTAACCCACACATTTTTGGACTGTGGGAGGAAACCGGAGCACCCGGAGGAAACCCACGCAGACACGGGGAGAATGTGCAAACTCCACACAGACAGTCACCCGAGGTCAGATTCGAACCCGGGTCTCTGGCGCTGTGAGGCACCAGTGCTAACCACTATGCCACCGTGTCAGGGATGGGAGAGCAGGTAGCTGACCAAGTCATTAATTTGTTGGCCAAATCATTAGTTTAGCAATTTCCTGCATACAATTCTGGATGAGCCATGTCATAGAATTCCATCCAATGTATACAATGGGCCCAGAGACGGTGCTGGGATTGACAACGGCGCTTTTCAAAAACGCAAATGTGCATTTCAGACCACGCGCACATCACCAATGCCACGCATGAATGGTGCTGGAATAGCAAAGGGTGAAACTGAAACAGAAGAGTCTTAATAGATTCAAGGCTAAACATGTCCAGCCAATGCAGAGGAGCAATCAACAAAGCCAACAGGGTGTTGAGCTACAAGGGCCAAAGTTGTAGAATATGAGTTAGAGGAAGTAACGAGCAAACTTTATAGTGTTCTAGTGAAACAATTCTCATCCAACCCCTCCATTTATACTGGCACTCTTCTTCTGACTCAATTCAACCTGCCACTGTTTGTCCCTTCTCCCTGCCCCCCCAATTCAGGATGGCACTCTTTACTCCACCCCTCAGTAAACACTGGCACCCTAACACAAAGCACTCCACCCAGCTTCTCTATTCTTTCTCACTTAACAACTCTTCGCTAAGTTTCTGCTTTGGTGAAAATTCCCAGCCACGGTAGACAGCGGTCAAATTTAATTCCATTAGCAGCAGCGTCATGGAGCGTGGAGAGAGGCCGCGGTCTGCGCTGTTTTTTCGGTCAGAAATTGTCACCTTGCTGCAACAGGTTCCGGAGACGGTGTTGGCATTGACAACGGCGCTTTTCAAAAGCGCGCTTGCGTCTTGCGAATTTCGACAGCCAATGCCCTCAGCAACGCTGTCAATAATAGCGTGCTTGAGAAAAAAAATGTAGTAACGAACCCTTTAGGTTTAAGTCTTAGTTAGGCCCAAATTAAAGCCTGTAGCTCCTTTAGACTCAAACTACTTTACATTTTAGAAATTTCCTGATATACTACTGATAACCTGGAATGTTTAGTCGGCCCCTGGACTGAGGGGCGGGGTATCCCCCCTCCCGTGAGAAGCGATGTAAGTCTGGGAACTTGTCGTTGCTGTTGGTTACGATCGGGCCTAGTCAGACAGTGCTAACTACTGAAGCCTGCCGCCCAATGCCATGGAGCCAGGGGTTGCCAACCCTCCAGGATTGACCTGGATTCCCCAAGATTTGAAGATTAATCTGCCAGACATTGCAGCATGCAAAACCCAGGAGAAAAATCACAGGGGCATTAAAAAAATAAATTGTGTTTTATAAAAATATTGGAGGTCTGGTGGCGGGGCGGGCGCGTGGAAGTAGGCTGCTTGACCGGGTGGGGCGGTTGGGAGGTCATGTGATGAAGCCTCCAGGAATAGGTCCAACTGGAGTTGGCAAGCCTACATGGAGCGGCAATCCTCTTCTGAAAGAGCAATTTCAACGTCTGAATGTTATCCGAGATTTCACTATGAAAACGCACTTTGTAGAAATACCTTATTTTTAAGACAAAGCCAGAAAATGTAATTGTAAGTAAGCTGCGAATCAATAATGCGAAGTAATTTGTATGTTTTATATGTTGGAATAAAATAATAACACAGCTCCGCTGCTGTTACTGACTTCCCTGTTTCCTTACATTATTTTTATGCATTTGTTCTTGGGTCCCAATTCTAAGTTGTACGAGGCTAGATCTAGGTTAGAGGTCAGGAGGTGGTTCTTTCCCCAGAGAATAGTGGACCTCTGGAACAGGCTACCGGCTCGTGCGGTGGATGCGGATTCGCTGAATTCCTTCGAGCGAGAGCTGGGCCTGTTTCTGGCTGGGGCGGAGATCACCTCTTACCAGAAGGTAGGTACTGCAGGGAATTCAGGACCAGAGTGATCGCATGGACTAGTTTCCATCGCTGAGATGGGTCAGAGAGGAATTTCCCCAGATTTCCCCCCCCCCAAATTGGCCTGTTTTTTAAAATCTGGTTTGTTGCCTCTCCCAGGAGATCACATGGGTTCGGGAGTGTATATGTTGTGATACACAAAGTATCGCAATTGTGTGGGACAGGCTGGATGGACCAGAGAGTCTTCACCTGTCCGTATGTTCGTATATGAGCATTGACAAGGCAGTATTTATTGTCCATTCCTAGCCCGTTACTTCCAAATCCCTTTATTTTCGCTTGGAGTCTCTCAGGCCCCAGGCTCAGTGGGTAGCACTCTTGCTCTCTGAGTCAGAAGGTTGTGGGTTCAAGTCCCACTCCAGAGACTCGAGCACCATAATCCAGTCTGACACTCCTAGTGCCAGTAGTGAGGGAGTGCTGCACTGTCGGAGGTGCCGTCTTTTGGGATGAGACGTTAAACCGAGGCCCCGTCTGCTCTCTCAGGTGGACGTAAAAGATCCCACGGCCACTATTTGAAGAAGAGCAGGGGAGTTCTCCCTGGTGTCCTGGGGCCAATATTTATCCCTCAACCAACATCATTGAAACTGTTGCTAGGGCTCACGGGTACCACACTCAGTCGAAGGCTGCCTTGATGTCTCTCTCAGCTCTCCTCTGGCATTCAATTCTTCCTTCCATGCCTGGATCAAACTGTGATGAGATCTGGAGATGAGTGGTTCTGGCAGAACCCAGCCTGAGCATCGGTGAACAGGTTATTGATGAATAAAGAAAGAAAGACTTGCATTTATACAGCACCTTTCATGACCTCAGGACATCCCAAAGCGCTTTACAGCCAATGAAGTACTTTTTGAAGTATAGTCACTGTTGTAATGTAGGAAACGCGGCAGCCAATTTGCGCACAGCAAGCTCCCACAAACAGCAATGTGATAATGACCAGATCATCTGTTTTTAGTGATGTTGATCGAAGGATAAATATTGGCCCCAGGACACCGGGGAGAACTCCCCTGCTCTTCTTCATAGGGGTCACTTGCTGCTCCTGATGATGAATCCGTCCCTCACTTTACTGAGAATGGGAGCAGAATTAAATCCATCCTGTTTTTCTGCGGACGGGACGTACCTGGACGACCTTCCACATTGTCGGGGTCGATGCCAGTGTCGTAGCTGCCCTGGGTCAGCTTGGCTCGGGGAGCAGCGAGCTCCGGTGAAACGGGGTTTCATTCACTGCTAGGGGGGTCGCCAACCCTCCAGGATTGTCCTGGAGTCTCCAGGAATTGAAGATTAATCTCCGGGACACTGGCCGCGAGCAACACCCGGGAGAAAAATCATTGGGGCGTTAAAAAAATTGCGGTTTTGTTCACTTTCTTTGAACACTTTAAATCATTAGTTATAAAAAATATCAGACGTGGGGGGGGGGGGAAAGGGTTTGACTGACGGTTAAGAATAATCCAATCAGGTAACGAAGAGTCTGTTCGCTTGTCGATTAATGTGGGAAGGCGGGGCTCCGTGAGGATGGACGTGTCATTGAATCGTCAAAATTTACGGCTCAGAAGGAGGCCATTCGGCCCATCGTGTCCGTGCCGGCCGACAAAGAGCTCTCCAGCCTAATCCCACTTTCCAGCTCTTGGTCTGTAGCCCTGTAGGTTACGGCACTTCAAGTGCATATCCAAGTACTTTTTAAATGCGATGAGGGTCTCTGCCTCTACCCCACTTTCAGGCAGTGAGTTCCAGACCCCCACCACCCTCTGGGGGACAAAAATTCTCCTCAACTCCCCTCTAATCCTTCTACCAATTACTTTAAATCTGTGCCCCCTGGTTATTGACCTCACTGCTAAGGAAAATAGGTCCTTCCTATCCACTCTATCTAAGCCCCTCATAATTTTATACACCGCAATTAAATCTCCCCTCAGTCTCCTCTGTTCCAAAGAAAATAACCCCAGCCTATCCACTCGTTCCCCATAGCTAAAATTCTCCAGTCCTGGCAGCATCCTCGTAAACCTCCTCTGTACCCTCTCTAGTGCGATCACATCCTTCCTGTCATGTGGTGTCGGGCAACCAATGGCAGGCCCGTTGGAGGTCATGTGATGAAACCTCCAGGAATACGTCCAACCAGAGTTGGCGACCCTTGTTGGCTGCGGCCGGGATGTTGGCGGGACCGGTATCCTTCGCTGTGTCTGGTGCCGGGGCCGTGAACCGAATTGGCCGGACAGCTGTGTCGATGATGGTGGGGACCTCGGAATCAGGCGGATACCATCGGCCGCTTGCTGCCTTTTGGCTGAAGACATCTCGAGAACTTGTTGGAGGAAGCAAAGCCAGTGGCTTTTCCAACCTCTGCCCGCGACGATTCTCCAACACATCTGGCGGGCGAGAGCAACAGCTGCAAACCCCAAACCCAAGTGTCCCCGTCAGAACACAAACAACATTCATTTCTTTGCTTAGATGGGAACTGTTGCTCACAGTTCTTTGCTCACTTCACCCCCCACCCTTCCTCGGTTTAACGTCTCATCCGAAAGACGGCACCTCCCACTGTGCAGCGCTCCCTCAGCACTGCACTGGAGTGTCAGCCTAGCTTTATATGGTCAAGTCCCTGGAGTGGGACTTGAACCCACAACCTCCTGACTCAGAGGCGAGTGTGCTGCCTAGCTGACACTGTGGGGCTGAAGGAGATTACAGAGATAGGGAGGGGCAAGGCCATGGAGGGATTTGAAAACAAGGATGAGAATTTTGAAATCGAGGCGCTGCTTAACCGGATGAGCTGAGGCAAGGGCGGAGACGGGCGATGTTACAGAGCATTTTCCAACGGGAGTCACAGGACAGTGAGTTGGAACCGGAGCCCTGGGCCTATTTTTATTCTCCCCTGCTCCATCCCAGGTGCACTGAGACTGATAGGCGATCCCCTGCTGGAGAGTGCGACCGATGGAGACTCTTCATGGCTCTCTGAGATATCGGGGTGGTTTCACCTGGAAGTGTTGAGCTAACTTTGAAGGAGGAAGAGTTTGGAAATGCGGTAGAAAGGGTGTTTGTGAGGGAAATAACAACAGAAAACGCTGGAAAAACTCAGCAGGCCAGGCAACATCCGTGGAGAGAGAAAGAGAGTTAACGTTTCAGGTCGAAACTCTTCGTCGGAACTGAGAGAGCAAGAAATAAACAGATAAAAATGCAAGGGGGAGGCTGGGGGGAGGAATAAAAGAACAAAAGGGATGGTCTTTAGTGAGTAGAGACATTGAGAGATGCTCAAGGCAAGACGAGATGGTAATGGGACAGGTTGAGAAACAAAAGGTAAGGTGTGAAATGCTGGCAGAATCAGAGACAGCTGCCGTGGGGGGAGAGAGAGAAAAAGGGAAAAAGGCACGGACCAAAAGAGTGGATAAAATGTATACATATGTGGTAGGGGCCGGGGTTATGATCTGAAATTGTTGAACTCGATATTGAGACCGGAAGGCTGTAAAGTGCCTAAACGGAAGATGAGGTGCTGTTCCTGGAGCTTACGTTGCGCTTCCGTGGAACAATGCAAGAGGCCGAGGACGGTGAGGTCTGAGTGAGCGTGGAGGGGTGAATTAAAATGACAAGCGACCGGAAGCTCGGGGGTGTTCCGCAAAGCGGTCACCCAATCTGCGCTTGGTCTCCCCAATGTAGAGGAGACCACATCGTGAGCAGCGAATACAGTATACTAGATTGCAAGAAGTACAAGTAAATCGCTGTTTCACCTGGAAGGGGTGTTTGGGGCCCTGGAGAGTGGGAAGGGGGGATGTATAAGGGCAGGTGTTGCATCTCCTGCGCTTGCACGGGAAGGTGCCGGGTGAAGGGGAAGGGGTGCTGGGGGTGATAGAGGAGTGGACTAGGGTGTCTCGGAGGGAGCGGTCCCTACGGAATGCTGAAAGGGGAGGTGAGGGGAAGATACGTTTGGTGGTGGGATCACGTTGGAGGTTTGTGAGGGAAGCTGTTGTGGAAGCAGACACCAGGTGGCGCTAGGAGCCTTCACTCGAAGCACTGACTCGCCTGGTCTCCACCAGATACTCCGCTGTGTGTCTCCAGCATTCTCTGCCTTTATTTTTGATGTCGACTACAACAACTTGCATTTATATAGCGCCTTTAACGCAGTAAAACGTTCCAAGGCGCCTCACAGGAGCGATTATCAGACAAAATTCGACTCCAAGCCACCAATGTTCCCTTTAAGCTGTGTGGGGTGGAGCCGAGCGATGTTCCGGAGGTGGAAATAGGCATTCTTGGTGATGGCGTGGAAGCTCATCTCGGGGTCAAACACGACACCAAGGTTGTGAATGGTCGGGTTCAGGCTCGGACAGTTGCCAGGGAGAGGGTTGGAGGCGGTGGCCAGGGAACGGAGTTTGTGGCAGGGACCAAAGACAATAACACTCACTGCTTTCGATTCATCACTGAAGTGAAGCAGTCGAACAGCAACAACTTGCTTTTATACAGCGCTATTAACGTCCCAAGGCTCTTCACAGGAGCGATTATCAAACAAAGCTTGACACCGAGCCACATAAGGAGACATTAGGGCAAGCGACCAAAAGCTTGGTCGAAGCGGTCGGTTTTAAGGAGCTTCTTAGAGGAGAGGGGCGCGGAGAGGTTTAGGGAGGGAATTCCAGAGCTCGGGGCCCAGGCAGCTGAAGGCACGGCCGCCAATGGCGGAGCGATTATAATCGGGGATGCACAAGAGGCCAGAATTTGAGGAGCGCAGAGATCTCGGAGGGTTGTGGGGCTGGAGGAAAGAAAGATTTTATTTTGAGCAACGCTCGGAGCGGGTCTGGGTGAAGTTAAGAAATAAGGAATCTCAAGCCACATTGTAACAAGAATAACTTTGCATTTCAATACAATCTTTATCAACAAAAAGGTCACAAGGCACTTCATGGAAGGGGGAAAAGGGAAAAGATAGGAAATGAGCACCAAACCTGAAGGAGAGATTTTTTCAAATTCAATCTCGGGATGTGGGTGTTGCTGGCAAGGACAGCATTTATTGCCCATCCCTAATCGCCCTGGAGAAGGTGGTGGTGAGCCGCCTTCTTGAACCACTTGTGGTGAAGGTACTCCCACAGTGCTTTTAGGGAGTTCCAGGATTTTGACCCAGCGACGATGAAGGAATGGCGATTTACTTCCAATTCAGGAGGAGATGTGACTTGGAGGTGGTGGTGTTCCCATGCGCCTGCTGCCCTTGTCCTTCTAGGTGGAGGTGGTCAGGGAGGTTGAGAGGTGCTGCCGAAGAAGTCTTGGCGAGTTGCTGCAGTGCATCTTGTAGATGGTACACACTGCAGCTATGGTGCACTGGTGGTGGATGTTTAAGCCAGTGGATGGTATCTTCTACATCCACCACTAGGTTCAATGGCTCATCCGAAAGAGGACACCGCCGACAGGGCGGCGCTCCCTCAGCACTGCACTGGGAGTGTCAGCCTGGATTTTGTGCTCAAGTCTCTGGAGTGGGACTTGAACCCACAACCTTCTGACTCAGAGGCGAGAGTGCGACCCACTGAGCCACAGCTAATTCACAGCAATTAAACTTTAGTCCCTCAATAGGACAGGCAAAGCTAAACACAGCAGCACCGTAACAGCAGAATAATACGTCGTGCATTACACGGTACAAAAACGCCCGTTATAAAATAGCATACCACCCAACGCACTGTGAGCAATGGCAGGAGAGGTTCACTAACTAATTAAAATAAAACACTCAGAACTGTTTGATATTCAAAAATGCATTTTTATTTTCTGATTAGAATCTTCACATTTTACCTCTCAAACTAGATTAGTATTTTTTTTATAAAATGTTTTCCTCAAAACTACTTGTAAAAAAAATTCTCCCCCTCCAACATATTTTTATTACAGTACACAGAACCTAAGCCATTTCACAGGGTTAACAAATGATAATCCCCATCATTTTTCAGAAGAAATAATAATTATTATTATTAGGAACCACAGAAGTTTCAAGTTGGGGATTCGGAATCTCGTGCGAGACAACGGTTTCCTGATCCGATTAGGATCTGCTCAGTTAGCACACAGACCAACGGCGCTATTGTACGATAAGTACTGACTGTACACCGGGAATTCCTCTGTCCGCTGCACATGGCAACATCCTAAAAGCTGGTGGTGATTTACACCGTTCGCTGTTCCTGAAAGAAAACGCACAGCGCCTTATTTCTCCGAGAAAACCTCTCCAAGCACGGTCACGACAGGTCTTTTGCCCACAGCAAACGGCTTCCAATCGCGCCGCGGGATCTGCCCCAATGGATGGCGCCTCCGCCAACGCAGCACGCCCTGGGTGCGGCATTTAAAAAGTGCCAGGTTAGACAACGAGCTCAAGTCCTGGGAGCGGGGGCTTAAACCCAGAAGCCTTCTGACTCGGGAGTGCTGCTGCGCCGCCAAACTAATTAGCGAAATCTCTGCAAGCTGGAACGGAACGAGTTTACGATTTCGCTCGAATTGCTGGAGGAAATCTTCACAAATGCACATCAGACATCGCTGCATGTCCCACAGAGGTTTACAGCCCAGGAGAAGCCCATTGCGTCTATGCTGGCTCTTGGCTAGAACAATCCAAAACTAATCCCGCTGACCTGCTCTCGTGTCTTTTCCTCCGCTATAAATATTTACCCACTTTTCGATAAAAGATGCAATAGTCCCTGCCTCAACCATTCCCTGTGGCAAAACATTCTCTCTCTCTCTCCCCCCCCCCCTCCATACCTGTCCACTCACTCTCTGTCACGATTTTAAGTTGATGACCCCCCCCCCCCCCCCCCACCTCGTCACTGCTTCCACAACCACAGGAAATAGTCTCCCCCCCAAACTTACTCCATCTCAAAACCCTCAAAAATAATTTAAAAAGCCGCTCAGGTCTCCTCGTCCTTCTCTGCCCACTGTATCTCTCCCGAGCGTCCCACCCATGAAACAGCCAAAGGATTTCCCGTTAAACCCACCACCATCCCGTCTTAATCACTCGGTTATCGCTTGGAAACCACCACAAGTTGACGTCGCAATCACCTTCAGTCTGGGTACCCTCATCACTCATTAACTCTAGGGACCCATGAGGGCACTGGCACAAAATCAAACTGGCACAGTGTACGTTATTAAAACAGTATCATAAGTAGGAGTGATTTCAGACTGTAAACTCAGAGTCCGACATTGACAACCAAACACGGACGTTCTGCCATTGCAGTTTCTGTAATCGGTATAATCAGATCCTTTCCCCTTCCCATCCAGTTGGGTGATATTGTGCCCATTGTTCACTCCCCACATTCATTTTTGGGTTTGCCTACGTGAGTGATGGTAATGCTGGACAACACAACACTTCTCCAATATGGACATCCAGCACTTTGTAGCTAACCCATGCTATAGGACACAGAGTAAAGCTCCCTCTACACTGTCCCATCAAACACTCCCAGGGCAGGTACAGCACGGGTTAGATACAGAGTAAAGCTCCCTCTACACTGTCCCATCAAACACTCCCAGGGCAGGTACAGCACGGGTTAGATACAGAGTAAAGCTCCCTCTACACTGTCCCATCAAACACTCCCAGGGCAGGTACAGCACGGGTTAGATACAGAGTAAAGCTCCCTCTACACTGTCCCATCAAACACTTCCAGGGCAGGTACAGCACGGGTTAGATACAGAGTAAAGCTCCCTCTACACTGTCCCATCAAACACTCCCAGGGCAGATACAGCACGGGTTAGATACAGAGTAAAGCTCCCTCTACACTGACCCATCAATTTCTCTTGCCCCCAGCAGTGCCCTGTACTGTACCCGTGTGACATTTCTAGTTCCTGCAGCAACTGTGTGACCAGGGATTGCCATATTAAGGTCCAACTGTAGCTAGTTCCATCCCCTCCAACCACCACAGATACTGGGTTAAGACTGCCACAGATACAGGACCCTTGCGTGCAGCCGAGAGTGACTTTCTCCGTATTGTTTTTTTGAGCTGGATTTGAATGCAGGTCCAGCAGGAAAAGGACACGAGGAAAAACTTTTTTACGCAGCGAGTGGTTGGGATTTGGGATGCACTGCCTGATAGGGTGGTGAAAACAGACTCAACAGTAGCCTTCAACAAAGGAATTGGATAAATACTTGAAGGAGAAAAAATTGCAGGGATATGGGGAAAGAGCGGGGGAGAGTGGGACTAACTGGATTGCTCTTCGAAAGAGCCGACGCAGACTCGATGGGCCGAATGGCCTCCTTCTGTGCTGTACTATTCTCTGATTCTATGAGAATCTCAAGCCCACTACCCTGTTCAACTCCTGAATAATTTGTAGAGGCGTTACTGCGCTACTTATTTGAGGCAGAAAATGTCCCCCGTTGCCTAGTTTATTGGTAAAAATTTTTGTCGTCATCAAGTTGAAAGGCAATGTTGCTGAGGGGAGTGACCGTTTCCACTGTTCCCTATGCATGGTACAGAGCACAGGATAGGTGTAAGCTTAGCCCCATCTCAACAAGCACGGTCAGGTCAAGATTCAAACTTTGGAAAGATTCATTGAATCTGTTTAGATCATGTTGGGGTCTTAAAAAAGGGGAAAAAAAGTGTCAACCATATTTCAGACACAAGAACCAATTTACTCCAAGGTCTACTGTACCTGCTCCACTCCTTCACCAACTTACTTCTTCCTCCCCTAGAGACATACATTCAGATACCAAGCTGTACAGTAACTGAATGGCAACACGGAGGCTAACCAACACTCCCAGATCTCACCCAATAGATGGACTCACTCCTTTCTCATAGCAATGCCCAGGTCTCTAGAACATCTAAGTCACCCGCCTCCGCCATCCCCAAGGCCTGAATGCCCCTCTCACATCTAGAGATACAAGTACCTCGGACAGGACACAAGGAATACCTCACCCGATAGCCGATCTTTGCCTCAGTTCTAAACTATAAACTCCCTCTCGCTCACCAACTTTGTCTATTTTATTAATGTCACTATGGGCAGTGCCACTATGAACCTTCTTGTCCTCCTAAGCTCCAAATACCTCATCTGTCCTGTGCACACTCACTCCTCCATGCGCGCAAATTGTGTTGGGACCAACTCCTGGTCCCCTCTCCTGCTCTAATGTTCTGCCCCAGCACCTCATCGCTGTGGAACACCTCACCTGCCTCGGTCTTCCCATACAACCCGAGCTTGGCGTCATCCAACAATTTCTACTCGACTGACCTCATCTCTCCATTTGAGTCTCAACACTGCCCTGGACACTGGGCCTTGACCCTTCAAGCAAGCACCTCAGAGGAAGTGACGAGAACGATGTTCTGCTGCACTCAAACCACGATGCTCGACATTCCGTTTTTTTGAGAAGTTTCACTAGAAAGAACATAAGAATTCGGAGCAGGAGTCGGCCATTCAGCCCCCTGAGCCTGCTCCGCCATTCAATAAGATCACGGCTGATCATCGACCTCAACTCCACTTTCCTGTCCTGATGCCTTGATTCCCCTAGAGTCCAAAAATCTATCGATCTCAGCCTTGAATATATTATTTTGCTCCATTACAAGCAAACAGCCTCCTCACGCCACCAGCCGGCTTGGGAACATCTGCCTCAGCGGAGAAGTCTCCGGTGTGGAGCCAAGCAACGCAATTTAAACAAATATTGGGCCAGCGTCATGGGAACACACCAACCGAGGCACGAGCCAGTTTTCAGCCACAACCCTGCGCAGAGTTCCCGCTGGTGTGGGACACAGACAGGGGGGGGGGGGGGGGGGGGGGGGTGTTAAAAGAGACCAGGTGCTTCCCCTAATAGAGAGCTGCAGGGGGGATAGTGAGGAGAAATCAGAGGAAGGGTCATCTCACGGCTGGTCCTGGTGCCAAATTGCCTTCCCTTTCTAGACGGGGATAAGTTCCAATGAGAGCAAGGAAGAACCCAAGAAAGCAAGGCGGTTACCTGAAGGAATGGCCCGCCCAGCTTTTCTCTCCCCTAAAACATCTGGCACAGCAGAACACATCAAGGTGCATGGACTCGCCGCAGTGGAGCCCGCTGCCATGGAGCAGCATCTCAGGGGCCACAAGGCGCAGCTCCCTGGGGAAATGGGGTCCGCAGTGTAACATCTCTGATGGGGAGATCCCGCTCTCAATCACCTCGCAGATGGCGAATTGCCAAGTGACCCTTGGGCTCATCTGAGGAACAGCCCAGCTGCCAATATAGCGGGAAACCAAGAGAGGGCAGAACAGCATTGAAGCCCAACAATAACCCTCCACCAACGTAGCCACAAGGGGAGACCCAGATACATTTGGGGGTGGTGAGGAGTGGGTGAGGGAAGTCAGCTAGAGTTTGTTATGAGCTGGACGTCATCCTCGGACTCGACTCCAGCACAGTACTGAGGGAGTGCTGCACTGTCAGAGGTGCCGTCTTTCGGATAAGACGTTAAACCCTCTCAAGTGGACGTAAAAGATGCCATGGCACTATTTTGAAGAAGAGCAGGGGAGTTCTCCCTGGTGTCCTGGCCAATATTTATCCCTTAATCAACATCACTAAAACAGATTATCTGCTCATTATCGCATTGCTGTTTGTGGGAGCTTGCTGTGCTCAAATTGGCTGCCGCGTTTCCTCCATTACAACAGTGACCACACTTCAAATAGTACTTCATTGGCTGTAAAGCGCTTTGGGACGTCTGGTGATCGTGAACGGCGCTATATAAATGCAAGTTGTTGTTGAAATCCGTAACGACAAAAATAGCAAAGGTCTTAAAACAGCTTCAAAACAGCTAAATTAACCTATTAACTCATTTTTCTTGGATTATTTAAACCTAGTTAGCCTCATCTAAGCTACGATTAGTTTAGCCGAAACCTTATTAAAGAAATACAAAATCTAGTCAAGACTGACTAAGTACAAAGCAAACATTGCATACACAGGCTGCGAGCACGTTTTCTCTTTCAGTAGTTAGAATATCCAAGTGACTCAGTGCATCCGGCCTCAGGGGCTGTGGCCTTTGAGACTCCGGGTAAAGTTCAGCAGAGTGTTCGAAGTCGAGTTTCTGTGACCATCTGTCTTGGCTCACTACACATAACTAAACATTATCTTTCTGAAACAGAACATTTGAGAGAGCGAGAGAGCGGAGGGAGAGAGCGAGCGCGAGGAAGAGAAAGAGAGAGCGCGCGCGCGGGGGGGGGGAGGAGAGAGAGCGCGCGCGCAGGGGGGGAGAGAGCGCGCGCGGGGGGGGGGGGTGGGGAAGAGAGAGCGCGCGCGGGGGGGGGGGGGGGGGGGGGGGGGAGAGAGAGCGCGCGGGGGGGGGAGAGAGAGAGAGCGCGCGGGGGGGGGGGGGGGGGGGAGGAGAGAGAGCGCGCGGGGGGGGGGGGGGGAGAGAGAGAGCGCGCGGGGGGGGGGGGGGGGGGGAGAGAGAGGAGAGCGCGCGGGGGGGGGGGGGGGGGAGAGAGAGAGAGCGCGCGCGGGGGGGGAGGGGGGGGAGGAGAGGGAGAAGGAGAGAGAGCGCGCGCGGGGGGGGGGGGGGAAGAGAGGAGAGAGAGAGAGCGCGCGCCGGGGGGGAGAGAGAGCGCGCGCGCGGGGGGGGGGGGGGGAGGAGGAGAGAGAGAGCGCGCGCGGGGGGGGGGGGGGGAGGAGAGAGAGCGCGCGCGGGGGGGGGGGGGGGGGGAGGAGAGAGAGAGAGAGCGCGCGCGGGGGGGGGGGGGGGGGGAAGAGAAGAGAGAGAGAGAGAGAGGAGAGAGAGAGAGAGAGAGAGCGCGCGCGGGGGGGGGGGAAGAGAGAGAGCGCGCGCGGGGGGGAGAGAGAGCTCGCGCCGGGGGGGGGGGGGGGGGGGAAGAGGAGAGAGAGAGAGAGAGCGCGCGCGCGGGGGGGGGGGGAGAGGGAGAGAGAGCGCGCGCGAGGGGGGGGGGGAAGCGCGCGCGGGGGGGGAGCGAGAGAGCGCGCGCGCGCGGAAGAGAGCGAGCGCGCGCGCGGAAGAGAGAGCGAGCGCGCGCGCGAGAGCTGCGCGCGGAAGAGAGCGAGCGCGGAAGAGAGCGAGCGCAGCGCGCGGAAGAGAGCCGAGCGCGCGCGCGGAAGAGAGCGAGCGCGCGAGGAAGAGAGAGAGAGCAGAGGGAGAGAAAGAGTGCGCGAGGAAGAGAGAGAGAGCGCGAGGAAGAGAGAGAGAGCGCAGAGGGAGAGAAAGAGTGCGAGGAAGAGAGAGAGCAGAGGGAGAGAAAGAGTGCGAGGAAGAGAAAGAGTGCGAGGAAGAGAAAGAGAGCGAGATAGAGCGCGGAGGGAGAGAGAGCGCGGAGGGAGAGAAAACGAGAGAGAGTGAAAGACAGAGCATGCGTGTGACAGTGGGAGAGAGAAAGCACGTGTGAAATAGAGAGCACAAGAGCGAGCGATCGCGTGTGCAAGTGAAAAAGAGATGCACACCACAGACAGAGATACACACACGGGGAGAGCAAGCAAGGCAGAGACAGAGTGAACAAAACACACACCAAGACAGACACACAAAAAGTGACAGAATTACCAAAGAAACGGAAAAGATCAAAAATATAGCCCCTGTTCCAGGCTCAGATTAAAAACTGCTTAACCAGAAAACACTCATTTTAAAACATGTAAAAAAAAAAGTTCAACACAGAACTAAATGCATCACAGTGTATATGTGCACTCATTACGCCAGCCCTCTGGAGTTAGCACTGTCTCAGCAAGCTGAGGATCTGAGCTTTAAAAATGGATTGTGCTTTTCCCCCTCTCCCAAAGACAATACAATCCAGTTACCAAGATACAGGCTCCGCTCCCACTCAATCGCCCCCTTCCCACTCCTGAACAGGTGAATTTTACAACTGCAGTTATGAACAAGGTTGCGCCCCACAACAGCTTAGAAAGAGAAAAATTATTTTTTTTGATGTCTGGTTTTCTCTCGCCCCGTCGCCGACTCCCGAGAGCTCAGTGCTCCATCTGGCACTTCATCTTGGCATTGGGACGTTCCAGCATATCCAGCATCACCCCGATAATGGCTTGGAGAGCCCGGCCCAGCTGTTCGGCCGTGTATGGCTTCTCCAAAGGAGGGACATGAATGAAGGCTGATCTGCCTTGGCTCTGCTGCAGAGAGGTATAGTAGGTAAAATCACAGAGGTATCTGGAGAGAGAGAGAGAGAGACAACATTTATAATCAAATCATAGAATCACACAGCACAGGAGGAGGCCATTCGGCCCCTCGAGCCTGTTCCGCCATTCAATAAGATCATGGCTGATCATCGACCTCAACTCCACTTTCCCGCCCGATCCCCATATCCTTTCACTCCCTTATTTTTCAAAAATCTGTCTCTCTCCACCTTAAATATATTCAATGACTCTGCCTCCACAGCTCTCTGGGGCAGAGAATGCCACAGATTTACGACCCTCAGAAGAAATTCCTCCTCATCTCAGTTTTAAATGGGCGACCCCTTATTCTGAAACTGTGCCCCCTAGTTCTAGATTCCCCCATGAGGGGAAACATCTTCTCTGCATCTACCTTGTCGAGCCCCCTCAGAATCTTATATGTTTCAATAAGATCACCTCTCATTCTTCTAAACTCCAATGAGTATAGGCCCAACCTTTCTTAATAAGTCAACCCCTTCATCTCAGGAATCAACCTAATGAACCTTCTCTGAACTGCCTCCAATGCAAGTATATCCCTCCTTAAATAAGGAGACCAAAACTGTACACAGTACTCCAGGTGTGGTCTCACCAATACCCTGTACAGTTGTAGTAGGACTTCCCTGCTTTTATACTCCAGCCCCCTTGCAATAAAGGCCAACATTCCATTTGCCTTCCTGATTATTGCTGTACCTGCATGCTAACTGTGTGTGTTTCATGCACAAGGACCCCCAGGTCCCTCTGTACTGCAGCATTTTGTAATCTCTCTCCATTTAAATAATAATTTGCTTTTTTATTTTTCTTACCAAAGTGGATAACCTCACACTTTCCCACATTATACTCCATCTACCAAATGTTTGCCCACTCACTTAGCCTGTCTCTATCCCTTTGCAGATTCTTTGTGTCCTCTTCACAACTTGCTTTCCCACCTATCTTTGTATCATCGGCAAATTTGGCTACATTACACTTGGTCCCTTCATCCAAATCATTAATATAGATTGTAAATAGTTGAGGCCCCAGCACTGATCCCTGTGGCACCTCACTAGTTACAGTTTGCCAAACGGAAAATGACCCATTTATCCCGACTCTTTGTTTTCTGTTAGTTAGCCAATCCTCTATCCATGCTAATATATTACCCCCAACTCAGTGAGCTCTTATCTTGTGCAGTAACCTTTTATGTGGCACCTTATCAAATGCCTTCTGGAAATCCAAATACACCACATCCACTGGTGTGCCTGTGCCGGCTCTTTGAAAGAGCTCTCCAAATAGTCCCACTCCCTCCAGCTCTTTCCCCATAGCCCTGCAATTTTTCCAGTATTTGTCCAATTCCCTTTTGAAAGTTATTATTGAATCTGCTTCCACCGCCCTTTCAGGCAGCGCGTTCCAGATCACAACAACTCGCTGCATGAAAGAGATTTCTGGTTCTTTTGCCAATTATCTTAAATCTGTGCTCTCTGGTTTCTGACCCTCCTGCCACTGGAAACTGTTTCTCCTTATTTACTCTATCAAAACTATTCATGATTTTGAACGCCTGACCTGCTGAGTGTTTCCCTAGCATTTTCTGTTTTTATTTTAAACTTTCTGGCTTTGGTTGAGGATGCGACTCCCTCGCAACAAACGTTGCTGTGAAGCGCCAATAACCATTCAAAGGAAGCAACTTTAATTCCTCACTCCAGATCACAAGATGACTACGGCTGATGAAGGCCAGTCTTTGAGACTCAAGTCCCTCTAACAATTGATTCGTAAATGATTCCAGGGCTTACACCTTCACTACTCTAGACGGGAGACCCTTCCATCTTGTGGATGCAAAGAAAACCTCCTAAATCTGCATTTAACTAGTTTGAACCCACGTCCTCTTGGTTCTACTTGCAATTTAGATAGATAGATAGGATGTACAGCACAGAAACAGGCCATTCGGCCCAACAGGTCCATGCCGGTGTTTATGCTCCACACGAGCCTCCTCCCAGCCCTCTTCATCTAATCCCATCACCGTAAACTTCTAATCCTTTCTCCCTCACGTGGTAGTTGCAGGTCTGTCAGTAGCAGTGAGGAACAATTTGAGGCAATGAGTTAAGTGTCACCAACATTAAATTGTGCCATTTTAGCCAGGTTACAGGGCTTTGGTATCGGGGGTTGGCAAAATATCTAGTGTCAGCCAGTGGCTCAGTGGGCAGCACTCTCCCTCGCCTCGGCGTCAGAAGGTCGTGGGTTCAAGTCCCACTCCAGAGACTTGTGCACAATATCCAGGCCGACACTCCAGTGCAGTACTGAGGGAGTGCTGCACTGTCGGAGCTGCCATCCCCCGGACGAGACCGTGAGCGACATCTCACTTGTATCATCAGCCCAACTCTGTTCTCGCCCCTTATCCGCACACAAGCACTTCCAGCAGGGGTCACGGGACAGTGGTCAGGAGCAGGAATGCACATCTCTTCAAACTCTTTCCTCCTGCCCCAAACAAAAACCAGCTTCCCAAGATCACCAAGTTTGCTGATGATACCAAACTGGGAGGGGAGGGGAGGTCATAAACAGTAGGGAGCAAGCAGATGGTCAAAGAAGGATATGGACAGGTTGGGAGATTGGGCCCTAAAGTAGGAGATATAGAGAAATATAATCCTTAAAGAATTCCTTACAGAAGGAACTCAGCCGTGGCTCAGTGGGCAGCACTCTCTCGCCTCTGGGTCAGAAGGTTGCAGGTTCACGTCCCACTCCAGAGACTTGAGCACAAAAATCTAGGCTGACACTCCAAGTGCAGTGCTGAGGGAGTGCCGCACTGTCAGAGGTGCCGTCTTTCCGAAGAGACGTTAAACTGAGGCCCCGTCTGGTCTCTCAGGTGGACGTAAAAGATCCCATGGCACTACTTCGAAGAAGAGCAGGGGGAAGTTCTCCCCGGTGTCCTGGGCCAGTATTTATCACTCAACCAACATCATTAAAACAGATTATCTGGTCATTATCACATTACTGTTTGTGGGAGCTTGCTGTGTGCAAATTGGTTGCTGCGTTTCCTACATTACAACAGTGACTTCAATTCAAAAAAGTTCTTCATTGGCTGTGATGAGCTCTGGGATGTCCGGTGGTCATGAAAGGCGCTATATAAATGCAAATCTTTCTTTCTTTCAGTGCTCAAAGCCCTGTAGTTCCATCACGATTTTCTCCAATTTGTATTCTACTGTTTTGGCTAGTGTAGTTCAACATGCTATCGGCTTTGATTGCTGCTCTGCATTGGTTGGACATGCCAGAAACATAGGAAGAGGAGGCAGCCATTCAGCCCCTTGGGCCTACTCTGCCATTCAATGAGATCATGGCTGATCTGCACCTCAACTCCATTTTCCACATTAAGCGTAGAGTCCATCAGGATTCCTAGATGTCTCTCAACTTAATATTTAGCTATTCTCTTCTCCAAATCCTTCCAGGGCCCTGTTACACCCTAGTTCTGTAACCTTCTCCAGCACGACATCTCACCATGTGCCCATGTCCCACAATACACTCTCTACTCTTCGGATTCTGGTCCTGTGCGCGCGCGCTACTCGGCACCACCATCACTGACACAACTTTCAGGCACCATGTCCCTGCGCTCTGAAACACTCTCCCTAAACTCCACCTCCCCCCCCACCCGGTCTCGTCACCTCACTCTCTCAAAGACCTCCTCAAAACCCAAATCTTCAACAGCTTTCAATCAACTCCTGCAATTCTAGAAAATAAGAGAAGCTCAGGAGCGGAAAGCTCTCTGCAATCCATCTGGCCAGTTCCATTAACCCCATCCATCCAATACCTACCTAATTCTCCTATTTCCCCCCCCCGCCCCCCCCCAAAGACTATCCACCGCCATTAGCTCCCTGTCCAGTCTGCTCCACACGCACACCAGCCTCTGTATAAAAGTAGATAACTTGAACGGTCTGTGCATTGCCCCTCTTGTAATTTTGACTCAGAGGTGAGAATGCTACCAACTGAGTCACAGCGGACAATGAACTAAATTTAAAATCCCTGTCCTTGGCTTCAAATCCCCTCCACAAACTCACCCAACCTTCCTCTGCAATCTCCACCAGCAATCTAAAGCGCGCCCCCCCACCCCAGAAGCAGGAAACTATAGGCCGGTTAGCCCAACATCTGTCATTGGGAAAATGCTGGAATCCATTGTTAAGGAGGTAATAGCAGGACATTTAGAAAATCATAAGACAATCAAGCAGAGTCAACGTGGTTTTATGAAAGGGAAATCGTGTTTGACAAATTTGCTGGAGTTCTTAGAGGATGTAACAAACAGGGTGGATAAAGGGGAACCAGTGGATGTCGTGTATTTGGATTTCCAGAAGGCATTTGATAAGGTGCCACATAAAAGGTTACTGCACAAGAGCGCACAGGGTTGGGGGTAATATTTTGGCATGGATAGGCTAACTAACAGAAAGTCGGGATAAACGGGTCATTTTCCGGTTGGCAACTAGTGGGATGTCACAGGGATCAGTGCTGGGGCCTCAACTATTTACAATCTATATTAATGACTTGGATGAAGGGACCGTGTGCACTGTAGCCAAATTTGCTGATGATACAAAGATAGGTGGGTCAGCAAGTTGTGAGGACACAAAGGCCCAGAAATTCCTTTCGCAGCCCTCCCGCGGGCGGAGGGCTGTGATCCGGAAAGATCTGCGCCTGGACCGGAGGGCTCCTGGGAGGCGCAGAATTCCGTTGCTGTGCCTGTTCAAACTGCCGGTGTGCAGGGCACGCGTATTCCAGGGACGCAGGCAGATCGCAGCGTCCCTGGGATCACATGGGCCATGGGGAGCCAATCAGAGCAGGGAATCTCCATTCATAGATTTGACAGGAAGACCTGTCAAATCTATGAATAGAGATCACCCTCAAAACATAAGTAAAACTTCAAATAATTTTTTTTTTAAAAATCACATTTTTAAAATGACTATAAATTACATAAATTAACTATTTTAAACAAAAATTTTAATTTTTGAAAAAAAATTAAAGTTTTTAACGGGGCTAAAAATAAACTTACCTTTCTTTAAAGTATTTAAAAATGATAAATCAGTGGAAAACAATTTTTTTTTTTTACTTTCTTAAACTATTAGCCTGGTAAAAGCAGGCCTTGCGCCTGCTTTTCTAGGCGCAGCTGTTCCCGATTTACCTGGACTGATGAAACTGTGAAAAAAAACGGAAGTTTCTGCCGTACGCGCTGCCTATCCGGCGCAGGCGTTTGTCCAGTCAAGCCCTTTCTGCAGAGAACGGAAGTTCCGGTTTCCAGCGCATGCGTAAAACTGGCACTTCCGTTGGCCCTACGGGCGAGTACACAGCGCGTACACACCCGTAGGGAATGGAATTTCTAGGCCAATGAGTCTGCAAAGGGATATAGATAGGTTAAGTGAGTGGGCAAAAATTTGGCAGATGGAGTAGAATGTGGGAAAATGTGAAGTTATCCACTTTGCTCTAAGAAACCATCCCGAATACACTCTATGAACTCGTCCTCAATGCTACCCTTGCCAATTTGATTTGTCCAATCTATATGATGATTAAAATCGTCCATGATTATTGCAGTACCTTTCTTACAAGCCCCCACCTCCCTCCCCCCCCCCCCCCCCCCCGCATACTCTGTCCTACAGTATAGCTACTGTTAGGGGGCCTATAGACTACTCCCACCAGTGACTTCTTACCCTTACTATTTCTTATCTCCACCCAAACTGATTCTACATCTTGAGCTTTTGAGCCAATATCATTCCTCACCACTGCAGTGATCTCATCCTTTATTAACAGAGCTACCACACCTCCTTTTCCTTTCTTCCTATCCTTCCGAAATGTCAAATACCCCATAATATTTGGAAGGAAGAAGAAAAAGCAAATTATTATTTAAATGGGGTGAGACGACAAAATGCTGCGGTACAAAGGGACCTGGGGGTCCTAGTACATGAAACACACAAAGTTAGCATGCAGGTACAGCAAGTAATTAGGAAGGCTAATGGAATGTTGGCCTTTATTGCAAGGGGTATGGAGTATAAAAGTAGGGAAGTTTTGATGCAACTTTACAGGGCGCTGGTGAGATCGCACCTGAAGTACTGCGTACAGTTTTGGTCTCCATATTTAAGGAAGAATATACTTGCATTGGAGGCAGTGCAGAGAAGGTTCACTAGGTTGCCTAGTGGGGGTATCTAGAACTAGGGGGCACAGTTTCAGAATAAGGGGTCGCCCATTTAAGACGGGGATGAGGAGGAATTTCTTCTCTCAGAGGGTCGTGAATCTTTGGAATTCTCTACCCCAGAGAGCTGTGGAGGCGGAGTCATTGAATATATTCAAGGCGGAAATAGACAGACATTTGAACTACAAGGGAGTCAAGGGGTATGGGGAAGAGAGCGGGAAAGTGGTGTTGAGGCCAAGATTGGATCAGCATTGATCTTATTGAATGGCGGAGCAGGCTCGAGGGGCCGATTGGCCTACTCCTGCTTATGTCCTTAGAACACTTCTGTCCCATAGACTCTGACAGTTTGTCTCTCCCTCCCTTCATCCCACTGTTGGTGACTGAGGTCTTCAGCTGCTTGGGCCCTGCTCTCTGAATTCCATCTCTATACCCCTCCAACCCCCACAGCTCTATCACCAAGACCGCCTACTTCCACCGCCGTAACATCGCCCGTCTCCGCCCCTGCCTCAGCTCATCTGCTGCTGAAACCCTCATCCATGCCTTTGTTACCTCCAGACTCGACTATTCCAACGCTCTCCTGGCTGACCTCCCATCTTCCAGCCTCTGTAAACTTCAGCTCATCCAAAACTCTACTGCCCCCGTGTCCTAACTCGCACCGAGTCCCGTTCACCCATCACCCCCCCCCCCCCCCGTGCTCGCTGGCCGATATCGGCACCTGGTCTGGCAACGCCTCAATTTTAAAATTCTCATCCTTGTTTTCCCTCCATGGCCCCTCCCCATCTCTGTAACCTCCTCCAGCCTCACAACCCTCCGAGATCTCTGCGCTCTTCCAATTCTGGCCTCTTAAGCATCCCCGATTTTCATCGCTCCACTATTGGCGGCCATGCCTTCAGCTGCCTGGGCCCCCGAGCTCTGGAATTCCCTAAACCTCTCCGCCTCCCTCTCCTCCTTTAAGACGCTTCTGAAAACCTACCTCTTTGACCAAGCTTTTGGTCACCTCCTTATGTGGCTCGGTGGCCAATGATGTTTTATAACGCTCCAGTGAAGCGCCTTGGGACGTTTCACTATGTTAAAGGCGCTATATAAATACAAGTTGTTGTTGTTAAACTGAACTTTCCGAAAGCCCATCTCTTCAGCAAGGCCTTGGCTCATCCTTTCTAACCTCTTCCGGTCTCAGTGTCCATTTGTGCTTGCGCCAGTCTGCTGGGACGCTTTTTCCATTAAAGACACGACATAAATGCAAGTTACTGCTGTTCAAAGGGTAGAAGAACCACTTTAACTAGTTATTTCCTCTGACGCGCATTGCTGTACACTGGGAGTACGCCTGGTGTCTGTGGTGCTCATCAAACCCTAAACGCTGGGAGAGATTTCTTCCCTCCTACTTTTCCTTTCTGCCTCTTTTTTCCTCTCTGTTTTGATCCAATCTTTTTTACCCTCTCTTTATTTTTCTTTCTCTCCCTGATTTGACTCTAATTCACCCCATTTCCCTCTCCGTCGTTCCTCTGTTTCTATCTCCAACCTTAAAACTAATTGGTTCAGGAGATAGACTGTCAGTCCCGTCGCTCGCCAAGGTCCCAAATGCACCGCTTATCAGCTCGCACTTCCAGCAATTCAGCCGCGCAAAAGATTTTTGAGCTGAAGGGGGCGAGGTCTCCCACTCCAACAAACCCTGGGCCATTGCCTCGATAGGGCTCCCCTACCTTCCTGCGTCCTTCGAAACAGAAGTGGCCACGCTCAGCTGGGGGTCCGCGATTTTGTTACATACGACATCCATGTCGATGATGGACATGAGGCAGTCGGCTCCTCCGTGGATGCAGCAGTGGGTGTCTGGGCAGTAGCCTACATTATCCAGCACATGATAGCCCTGGTTGTGCCCACATGTCTCCAGTGTCACATTGGTCGCAATGGCCGAAACTCCGACATGGACGAACAACTGCAAGAAGAATATTAACAAATGCATGTAAGAAATTGATGGGCAGGAAAAGACCTGCTGGTCCATCAAGCCTGGCCCACAACATTCACCCCCTCTTCTCTGACACCCCCACCCCCCCAAATTCAACCCCCCCCACACCCCCATTCAACCCCCCAACACCTCCACCCTACCCTTCCCCTCCCCACCCTTCACCCACCCACACCCCCTCCCTGCCCTTCTGTATCGAGTTTTTTGACGAGGTAACAGAGAGGGTTGATGAGGACAATGCGGCTGACGTGGTGTATATGGACTTCCAAAAGGCGCTTGATAAAGTGCCACATAATAGGCTTGCCAGCAAAGTTGAAGCCCATGGAATAAAAGGGACAGTGGCAGCATGGATACGAAATGGACTAAGTGACAGGAAACAGAGAGTAGTGGTGAACGGTTGTTTTTCGGACTGGAGGAAGGTATACAGTGATGTTGCCCAGGGGTCGGTACTAGAATCACTGCTTTTCTCGATATATATTAATGACTTGGACTTGGGAGTACCGGGCACAATTTCAAAATTTGCAGATGACAAAACCTGGAAGTATACTGAACAGTGAAGAGGAGAGTGGTAGACTTCAGGAAGATATAGACAGGCAGGTGGAATGGGCGGACACTTTGCTCCACATAAAACAAAAAATAAATCTAAATTCTCGGGTACTGATCAACTGGTTTCTGTCCCTCCGGGTAGAGAAACATGGAATATTTGCAAAACTGGATTCTGTATCTAACCCATGCTGCACCTGCCCTGGGAGTGTTTGATGGGACAGTGTAGTGGGAGCTTTACTCTGTATCTAACCCATGCTGTACCTGCCCTGGGAGTGTTTGATGGGACAGTGTAGAGGGAGCTTTACTCTGTATCTAACCCCGTGCTGTACCTGCCCTGGGAGTGTTTGATGGGACAGTGTAGAGGGAGCTTTACTCTGTATCTAATCTGATCTTCAGTTATCACTCCCCGGCATTCTGCAACTCCCTCATTAAACCCCTCCCCTTGCCACAGATGTTAATCTTTTACCAGTTGACTTCCCAGAACATCGCTGACAGACAAAGATAAAGAAAAGCGCTTCCTCTCTTTGTTAAGTATCTCCCCTTATCTCTCACACACCAAGTGTCTTTGTTCATCCTCCACTTAGTTTCTCTCGCTCTCTCTCTCTTTTGCTCCTCACTTGAAGGCCAGAAAGCAGAGCTGGACTCCGCAAACCCCCCCCAGCCACAAGAGGTCTTATTTCTCCTTGGAACGGGAAGTTGGGGCCCATGTCACTTTGTTGCCTTTGTACAAGGACAGTGCGAGGGTCAAGGTCTGGGCGGGAGGCTAATCTCTGTAATCTCCTCCAGCCCCACAACACTCCGAGATCTCGGCGCTCCTCCAATTCTGGCCTCTTGAGCATCCCCGATTTTAAATCGCTCCACCATTGGCGGCCGTGCCTTCAGCTGCCTGGGCCCTAAGCTCTGGAATTCACTCCCTCAACCTCTCCGCCTCTTTCCTCCTTTAAGATGCTCCTTAAAACCCACCTCTTTGACCAAGCTCCCTGTCCTAATATCTCTTTATATGGCTTGGTGTCAAATTTTGTTTTAGAACACTCCTGTTAAATGTTTGGGATGTTTTACTACATTAAAAAGGTGCTATATTGTAGTAGTTGAGGTAATGGGAACCAGGGCTATGTGGAAGCTCAGGGGGTCAACACCAGGGGGATGGGGACTCCACAGCAAGGGAGGCTGGACCTGAAGGTACGGACTTGGAAGCTGCTACAAAGTGATGAGTACAGGGAACGGTGGAAAATTGGTCCCTGATTAACATCAAGTGACAATTATTAATGGACACATGGACCAATCAGATCTGTGGGACATGAAAAGCAACTGTTGAAAATTAATTTGTTTGTATATTTATACTGAACATCTCCCTAACATCTGTCTGAGGCTGAACCACACTGTTCGCAACCTTGGTGTCACATTTGACCCTGAAATGAGCTTCCGACCACATATCCGCAGCAATACTTCCTATTTCCACCTCCGTAACATCGTCCGTCTCCGCCCCGCCTCGCCTCAGCTCATCCGCTGCCGAAACCCTCATCCATGGCCTTTGTTACCTCTAGACTTGATTATTCCAACGCACTCCTGGCTGGCCTCCCACATTCCACCCTACGTAAACTTTTTTTTAATCTTAAAATACTCCTGTGAAGCGCCTTGGGACGTTTTACTACATTAAAGGCGCTATATAAATACAAGTTGTTGTTGTTGTTGTTGAATAGCTGAATGAATGATTCAAATATTCTTGTTACAACACCCATTGATCAGAGAATGCAAGATGTCTGGGATGGAGGATTTAGAGGGGAACAATTGTAGTGGCCAAGAGAGTGTCGAATGCTCTCGCTTTGTAGAGAGCGTCTAAATTTCCCATCATGTGATGCCACGGGCCAATCAGATGCAAACATCAGTCTGTGCTAACCATGTGACTCCACAGACCAATTAGAATGTTGGCATAAAATGTCCTGCTCTCACTCCAGCCCCCGATCCCCACCCCTCCCCACAACGACACCTCCCTCCCCCACCCCTCCCCACAACGACCCCTCCCTCCCCCACCCCTCCCCACAACGACACCTCCCTCCCCCACCCCCCTCCCACAACGACACCTCCCTCCCCCACCCCCCTCCCACAACGACACCTCCCTCCCCCACCCCCCCCCACAATGACACCTCCCTCCCCCACCCCCACCCCCCAACGACACCTCCCTCCCCCACCCCACCCCTCCCAGTTAAGCCTCCACCCGAGAAATTAAAAAACAAATTTGACACGGAGAGTCGGGTTAATAAAATAACGGAGTGAGTGTTGACACCACTGCGTGAGCCAATGAGTTTAAAGCAGGGCAGGATTTATGCCAGGGCTGACAGCAAACAGAGTCTACTTTACAGCAAACAGACCGCACTAAAACTACAGCGAACAGAACTCATGACCCAAACTACAGCAAAGTCTCCCGATAAAAGCAGGATTATTTCTCCAGCAAAATGCAGTGAGTGGAGGATAGTTACAGAACACAAGTTATTTCCGTAAAATCAATCCCAGTCCCTTACAGCGGTGCGGTCTCCAGGTGTGATTAATGGGGGAATTACCCAATCATCTGCATTATGGCCAGGACTTGTGGGGCCACTATATGCAGCCCATAAAATAATTCAAAGACAGTTACATTATCCAGGAGGAAGAATGTGCCTAACCTGGGGATGATGACGTTTCCACAGAGAAGGGATCAAATCCAGGACCTTCTCATACTCCACTGGAATCTCGTACACATGCAGATCCACTTCGTCGCCCAGTCCCAGCTTCTGCAACTCCTGAAAAACAGCAAGAAGGTCAATGATAGCAGATGGACGGGAGTTCAGCAGAAACCATTTGGCCTTGGAATCACGCAGTGTGATAAGAGCACCTTGAGCACTGATGGGACAGTGGGCTACAACTGGCACAACAAGATCCCACAATCCATCCCGCGAAGTCCAGGAAACTCAGTCCAGTTTGCCTTTATATTTCCTACTCACTGGTTTGCTCGGTTTGAATTGGCAATAGCAGAATCATTACCTACTGTCTGGGAAAAAAAGCGAGCAGTGGTTATGATCTGAAATTGTTGAACTTGATGTTGAGTCCGGAAGGTTGTAAATTAGGAAATTAATAAACTTGCAGAACGGGCACATGAAGTTCAACACAGATAAATGTGAGGTATTACATTTTGGTAGGAAGAATAGGGAGGTCACTTATTACTTGGAGGGTGCGAGTCTAGGTGGGGAAGAGGAACAAATGGATCTCGGAGTACAAATGCACAAATCACTAAAAGTTGCACCACAAGTTAGCAAGGCCATAAAAAAAGCAAACCAAGCACTAGGGTTTATTTCTAGTGGGATAGAATTGAAAAGTAGGGAAGTTATGCTAAACCTGTATCGAGCATTGGTTAGACCACACTTGGAGTACTGCGTACAGTTCTGGTCGCCATATTATAAAAAGGATATAGAGGCACTGGAGAGGGTGCAGAGAAGATTTACAAGGATGATACCAGAAATGCGAGGGTATACATATCAGGAAAGGATGAACAGGCTGGGTCGCTTTTCTCTTGAAAAAAGGCGGCTGAGGGGTGACCTAATAGAGGTCTTTAAAATTATGAAAGGTTTTGATAGAGTGGATAGAGAGAGAATGTTTCCACTTGTGGGGAAGAGCATAACTGGAGGCCATCAATATAAGATAGTCACCAAGAAATCCAATAGGGAATTCAGAAGAAACTTATTTACCCAGAGAGTGGTGAGAATGTGGAACTCGCTCCCACAGGGAGTGGTTGAAGCGAATAATATAGATGTATTTAAGGGGAGGCTAGACAAGCACATGAGGGAGAAGGGAATAGAGGGTTATGCTGATAGGGTTAGATGAGGAAAGATGGGAGGAGGCTCGAGTGGAACATAAACGCCGGCATGGCCTGTTTCGGTGCCGTATATCCTGTGTAAAGTGCTGCAATGTAAAGTCTGAAAACACGGCGTCAGTTTCCACATGTACGCCGATGACACCCAGTTCTCCCTCACTACTTCTTCTCTCGACCCATCCACGGTGTCTAAATTGTCAGACTGCTTGTCCGACATACAGTTCTGGATGAGCAAAGATTTTCTCCAATTAAATATTTGGAAAACCGAAGCCATTGTTTTCGGTCCCCGCCACAAACTCTGTTCCCTAGCCACCGACTCCATCCTTCTCCCGAACATCTGTCTGAGGCTGAACCACATTGTTCGCAACCTTGGTGTCATATTTGACCCTGAAATGAGCTTCCGACCTCTCTTTCCTCCTTTAAGACGCTCCTTAAAACCTACCTCTTTGACCAAGCTTTTGGTCACCTGCCCTAATTTATCCTTATGTGGATCGGTGTCAAATTTTTGTGTCTTAAAATACTCCTGTGCAGCACCTTGGGACGTTTTACTACGTTAAAGGCGCTATATAAATACAAGTTGTTGTTGAATCGAATTAACAGCCCATTCGACCCAACTGGTTCCAGATCACACTTTGTGCTGCACTCGGCAACTCCAAAACAAACAAAATGCTGACTATATTTGTAACAAATTGTATGACAAAGATTGATTAAACAGAAATAAAATATTTGACTATTTAAAAAAAAAACTACAGATTTAAAAATAACACAGGAATGAAGTGGTCACATTCTGTCGATTTGTAAACTTCTTAAATCAAAGATTTGGTGCAGTTTAGTCCTATCGGTACCTGAGCATTAGGACTAGAGTAGAGTGATGGGTTTGGGAGCTTGCTGAGCGGAACTTTAAAAGCTCGCAGCCACCGCTACCTACAGGCTGACTTAAAATGGTACATGTGTACACCATCATCCCACCTCAAACAGGCACAGAAAAGGAACGTCTGCACGACGACCCTTAGACAGAACAGCCTGTGTGCTCAAACCCCCTTAAACCCAGCCTCTATAAAAAGTCGCAACACAGGGATAATGGTGCGGCTCACCATCACTTGACAATGAAAGCCTTTGTTGCTCCTCAATAATCGGCAGTCAGTCAGTCTGGCCGGCCATGATCGACATGAATTGTGCCATTTTCTGTCATACCAGAGTACCGGGATCCTTTCCCAATCTCTCGCCCTCCTCCACCAACACTAAACAAACTCACAGCTGTACTCAACAGCAACCCCCCACCCGCCCCAACCTCCTGGCCCAGTTAGACTGCGAGTCTTGTGCGCGCCCTGGACTCCGCCGACCAATTATTTCACAAGAGCACTGGGACAAGGCCATCAATAAATTAAAAGCGACACAAAGCACAAGCACAAAACACCACGCTGAAATAAAACCCTAGCACTTCGATCGCAAGTTAAAAAAAAAAAATCGGACGTGACTGTGGTCAAGGATAGAAGCCCGAATTAAACCATCATTAGTTTAGGAGGTAGAAGGTCAAAATACACAGCAGATTTAAAAATAAAACACACCAAACAACCCACCCCCTCCGCACCGCACAGGACAATGAGAAGTGTCAGGACAGGATTCTACAGACTAGAAAGCCCCTGAAACCACAAACACAGCAGAATGCAACAGTGCGAATCTGGGACACTAAACTCGGATGTATTTTGAGAGTAACTGCAATCTGTAAATGTGCATTTTTCGGACCATATTATTTTTTTTGAATTATATATTAACTCAAGAAAAAAATCTAGACAAAACAATAAAAAAAAAACCCGCAAGAACCAATTGCTGGTTCTGAATCACAGATCGCCAAGTTTAATTCCCAGGGGGACATGCCAAGGCTATGTACAGGGCTCCGAGCACAGTGCACCTTGTGTACTCCATTCAGTTCTGCTCACCAAGACACAAGGGAACCTTCCAACCTTCGTCAGGGCCACGAGGGAACAGCCTCAGGAGAACTGGAGGAGAAACCTGGTCTCTTCATCCTTACAAGGAGGTGAGAGAGGACCATGTGGAGTTATAGGATATTAAATGGAATACAAGACGTTAATCCCAAGAACTATTTTAAGTGAAACAACAACCTGCATTTATATAGCGCCTTTAATGTAGTAAAACGTCCCAGGGCGCTTCACGGGAGCGATTATCAAACAAAATTTGACACCGAGCCACATAAGGAGATATTTGGACAGGTGACTAAAAGCTTGGTCAAAGAGGTAGATTTTAAGGAGCATCTTAAAGGAGGAGGAGAGAGAGGCGGAGAGGTTTAGGGAGGGAATTCCAGAGCTCGGGGCCCAGGCAGCTGAAGGCACGGCCGCCAATGGTGGAGCCATTAAAATCGGGGATGCTCAAGAGGCCAGAATTGGAGGAGCGCAGAGATCTCGGAGGGTTGTGGGGCTGGAGGAGGTTAGTGAGCTAGGGAGGGGCGAGGCCATGGAGGGATTTGAAAACAAAGATGAGAATTTTGAAATCGCAGCATTACTGGACGGGAAAATGCTTCAGGCGCTATAGAAATGCAAGTTCTTTCTTTCTAGCTGCATGCAGCATACGTGTTTTGTATCAGCTTGATTGTTATTGGTGTGCCTCTACACACAGTTTAATACTAGCTTGACTATATTTTTATATATTCGTGCATGGGATGTGGGCGTCGCTGGCAAGGCCAGCATTTATTGCCCATCCGTAATTGCCTTTGAGAAGGTGGTGGTGAGCCACAGTGGTGGTGTTCCCATGCGCCTGCTGCCCTTGTCCTTCTAGGTGGAAGAGGTCGCGGGTTTGGGAGGTGCTGCTGAAGAAGCCTTGGTGAGTTGCTGCAGTGCATCTTGTAGATGGTACACACTGCAGCCACGGTACGCCGGTGGTGGAGGGAGTGAATGTTTAAGGTGGTGGATGGGGTGCCAATCAAACGGGCTGCTTTGTCCTGGATGGTGTTGAGCTTCTTGAGTGTTGTTGGAGCTGCACTCATCCAGGCAAGTGGAGAGTATTCCATCACACTCCTGACTTGTGCCTTGTAGATGGGGGAAAGGCTTTGGGGAGTCAGGAGGTGAGACACTCGCTGCAGAATACCCAGCCTCTGACCTGCTCTTGTTGCCACAGTATTTATGTGGCTGGTCCAGTTAAGTTTCTGGTCAATGGTGACCCCCAGGATGTTGATGGTGGGGGATTCGGCGATGGTACTGCCGTTGAATGTCAAGGGGAGGTGGTTAGCCTCTCTCTTGTTGGAGATAGTCATTGCCTGGCACTTCTGTGGCGCGAATGTTACCTGCCACTAATCAGCCCAAGCCTGAACGTCGTCCAGGGCAAGTAGCTTCAAGTCTGAAGGAAGTTGCAAAACAGGTTTATATTTTGCAAAGCTGCTGTTCAACTGGGATCTACTCATGAAAAACATTTCACAAGTAACATTCGGATCACAGATTTGCACTGACTGGCACTCTAGTGAAGTGCTACATTACCAGAGGCGCTGGGATTTTTATTTAAATAAATTCGTTCTCACATTGTAGGCATCGCTGGCAATAGTTTTCCCCATCCCTAGTTGCCCAGAGTTTGATACGACTGAGTGGCATGCAACGAGTCAACCGTATCGGTGTGGGACTGGAGTCACATATAGTGATATATAGGGAGCAGCTTCACCACACGGACTGCAGCGGTTCAAGAAGGCCGCTCACCACCACCTTCTCAAGGGTAATTAGGGACGGGCAATAAATGCCGGCCTCGCCGGCGACGCCCACATACTGTGAATGAATTAAAAAAATAAAATAGGCCAGACTGGGTAAGGACGGCAGGTTTCCTTCCCTAAAAAAAAGACATTAGTGAACCGGTTGGGTTTTTACGACAATCCGACAGCTTCATGGTCACTTTTACGGAGACCAGTTTTGTTATTTCCAGTTTAGTTTTTTTTTTAAAAAACACTCAAACGGCCCTGCTGGGATTTGAACTCATATTCTGTGCATCGTTAGTCCAGGGTTCTGGATTACTAGTCCAGTAACAGAACCGCTACACTGCTGCACCCGGGTGTTAAAACGAGGCTCCGTCCTTTTGCAGTGAATGCTAAACATTATACGGGGAGCAGGGGAGTTCTCCGAGTGTCCTGGCCGACACTCATCCCTCAACTAACACTGCGGAAAAAACAGACTAACTGGTCGCTCATCTTGTCGCGGTTGCGGAGATCTCAGTAAAATGTGGCATTTCATACATAACAAGTCACTTCAAAAGGTAATTAATGGTATTACATAGTATTACAGCACAGAACCAGGCCATTCGGCCCGACTGCTCCGTGCCGGTGTTTATGCTCCACACAAGCCTCCTCCCGCCCTTCTTCGTCTAACACCATCTGCATATCCTTCTATTCCTTTCTCCCTCATGTGCTTATCCAGCTTCCCCTTGAATGCATCTATACTATTTGCCTCAACCACTCCCTGTGGTAGCGAGTTCCACATTCTCACCACTCTCTGGGGAAAGAAGTTTCTCCTGAATTCCCTATTGGATTTATTAGTGACTATCTTATATTGATAGAAACATAGAAACATAGAATCTAGGAGCAGGAGTAGGCCATTCGGCCCGTCGAGCCTGCTCCACCATTCAATACGATCATGGCTGATCATCCAAATCCAGTACCCTGTCCCTGCTTTAATCCCCACAGTACACATATCCCACCCTAGCCCCGTAACCCCACGTATTTAAGTCCCCCTAACACATCCCAGCCTATCCCCATAACCCCACATATTTAATCCCCCCCCCCTAACACTAAGGGTCAATTTATCATAGCCAAATCAACCTAACCCGCACATTTTTGGACTGTGGGAGGAAACCGGAGCACCCGGAGGAAACCCACGCAGACACGGGGAGAATGTGCAAACTCCACACAGACAGTCACCCGAGGTCAGATTCGAACCCGGGTCTCTGGCGCTGTGAGGCACCAGTGCTAACCACTATGCCACCGTGTTGATGGCCTCTAGTTCTGGTCTCCCCTGCAAGTGGAAACGTCTTCTCTATCGAACCCTTTCATAAACCTAAAGGCCTCGATCAGGTCACCCCTTAGCCTTCTCTTTTCTAGAGAAAAGAGCCCCAGCCTGTTCAATCTTTCTGGATAGTTATAACCTCTCAGTTCTGATATTATCCATGTATTTCTTTTTTGCACCTTCTCCAGTGCCTTTTATAATATGGAGACCAGAACTGTGCACAGTGCTCGGAGTGTGGTCTGACCAAGGTTCGATACAAGTTTAACATAACTTCTCTGCTTTTCAATTCTGTCCCTCTAGAAATGACCCCCAGTGCTTGTTTTTAAAAAAAATGATCTTATTAACCTGCGTCACTACTTTTAGTGATTTCTGTATCTGATTCCTCTGCTCCTCTACCCCATTTAGACTCTAATTTTCCAAGGAGTATGCGGCCTCCTTATCCTTCCTACCAAAACATACCACCTCACACTTATCCATATTGAAGTTCATTTGCCATGGTGTCTGAAGCACTTTGAAACATCTGATGTAGTGAAGGCATGACGTCAATGAAAATCTGTCTTTCATAACTCTCCTGGAACCGTAGTCAGTTAATCACCAAACACGGAAACTGCTTTTCAAAAACGGGCCAGAGAAACTTTTCACAGGTTTGAAGATTGAAATGTGATAATTCTGTTGCGTATTCTATCAAAAGGTACTCCATTCATGGAGCTTTGGGGTTTCGATAGAGTAGGTACAGAGAAACGGTTTCCAGTCAGTAACCAGAAGATTTTAGGTAAAAATCGGTAAAAGAACCAAGGGGAGATGAGATGAGAATTTTTTTTAATATATAAACGCAGCGAGTTGTTGTGATCTGGAACGCGCTGCCTGAAAGGGCGGTGGAAGCAGATTCGATAGTAACTTTCAAAAGGGAATTGGAGAAATAGTTGAAAAAGGGAAACATTTGCAGGGCTCTGGGGAAAGAGCAGGGGGAAGTGGGGCTAATTGGAGAGCTCGACCTAAGAGCCGGCACAGGCACGATGGGCCGAATGGCCTCCTTCTGTGCAGTGTGATCCTATGATTCAATGTGGATTTATTTAGCACATGTAAAACATCCCAAAGATCTTTACACACAATTAATTTCTCAAATGCGGTGACTGTTCCATAAGCAGGTGCAGCAGCTGCTTAGAGTTTGAGAGCTCGTTGCTGTGTCTAACCAGGTGAATAGCAGGCTAACTGTTTTTGAGTGGTGGTGTTGGTTAAGGGAGGAATGTTGGTCAGGGCACTGGGAACTTCAACCTCTATCTGAATCACAAACAGGGAGGTGAGGCCTCAGCTGAACGTTCTCACACCAAGGACGCTAGCTCCAGACTGCATCGGCGTGCCAGCCTGTGTTACTTACTCAAGTCGTGTGACGTGATAGAAAATCAGACAAGCTGCAACATTCACCATATTATTGTGCTGTCTCAAATTATTTGGTGAGCTGGTATCAATAAACGGAAAAAAACAACCTTGTGCGTGTCATATCTACTTCATATGTAATGTTTCTAATCGATCTCCTCAAATTGTTCCCAGAGATAGACTGGATCACAACACTGTAGCCCAGCGTTATACAGCGACAGACCTGCACCCACCAGTACTGTACCCCAGTGTTATACAGCAACAGACCTGTACCCACCAGTACTGTACCCCAGTGTTATACAGCGACAGACCTGTACCCACCAGTACTGTACCCGTGTTATACAGCGACAGACCTGTACCCACCAGTATTGTACCCGTGTTATACAGCGACAGACCTGTACCCACCAGTACTGTACCCGTGTTATACAGCGACAGACCTGTACCCACCAGTACTGTACCCGTGTTATACAGCGACAGACCTGTACCCACCAGTACTGTACCCCAGTGTTAGTGACAGACCTCTTGCGCTGTACGTGTTGAGAATGCCAAGGGTCCTCATGTACACACAGGACCAACGCACGCACACAATTAGAACACACACACACAAATAGAAATGCTGCTGGACTCTGATCTCAAGCTAGATTTAGATTTTGAAAAGGGCAGAGGGAAATACTAGCACACGTGAGTCGGTTAAGGACATTGCAAAACAATGTCAATAACACCGAGTCAGCACTCCCGACTCTTTCAGTGTCAGAGTGAAACTATGGTTTTTATTACAAACTCGGAGCCTACATTTCCCTGCCTTCGCCCACTGCTCCGGATTACCATTAACACTTTCAATGGTTAAGAACAGAAGCCTGTTGTACACATCTATAGGGTTAGGAGCAGTCTGCTAAAAGCCTATTACGGGCGTCACTGTAATGGAGTAATCCCTCGACCTTCTCTTGAATGGTATTGACTGGGGAGCAGCAGGGAAAGATTATGCGCTAAGTCAGAAGGTTGTGGGTTCATGTCCCACTCCAGAGACTGGAGCACAGCACTGTCGGAGGTGCCGTCTTTCAGATGAGACATTAAACAGAGGCCCCGTCTGCTCTCTCATAGATGGACATAAAAGATCCCATGGCATCTATTTTGAAGAAGAGCAAGGGAGATCTCCCCGGTGTCCTGGTCAATATTTACCCCTCAATCAACATCACTAAAACAGATTATCTGGTCATAATCACAGTGCTGTTCGTGGGATCTTGCTGTGCGCAAATTGGCTGCCGTTTGTCCTGCATTACAACAGTGACTACACTTCAAAAAAGTACTTAATTGACTGTAAAGCGCTTTGGGAGATCCTGAGGTTGTGAAAGGCGCGGTATAAATGCAAATTCTCTCTTTCTAACTGCTTGCAGCATAGGTGTTATGTCAGTTTGATTGTTACTGGTGGGCCTCTACACACAGTTTAACACTCGCTTGACTAATTGCAGGGCACGTTGCTTCAAGTCTGAACAGTTTGACATCTGAAGCAAGTAGTTGCAAGTATTGCAAAACAGCTTTATATCTTGCAACACTGCTGTTCAACTGGGATCTACTCATGAAAAACATTTCACAAGAAACATTCGGATCACAGATTTGCGCTGACTGGCACTCCAGTGAAGTGCTACATTGCCAGAGGCGCTGGGATTTCCCCCCCCCCCCCCCTCAATGTAGGAATCGTTGGCAATGCCGGCAATTGCTTTCCCCATCCCTAGTTGCCCAGAGTTTGATACGACGGAGTGGCATGCAACGAGTCAACCGTATCGGTGTGGGACTGGAGTCACATATAGTGATATACAGGGAGCAGCTTCACCACACGGACTGCAGCGGTTCAAGAAGGCCGCTCACCACCACCTTCTCAAGGGCAATTAGGGACGGGCAATAAATGCCGGCCTTGCCGGCGACGCCCACATCCCGTGAATGAATTTAAAAAAATATAGGCCAGACTGGGCAAGGACGGCAGGTTTCCTTCCCTAAAAAAAAGACATTAGTGAACCGGTTGGGTTTTTACAACAATCCGACAGCTTCATGGTCACTTTTACTGAGATCAGTTTTGTAATTTCCAGATTATTATTATTTTTTTTAAAAACACTCAAACTGCCCTGCTGGGAATTGAAACATAACATAGAAACATAGAATCTAGGAGCAGGAGTAGGCCATTCGGCCCGTCGAGCCTGCTCCGCCATTCAATACGATCATGGTTGATCATCCAAATCCAGTACCCTGTCCCTGCTTTAATCCCCACAGTACACATATCCCACCCTACCCCCGTAACCCCACGTATTTAATTCCCCCTAACATATCCCATCCTATCCCCATAACCCCACATATTTAATCCCCCCTAACACTAAGGGTCAATTTATCATAGCCAAATCAACCTAACCCACACATTTTTGGACTGTGGGAGGAAACCGGAGCACCCGGAGGAAACCCACGCAGACACGGGGAGAATGTGCAAACTCCACACAGACAGTCACCCGAGGTCAGATTCGAACCCGGGTCTCTGGCGCTGTGAGGCACCAGTGCTAACCACTATGCCACCGTGTTGAACTCACATTCTTTGCATCGTTAGTCCAGGATTCTGGATTACTAGTCCAGTAACAGAACCACTACACTGCCGCACCCGGGTGTTAAACCGAGGCTCCGTCTGCCTTTTGCGGTGAATGCTAATCATTAGTCTCGAGCACAAAAACAGGCCATTCGGCCCAACTGGTCCGTGCCGGTGTTTATGCTCCACACGAGCCTCCTACCACCCTTCTTCGTCTAACACCATCAACAAGTGCTGAGGGAGTGCTGCAGTGTCTGAAGTGCCGTCTTTCAGATGAGATGTTAAACCGAGGCCCCGTCTGCCCTCGCATCATTATTCTGAAGAGCAGAGGAGTTCTCCCCGGTGTCCTGGGGCCAATATTTATCCCTCAACCAACATCACAAAAACAGATTATCTGGTCATTATCACATGGCTGTTTCTGGGATCTTGCTGTGCGCAATTGGCTGCCGCGTTTCCTGTATTACAACAGTGACTGCACTTCAATAGTCCTTCATTGGCTGTAAAGCGCTTTGGGGCGTCCTGAGTTTGTGAAAGGCGCTACAGAAATGCAAGTTCTTTTTTTATATACACAAGCTGCTTTATTTCCCCCGGTAACTGTATTGGGCGTACAGTGCGTGCTCACATAGCGACGGCTTAGTAACTTCTGCATCCGTGGCTTGGCACAGCCAGTGAAATTCCGCTACTGAAGATGCCGACGCTTGTGGTGTGAATTCATCCCGAAATACCGCGGCATGCAAGAGCAAATGGTTTGAAACTGCATCAAGTCAGGGGGAGGGTCAGAGACAAGTCCAGTGACACGCTACACAGGAAAAATGTTGCCATTCTACGCACAAGATCCCAAAAACGAGGTGAATGATCAGTTAATCATTTAGTGACGCAATTAAATCGGCAGAGAGCTCAGCCTCTGCTGTGTGCCCAACCAAAGTGATTTGTGATCCCTCGACTGTGTTTGACTCACCTAAAGAGAAAAGACTTGCATTTCTACAACGCATTTCACAACCTCAGGACGTCCCAAAGCGCTTTACAGCCAGTGAAGTACATTTAAAACTGCAGTTACTGTTGTAATGTGGAAAACGCAGCAGCCAATTTGCACACAGCCAGCTCCCACAAACAGCAATGTGATAATGACCAGATAATCTGTTTTTAGTGATGTTGATTGAGGGATAAATATTGGCCCCAGGACACCGGGGAGAACTCTCCTGCTCTTTGAAATAGATGCGGAGATGCCGGTGTTAGACTGGGGTGGACAAAATTGAGCGGTCGCACAACACCAGGTTATAGTCCAACAGTTTTATTTGAAATCACAAGCTTTCGGAGCTTACTACTCCTTCGTCGGGTGTAGTAAAAAGATACAGAATCGCCAAAGCATATATAGATAGAGAACAATGCATGTGTACCTTACAATGCATGTGTACCTTACCTTTGAAATAGAGCCATGGGATCTTATAGGTTCACCTGCGAGTGCCTCGGTTTAATGTCTCATCCAAAAGATGGCACCTCCGACAGTGCGGCACTCCCTCAGCACTGCACTGGGAGTGTCGGCCTAGATTTTTGTGCTCAAGTCTCTGGAGTGGGACTTGAACCCACAACCTTCTGACTCAGAGGCGAGAGTGCTGCCCACTGAGCCACAGCTGACACGGGGCAGCTCCCCTGGGCTCTGCTGCGTAACAGGGAGGTCCAGGCTGCCAACGGGCAAGGCCTGCTCCCCTGAAAGAGGCAGCCTCATGGAACTACAATGCCACCGATTTTCTGGAGAATTGGGTCATTTATACTTTGCCCAGTGCAGCCAACAGAAGGCAAACTGCTCACTTTTTGGTCAGCTACAATCCTCTAATGCAAGACTAGCATGTGAAAGAAAAAGAGACACGCAAATAGACACAAAGCAAAAAAAAAAGGGATGTTGGGTTGCCAACTCTGGTTGGACGTATTCCTGGAGGTTTCCTCACATGACCTCCAGTCTCCAACCATCCCACCCAGTCAAACATCCTTTACCCCCCCATTTCCAATATTTTTATAACTAATAAAAAAGCATTGAAAGAGAAGGGAAAAAAAAACTTATCACCCCATGATTTTTCCTCCAGATTGCTGGCAGCCGTGTCCAGGAGATGACTCTTCGAATTCCTGGAGGTTCCAGGGCAAACCTGGGGGGGGTGGTTGGCAACCCGAACGAGTGGCAATTCTACTCCTTTAAATATTTCAGCAGTGGAACTTTCCGGGAGATTTACATCCTCCAAAAGGTTTAACAAATTATATGTATATATTTTTAATGATCCAATTTAGCTTCTGACGCAGCAGGAGATTTGGAACAAGTAAAAAAAAAGTTTGTCTGGTGCAATCCGTTCTGGGTCAGTCAAGAAACGGATGAAGTATAGATCAATAAAGAAATGCAGCCGTCCCAGAACCGACCGACTGACGGTCGTTAAACATTGCAACTTTCTGATTGATGCTTCTCTGATTAAAATGCAGATCCCGTTGCCCTGGGAAATAGACGTCTGGTCCTTGCCTTTGTGTCAGCTCATTCCCACTGCCTGCTGTCTGGAACTGTGCTAACAGTACAAAGCCCCCGAGTGTGTGTGTTTGGGGTTGAGGATAGTTGGTTGGGGGGGGGGGGCGAGGGGAAAGTGAGGAAAGGATCACAAAATTAAAATCAATATCAAGCTCGTTTATAAAGCTATATTGTAACCTGGAAGTGAACAAAGACCTGCGTGTGAAAGATCTGCATTGCATTGTAGTCTTAAAAGTATCTCTCTCCACCTAGTCCGTAAATCAGGATCATCATCGCCGCCACTTAACTGCTGCCGTGTTTCAAAAAGGAGTTTGCAGAATTTTACTCAAATACTTTTATAAACTGTCTTGCCCCAATTGCGTCTAAATCGAAGAAAGCTGCTGGCAAGGAGAGATTTCTTTTTTCTTTTTAAATGCACTGCACTACAACAAGCAAACAGACTGTGCCGTGGCCCCGTCGACTCTGATAGGAACCTAATCGGCTTGTGCCGGGTAATTTTTTTTTTCCGCTTAGCAACAGCGGGTGTCCCAGAATAGGGGTCGTCAGCATTGAAACAAAGTTCTCATCGGATCCGTGTACGCGTTGTGATTTAGTTAACAGCAAAACAACACAGGAGATACATCAGTGAATTCAGACAGGACTGTCGCTCTAAATGGAGCCACAAGGATTTTACCGTCAATCGTGCAAAAATTAGAACGAGTAAAAGAAAAAAAACTTGCATTTCTATAGCGCCTTTCACGACCTCAGGATGTCCCAAAGCACTTTACAACCAATGAAATGCTTTTCAACCATAGTCACTGTTGTAATGTAGGAATGTGGGCCCCAAGTTCTGGAATTCCCTCTGCCTCTCTCTCTCCTCCTTTAAGATGCTCCTTAAAACCAACCTTTTGGTCACCTGTCCCAATATCTCCTGATGTGGCTCGGTGTCAAATTTTGTTTGATAATCACTCATATGAAGCGCCTTGGGACGTTTTACTATGTTAAAGGCGCTATATAAATGCAAGTTATTTGTTGTTGCTGCAATAAAATTTCGGTCTCTAAAAATCTCCAGCATTTGCGTGGGAGGAACTATCCCCGATCAATCATGGAATGTAAAAGTAGCACATTCAAATATTGCCATAAAACCAGGGCCGCACGAGAGTTAACAGTTCAGTGCCAGGACAAGGGTACAGTTCAGCTCCCCACGGCCCCTGACCAATATAGATCCTGGCCAACGTGAGCCATAACATAGATACATAGAAGATAGGAGCAGGAGTAGGCCATTCGGCCCCTCGAGCCTGTTCCACCATTTAATGAGATCATGGCTGATCATCCAAATTCAGTACCCTGTCCCTGCTTTCTCCCCATATAAAGCCCAGAAGCCCCAGGTTCGACCCTACTTTAAGTCACAGTAGCTGTTTGTTGCATCCTCGAACTCTGCCCAACTTTTGCCCTCAGTGCCCCCCTGGGCTAAGCAGGTGGGGGGAAAAAAATGCCCATCGGTCCTGATCGCTAAACAGCAGCCGCATGCTGGAAAGATCACACCACACCAGAACTGAGAGGTTATAACCATCAGGAAAGGCTGAACAGCCTGGGGCTCTTTCATCACCGCCCACCGCGCTCATCCCCCTCGCTCACCTGGCAGCGAATTTGAGCACAGCAAGATCCCACAAACAGCAGTGTGATAATGACCAGATAGTCTGTTTTAGTGATGTTGGTTCAGGAATAAATATTGGCCCAGGACACACAAGAACATAAGACGGAGGAGCAGGAGTCGGTCATTTGGCCCCTCGAGCCTGCTCCGTCATTCAATAAGATCATGGCTGATCTGATCTTGGCCTCAACTCCACTTCCCTGCCCGCTCCCCATTACCCTTCACTCCCTTAATCGGGGTTAACTCCCCTGCTCTTCTTCAAAATAATACCACGGGATCTTTTACGTCCATCCGAGAGAGCAGACAGGGCCTCAGTTTAACGTCTCTTCCGAAAGACGGCACCTCCGACAGTGCAGCACGCTCCCAGAGAAGGGCGTTAATTCAGGAGCTCCTTCTAATTATGGGGTTCATCAGGGAATGTGAGGGAGCCAAGGGTGGGGGCTGAACTGGGGGATCAATCAGAAATTTCAACACATATATTGATAGATTTTTGTTGGGTAAGGGTAACAAAGGATATGGAACCAAGGCGGGTAAATGGAGTTAAGATACAGGTCAGCCATTATGTAATTGAACGGTGGAACAGGCTTGAGGGGCTGATGAACTCCTGTTACAGGAAACTCTTTATTAACCGGCACCGACGGGACCGGTGTGGTGCCGGTTAATCAAAAAGTCCAGATAATGGAGAGTTATATCTCCCAACGTACGAGAGCCCCATACACATTGACATGCGCCTGCATTCGGAGCTCCATCTCCCCGGGGACCGCCAGCTGACCATCTGTCGTGTCCGCTGCCTACCCGGGCTGCACATTCCCCTCCCAATCTACACGCTCCGATACAAGGCAAACGCCTCGGGGTTTTTTTTAAAGTTAATTTTAAACGAGAGATGAAGGAAAACCCCGGTTACCTACTCAAGAATTTTGCCGGTTAAGAGAGATTTCCGGATATTTGGGTGCCGGTTAATAAAGAGTTTCCTGTACTATGTAATCGCTGTCTAATACATGTGGATTCCTTGTCCGCTATTTGTCAGCGCTCACAGATCTGGATAAGAGGTCGTGGGTTCAAGCCCCACTCCAGGACTTCAGCGTTGTCCGAGACGCCATCCTTAGGATGGGAATTTAAAGCAAAGCCTCCTGTGTGGCTCTGATGAATGTTAAAGATCCCACGGCACTATTCGAAGAGAAGCAAGGAATTTCCCGGTCGTCGTCTTTCGACCGACACCAACCAGACCCTCTTAGATACAACCGAGTGGCTTGCTGGGACAGTTAAGCGTCAACCCCTGGAGTCACATGTAGGCCAGGCCGGGTGGGGACGGCAGGTTTCCAGTCAACCAGTTGAGCTTTTGCGACAGTCTGACAGCTTCACGGTCACTCTCACCGATCACTTATTTCCAGATTTTATAAACAGAGTTCAAATTCTCAAAACTGCCATGGTGGGATTTGAACCGACATGCTCTAGATTATAAATCCAGGTCTTCGGATTACTCGCCCAGTAACCTAACCGCTACACTACCATTCCTGTTTATATTTATACGACCGAAAATCAAGAAAGTCATCTTACCTGCACAGCGACCCAGCTTGCGTTGATAACGTGCTCTCCAAAGGGACCAAACCCTGAAACCACCAAAACATTTCAACATTACAAAACGAAGTACAAAAACCTGCTGCTGTAGAATCAGGCTCTTCAAAGATTAGCGACAAACACAACACACTTGTTTGAAAATTCTGTGCTCGCTATTTTGAGTGAAGTGCCAACCCGCTTTAGAGGTCAGCCTTGGCTCGAAAGGTCGTGGGTTCAAGCCCCATTCCAGAGACTTGAGCACATAATCCAGGCCGACACGCCCAGTGCCGATGTCCGAGGGAGCACTGCACTGCCGGAGGTGCCATCTTTCGGGATGAGACGTTAAAACAGAGGCCCCGTCTGCCCTCTCAGGTGGAACTAAAAGATCCCACGGCCACTATTTCGAAGAAGAGCAGGGGGAGGGGGGGGGGGGGGGGGGGGGGAAGTGTCCTCGAGCCAATATTTCTCTCTCAACCAGCATCACTACAACACATTATCTGGTTATTTGTCTTATTGCTGTTTGTGGGAGCTTGCTGTGCGCAAATTGGTTGCCACGTTTCCCTACATTAACAACAGTGACTACACTTCAAAAAGTACTTCATTGGCTGCGAAGTGCTTTGGGATGTCCCGAGGTTGTGAAAGGGGTTAGAGAAATGCAAGTCCGTTCATTCATTTGTTTTGAAAGAGCAGGCAAAGGAATTCGATGCAAAGAGGTTGAGCATTCATCGAATATTTGAAGAGCCAAATATCAAGACACAATTACATAGAAACTGCTACGCTGAAACAGGCCATTTGGCCCAATCAGTCCATTTGGCCATTTATTCCCTACATAAGCACTCATCCGAATCCCGATCCCATGTGCCTGGCCTGTCCTTATCCCCCTTTACTTCAACCAGCTATCTAACCTATTCTTAAATCTGAACATGATCGCCGCCTTATTCATTAACTCCAGTAGTGCATCCCACAGCCTCACAACACTGTTAAAAAGGGTCCCTTGCTCACTATCCTTTATCTCTTATTTAATCTTGAATTTATGTCCCCCTCGTTCTAGACCCTCAATCACTGGAGACAGTTTGTTGCTATCTACTCTGTCCTACCCCTTCCCAATTTTAAACACCTCTATCAAATGAGCCTATAATCTCCTCTGTTCATAAGAAAACAGCCCCAGTTTTTCCAAGTCTTTCTTCATATTTGTATTTCTACATACTGGGCAGTGTCACAGTGAATCGGCGTGTGCCCTCTCTATTGTCTTAACATCCAGCCTATAACGTGAAGCCCAAAACTGTACACAGTTCTCCAGTTGTGGTCTTTCTAACGTTTTATATTGATTCACTATTACATTGCCATTTTTATATTCTATACCCAAGGATGATACCAGAACAGAGAGGATATACTTATCAGGAAAGGCTGGGGCGCTTTTCTCTAGAAAAGAGAAGGCTGAGGGGCCACCTGATAAAGGTCTTTACGATTACGAAAGGGTTTGATAGGGTAGATAGAGAGAGAGAAATTCAGGAGTATTGTAGGGGAATTCAGGAGAAATTTATTTACCCGGAGAGTGGTGAGAATGTGGAACTCGCTCCCACAGGGAGTGGTTGAGGCGAATAGCACAGATGCATTTAAGGGGAAGCTAGATAAGCACATGAGGGAGAAAGGAACAGAAGGATATGCTGATGGGGTGAGATGAAGAGGGGTGGGAGGAGGCTCGTGTGGAGCAGAAACACCGGCACGGATCAGTCGGGCCGAATGGCCTGTTTCTGTGCTCGAGATCGAACTCTCGTCATAAAACCCGTACTCCACTCTTTTTTTTTTTTAATTGGCCTTATCCACTTGAGGTGCTGCTTTTAAAAAAAGAAATCCAAACCGCTCTCCTCTTCGTCATCCTCCAGCTTTTCTCAAAGTAGAATTAAAAGATTTTTGTTAAAAAAAAATTATATAAATAAAGAAAGCAATTGAATTCCATCTGCCACTTTTTTCCTCCTATTCCACGTTCTATTTCGAAGAAGAGCAGGGCGAGTTCTCCCCGGTGTCCTGGGGCCAATATTTATCCCTCAACCAACATCACTAAAAACAGATTATCTGGTCATTATCACATTGCTGTTTGTGGGAGCTTGCTGTGCGCAAATTGGCTGCCGCGTTTCCTACATTACAACAGCGACTACACTTCAAAAAGTACTTCATTGGCTGTAAAGAGCTTTGGGACGTCCTGAGGTCATGAAAGGCGCTACAGAAATGCAAGTCTTTCCTTCTTTCTTCTCCTTCTCTTCCAATATCTCCTCTCAGCTTCCGTTATCCCTCAAGAATTATTTACTCTAACTCTCATTCTAGTATTGTTTGCAAATTTGGACATCCCTCCCTCTGGTTCTAGATCCAAATCATTGATGTACACAGTGAACAGAAGTGGTCCCAGAACAGAACCCTGAGAGAGACCGCTACCCACAACAGCCTCTCCCCCGCCCTGCCCTGCGACCCGCCCCATTTAACGGTCCATCAAGAATACTTAAACCACTCATTGTAGGAAGAAAACCGCAGTACTTGGGCAAGAGCATGCTCACCTACAGCACCACCCAATGTCAACAAACTATAGCCTGGAGAATTAAACATGTACATAAGAAACAATATGGACTCGCAGTGCAGTGCTGATGTGGTTAGTCTTGGGGAAGAGGGAGGGGGAGGCAGAGAAGAGATCAATGCCCTTTGAGCTCTGACCTAGGGTTAAAACAGGTCTCGGTTGGCGAGTTTTTTTCCCCTTCCGCTCCCCCCGGCCGAGGAGAAGTTTTGTGTAGATCCACCCAATTTCTGGCAACTACAAACCTCCACTGACATCACAGAACTGCCCACCTAAGGTGACGGCAGAGAATACAAAAGGGAGGAAGTTATGTTACAGCTGTACAGAGCTCTGGTTAGACCACATCCGGAGTAACTGGGTTCAGTACTGGGCACCGCACCTCAGGAAGGATATATTGGCCTTGGAGGGGGGGCAGCGCAGATTCACCAGAATGATTCCGGGGCTAAAAGGATTAAATTACGAGGACAGGCTGCACAGACGAGGCTTGTATTCCCTCGAGTTTAGAAGATTAAGGGGTGATCTAATCGAGGTGTTTAAGATGATTAAAGGAGTTGGTAGGGTAGACAGAGAGAAACTATTTCCTCTGGTGGGTGGAGTCCAGAACAAGGGGGCATAACCTTAAAATTAGAGCCAGGCCGTTCAGGGGTGATGTCAGGAAGCACTTCTTCACACAAAGGATAGTGGAAATCTGGAACTCTCTCCCCCAAAAGCTGTTGAGGCTGGGAGTCAATTGAAAATTTCAAAACTGAGATTGAAAGATTTTTATTAGGCAAGGGGTATTAAGGTTTTTTTAAAAATGTATTCATTCGTGGGATGTGGGCGTCGCTGACAAGGCCGGCATTTATTGCCCATCCCTAACTGCCCTGGAGAAGGTGGTGGCGAGTCGCCTTCTTGAACCGCTGCAGTCCGTGTGGTGAAGGCGCTCCCACAGTGCTGTTAGGGAGGGACTTCCAGGATTTTGACCCAGCGACGAGGAAGGAACGGCCGAGATATGTCCAAGTCAGGATGGTGTGGGACTTGGAGGGTTATGGAAGCAAGGCGGGTGGATGGAGTTGAGATGCAGATCAGCCATGATCACACTGAATGGCGGAACAGGCTCAAGGGGCTGAATGGCCTCCTCCTGTTCCTAGAAACCTTGCTTGAGATAATTCCTGAGGACATTTATTCAACCAAGTCACACTTTCTTTCTCAGGGTGTGGGCTATGCCGACAAAGCCACCTTCGCTGCCCATCTCCAGTTACCCCAAGTTGGTGGTGGGCCTTCTAGAAGTAGTTGGCTCTACAATTGAGTGGCTTGCTCGGCCACTTCAAAGGACTGGAGTCACATGTATAGAGGGTGGCAGATTCCCTTCCCAAAAGGATATTCGTGAACAATTGTACTGGAGTACTGTGCACAGTTTTGGTCTCCTTATCTAAGGAAGGATATACTTGCCTTGGAGGCGGTGCAACAAAGGTTCACTAGATTGATTCCTGGGATGAGAGGGCTGTCCTATGATGAGAGATTGTATAGAATGGGCCTATACTCTCTGGAGTTTAGAAGAATGAGAGGTGATCTCATTGAGACATACAAGATTCTGAGGGGGATTGACAGGGTAGATGCTGAGAGGCTGTTTCCCCTGGCTGGAGAGTCTAGAACTAGGGGGCATAGTCTCAGGATAAGGGGTAGGCCATTTAACACTGAGATGAGGAGGAATTTCTTCACTCAGAGGGTTGAGAATCTTTGGAATTCTCTGTCCCAGAGGGCTGTGGATGCTGAGGCATTGAGTATATTCAAGGCTGAGATCGATAGATTTTTGGACTCTATGGGAATCAAGGGATACGGAGATGGGGCAGGAAAGTGGAGTCGAGGTTGATGATCAGCCATGATCTTACTGAATGGCGGAGCAGGCTCGAGGGGCTGTATGGCCTACTCCTGATTCTTATGTTCTTAGTTGGGTTTTTACGCCAGTCCGACAGATTTTTCATGGTCACTTTTTCTTCCTCTGCTGTTGGCATCAATTTCCGGATTTACTGAATTCATTCTCAAAATTTACCATGGTGGGATTTAAACCCACCACAACAACTTGCATTTATATAGCGTCGTTAACGTAGTAAAACGTCCCAAGGCGCTTCACAGGAGCGTTAGCAAAGAAAATTTGACACCGAGCCACATAAGGAGATAGTAGGACAGGTGACCAAAAGCTTGGTCAAAGAGGTCGGTTTTAAGGAGCATCTTAAAAAGGAGAGAGAGGCGGAGAGGTTTAGGGAGGGAATTCCAGAGCTTAGGGCCCAGGCAGCTGAAGGCACGGCCGCCAACGGTGAAAATCGGGGATGCGCAAGAGGCCAGAATTGGAGGAGCGCAGAGATCTCGGAGGGTTGTAGGGCTGGAGGAGGTTACAGAGATAGGGAGGGGGTGAGACCATGGAGGGATTTGAAAACAAGGATGAGAATTTTTTAAAAAAAATAAATCGAGGCTTTGCAGGACTGGGAGCCAGTGTAGGTCAGCGAGCACAGGGGGGGCGATGGGTGAACGGGGAACTTGGTGCGAGTTAGGACACGGGGCAGCAGAGTTTTGGATGAGCTCAAGTTTACAGAGGGTGGGAGTTCGGCCAGGAGAGTGGGGGAATAGTCAAATCTGGAAGTAACAAAGACACGGATGAGTAGCAAACGACCTGAGGTGGGACGGAGACGGGCAATGTTCCGGGAGGTGCAAGTAGACAGCCTCTGGGTTGCTGGTCTAGTACCAGAACCACGACAGTTTGATGTCAGGGGTTTCATTCGATAGCCGACGTCTCTGAACGACCAAACCAAAAGATCAGGTTGCGCACATTCGGAGAGAAAATGCTCGCGAGACATGGGTTACTCGGCATCGGAAAAGACCGCTCAACATTTCAGGTACAACGCAGAGCTGCTGAAGAATCTCAACCCAAAACGTCAATCCCCAGGGCGCTGTTGGGCTCGCTGGGCATTTCTAGCATTTATTTCAGAGTTTCGACATTGCCAGATTTTTCTTTTCACCTCTGCCGTAGCGGATTCTCCGCGGCGTTACTCACAGGGACCCTGCGGTCCAGAGCAGGGCTGCGGCTTACTTTGAAATTCATTCTCGGGGATGTGGGCATCGCTGGCGAGGCCCGGCATTTATTGCCCGTCGCTAATTGCCCTGGAGAAGGTGGTGGGGAGCCACCGCCTTGAACCGCTGCAGTCCGTGTGGTGAAGGTGCTCCCACAGTGCTGTTAGGGAGGGAGTTCCAGGATTTTGACCCAGCGACGATGAAGGATCAGCCGAGATATGTCCAAGTCAGGCTGGTGTGTGCGGCTTGGAGGGGAACCTGCAGGTGGTGGTGTTGTCATGTGTGTTTGATAACCGTCCTGTGAAGCGCCTCGGGACCCTTTTACTATGTTACAGGCACTATATAAATGCAAGTTTTGTGTTGCACCTCAAGAGTTTACTAACTGAAGGTGGGAGGGGGGGTGGCGGGAGGTGACATTGCTCCGACTCCCCACACCAGCAATCCTTGGGTGTGTCCGAGTGACATTGTCCGCTCGGACCATATTGGGGCAGTCGGGTGCTTTTCCTCCGTCGCACTCTCTCTCCTGAAAGTGCCAGCATATGCTGGAGTCCAGCTCCGCAGGCACACTCCATTCTTTAGGCGAGAGTCGTCACAAGGGCAATTAAGGATTACGGAACCAAGGCAGGTAGATGGAGATAGGTCACAGATCAGGCACGATCTGATTGAATGGCGGAACAGGCTCGAGAAGGTTGAATGGCCTCTTCCTGTTCCTATGACACTGAGCGCCAGAAGGCTACGCGAGTGGCAAGGCATCAACAGTTGAGCAGATCCCTGGCCCCACTCGACATCCACACAGGCAGATGTTCCGGGAGCTGGATAGCGATCAGAAGCAGCTACCCTGGCTGATTTGCCTCGCCCTAGTTCATGGGTTCTGGGCCTAATTATAGCACCCACTGGCCATCACAGCCGAGACCAGCTCACTCAGCACAGACTCTGCGTGCAGCAGGCACTTTCTGATCTGTTTGACTTGGTATTACACAGGGCGGTGATTGAACTACCTGAGCCACGGGGGTCTGACCCTTGGCATTGATTGTGTGCGATCAATGGCTGGAGTGCAGTGTGCTCACTTTCTCAGGCTGTGAATTCGATTTAGATCAGATTGGAGGAGGGAAGTGTCAGCCGTGGCTCAGTGGGTAGCGCTCTCGCCTCTGCGTCATAAGGTTGTGGGTTCAAATCCCCACTCCAGAGACTTGACACTGGAGGCTGACACTCCCAGTGCAGCGCTGAGGGAGTGCTGTACTGTTGGAGGTGCCGTCTTTTGGGTGAGATGTTAAATTGAGGCCTCGACTGCTCCCTCAGGTGGACGTAAAAGATCCCGTGGCACTATTTCAAAGAGCAGGGGCCAATATTTATCCCTCAACCAACATCAGTAAAACAGATGATCTGGTCATTATCACACTGCTGTTTGTGGGAGCTTGCTGTGCGCAAATTGGCTGCCGCATTTCCTACATTACAACAGCGACTACACTTCAAAAAGTACTTCACTGGATGTAAAGCGCTTTGGGATGCCGAGGTCATGAAAGGCGCTGTAGAAATGCAAGTTCTTATTACTGTTCGCAGGCCATGCAACAAAGACAATGCCACCTCACAAACAGCCTGACAAAAATTCTGACAGGTCATTGAGAAAATAGATGGTGGCAGTGCCAATAATGGAGCTCACATTGTGAATATATTGTGATCGCATCTCCCCTTCACTCTCAAGTCACTTGGTTTTCCCCCTTCCTGTTGTCTACCCCATTACTCTCCCTAAAATGCTACAATGTAAAACCAAGGGTTGAAAACCAGTATAGACTCCAAACATCACACAGCCTCAAAAGTTCTCAGTTTGGGTGAATGTACTGAACTTGGAAATCCCCACCAGTATGCAAAGATAACATTTTTTTTAAAAAGAATTCTTGAAGCCACTTGTAAAGAATGTGATCCCCAAGTTTAAAGTTAATACAAAACTCTAATCTCTGCTTTGTCTCAAAGTCTGTGTGATTCCTTCCCTCCACCCCCATTTTAACTTTCTCCATCTAGTTAAATGCTCTGTGTGCCCCAACTGTTGCCAGTCAGGCAAGTCGTCTCAACACTCCCAAGAGTCTGCCTTCTGCAGACTCTCAACAATCCCAAGCCCTTCATGCTTGGTCTCCTCTCCCTAATTTTACTGTCTGGCCCCAGTCTCTGCCCCTGTCTGACCACCTCCCTTGTCCCTTTCTTTGTCGAGTGCAGGCTCTGTATCACATGCAGCACAGCAGACTTTGCACAATGGCTCCCCTACTGTGCCCAACACAGCCACACAAACATACACAACAGTGACGAGTCCCGTCTCTGGCTTGCCTCACATACTGTCCGACACTATCTGGGTCCCCTTCAGATTCGTGCAACTCTCCCTTCTTGCAGAAATCCAAGATGAACAGCAATGACCACTTAGAACAATGTGTCACTTGGCTAATGTTGATAAAAATTACTACATATTTATTTTGTAACTTACACTATTTTCTCAAACTTACTTTATATTGCAACAATACTTAAGAGTCGTACTTAACTAAAACTCAGACAGCAATATTGTAAAAAAAATTAAGATTAAACAAAAAAAATTCTTAAAGTTTAAGAAAATCCTTAAGTTTAAAGAAAAAAATACTTAAGTTTACAAAAAAATTAAAGACAATGCACAGACTTGCGACACAGCAAATACACAAAGGAGTGTGTGAGTGAGAGAGAGGTGAGCGAGGAAAGTTTTGGCTTTCCCTGCCCACCCTCTCAGTGAAGTGGTTGCCCAGTGGATGGGGCTGCCCCAGGCAGTGGGAGTATCCAGTGAGAAGTTACAGTAACAAAGCGTAGCAGCTACAATGTCCCACTTACCTGTGACCACCACAGTCTTGCTGCTGTTCCTCTGCATCTCCCCCAACTGAGAGCAGCCTCTTCTCTTTTATTTTCTCTCCTCCTTCTTCTTCTTCTTCTTCTTTTCCCTCTTCTCTTCTCTCCTCTCCTCTTTCTCTTTTGCTCTTCCTCTGTCTCTCTCACTCTCCAGCTGAACAGACCCACCTTTGCGTCATCCCGTCGGGCACGCCCGTACGTGCCTTTACGTCGGCCCGGGTGCTGGAGGGGGGGTGACGCCGTGCGTGTTACGTCAGGTAGCCACGCCCCCCCCTGGTGTATCCATTCTGTGGCGGGAGTCCCGGGAACGCACGTGTTGCTTCCAAACCCTGCAACTGGCCCCAAACCCTGCAGAGACATTGCTCATTGGGCTCATGCTCTCCTCCTCTCATTGCTGCCAATTAAAGGGGTCTTTTGCCGTGCATCGGCCGTCAAATTAACCAAAAAAAAGCCCACCCTTTCTTTCAAAGGGGCGCAAACAATAAACCCCAAATTATAATTAAAATCAAAATATAAAAGAAAGACGTGCATTTCTACAGCGCCTTTCACAACCACCTGACGTCCCAAAGCGCTTTACAGCCAATGAAGTACTTTCTTTCGGAGTGTCAAATTTTTTGTCCTAAAATGTGCAGCGCCTTGGGATGTTTTACTACGTTAAAGGTGCTATATAAATACAAGCTGTTGTTGTGCAGTCACTGTTGTAATGTAGGAAACGCGGCAGCCAATTTGCGCACAGCAAGCTCCCACAAACAGCAATGTGATAATGAGCAGATAATCTGTTTTTTAGTGATGTCGGTTTAACGTCTCATCTAAAAGACGGCACCTCCGACAGTGCAGCACTCCCTCGGTACAGCACTAGGAGTGTCAGCCTGGATTTTTGTGCTCAAGTCTCTGGAGTGGGACTTGAACCCACAACCCTCTGACTCAGAGGTGAGAGTGCTACCACTGGCTGACAAATTAACTGACATAAACTGGTCAAACTAAATGCGGATTTTATTCCCGGGTGGACAATGCACTCCAGTCCCTCCGGTGACCACCGCTCGCGGAAGGCCTCAAGCGTACTGGCGGACACTACTACAATGCAGGGCAAAAAAAGGGGGGCAGACAATTTGCGCACAGCAAGACCCCGCAAACAGCAATAAGATAATGACCCAATAATCAGGTTTTTTTTTAGTGATGTTGGTCGAGGGATGAATGTTGGGCCAGGACACCGGGGAGAATTCCCCCCTGCTCTTCTTCCAATATTGGCTGTGGGATCTTTTACGTCCATCTGAGAGGGCAGACGGGGCCTCGGTTTAACGTCTCATCTGAAAGACGGCGCCTCCGACAGTGCAGCACTCCCTCAGTACTGGCACTGGAGCATCAATCGAGATTATGGGCTCAAGTCTCTGGAGTGGGGCCAGAGCCAGGTTAAGAGTTCTTGGGACCCTGGGCATCAAGAACATTGGGCACCTCCGCACATCCTGCACAACACCTCTCCCCCACCCCTCGATTCATTAAAACATAAGCTGTAGGAAACTGCATGAAGAACTCGGCTCAAAGAAAGTTTACACACTGAATTAATAGTAAAACAAAGCATATCACAAGATGAAAGTATCCCCTGGCTGGGGTATCTGGGCACAGGTTCCATAGGTCCATGCATTAATACACTCCTTCAGGGGGCTTGAATCTATGACCTTCTGGCACAGAGACAAGAGTTCAAATTGAGCCACGGCGTGTGTCAGTATTTACAGGGGGTCCCCGGGAGTGTGTCAGTATTTACAGGGGGTCCCTGGGAGTGTGTCAGTATTTACAAGGGGTCCCCGGGAGTGTGTCAGTATTTACAGGGGGTCCCCGGGAGTGTCTCAGTATTTCCAGGGCGTCCCCGGGAGTGTGTCAGTATTTACAGGGGGTCCCCGGGAGTGTGTCAGTATTTACAGGGGGTCCCCGGGAGTGTGTCTGTATTTACAGGGGGTCCCTGGGAGTGTGTCAGTATTTACAGGGGGTCCCCGGGAGTGTGCCAGTATTTACACGGGGTCCCTGGGAAAGTGTCAGTATTTACAGGGGGTCCCCGGGAGTGTGTCTGTATTTACAGGGGGTCCCCGGGAGTGTGTCTGTATTTACAGGGGTCCCCGGGAGTGTGTCAGTATTTACAGGGGGTCCCCGGGAGTGTGTCAGTATTTACAGGGGGTCTCCGGGAGTGTGTCAGTATTTACAGGGGGTCCCGGGGAGTGTGTCAGTATTTACAGGGGGTTTCCGGGAGTATGTCAGTATTTACAGGGGGTCCCCCGGGAGTGTCTCAGTATTTACAGGGAGTCCCTGGGGAGTGTGTCAGTATTTACAGGGGGTCCCCGGGAGTGTGTCAGTATTTACAGGGGGTCCCTGGGAGTGTGTCAGTATTTACAGGGGGTCCCCGGGAGTGTGTCTGTATTTACAGGGTGTCCCCGGGAGTGTGTCAGTATTTCCCGGAGTTCCCGGGAGTGTGTCAGTATTTACAGGGGGTACCCGGGAATGTGTCAGTATTTACAGGGTGTCTAGGGAGTGTCAGTATTTACAGGGGGTCCCCGGGAGTGTGTCAGTATTTACAGGGGGTCCCCGGGAGTGTGTCAGTATTTACAGGGGGTCACCGGGGAGTGTGTCAGTATTTACAGGGGGGTCCCCGGGAGTGTGTCAGTATTTACAGGGGGGTCCCCGGGAGTGTGTCAGTATTTACAGGGGGTCCACGGGGAGTGTGTCAGTATTTACAGGGAGTCTCCGGGAGTGTGCTAGTATTTACAGGGGGTCCCTGGGAGTGTGTCAGTATTTACAGGGGGTCCCCGGGAGTGTGTCAGTATTTACAGGGGGGTCCCCGGGAGTGTGTCAGCATTTACAGGGGGTCCCCGGGAGTCTGTCAGTATTTACAGGGGGTCCCCGGGAGTGTGTCAGTATTTACAGGGAGTCCCGGGAAGTGTGTCTGTATTTACAGGGAGTCCCCGGGAGTGTGTCAGTATTTACAGGGGGTCCCCGGGAGTGTGTCAGTATTTACAGGGGGTCCCCGGGAGTGTGTCAGTATTTACAGGGAGTCCCGGGAAGTGTGTCTGTATTTACAGGGAGTCCCCGGGAGTGTGTCAGTATTTACAGGGGGTCCCCGGGAGTGTGTCAGTATTTACAGGAGGTCCCCGGGAGTCTGTCAGTATTTACAGGGGGTCCCCGGGAGTGTGTCAGTATTTACAGGGAGTCCCGGGAAGTGTGTCAGTATTTACAGGGGATCCCCGGGAGTGTGTCAGTATTTACAGGGGGTCCCCGGGAGTGTGTCTGTATATACAGGGGTCTCCGGGAGTGTGTCTGTATTTACAGGGAGTCCCGGGGAGTGTGTCTGTATTTACAGGGTGTCTCCGGGAGTGTGTTAGCATTTACAGGGGATCCCTGGGAGTGTGTCAGTATTTACAGGGTGTCCCTGGGAGTGTGTCAGTATTTACAGGGGATCCACGGGAGTGTGTCTTTATTTACAGGGGGTCCCCGGGAGTGTGTTTGTATTTAAAGGGGGTCCCCGGGAGTTTTTCAGTATTTACAGGGTGTCCCTGGGAGTGTGTCAGTATTTACAGGGGGTCCCCGGGAGTGTGTCTATATTTACAGGGGGTCCCCGGGAATGTGTTTGTATTTAAAGGTGGTCCCCGGGAGTCTGTCAGTATTTAGAGGGGGTCCCCGGGAATGTGAAAGTATCTGCACGGGGTCCCCGGGAGTGTGTCTGTTTATACAGGGGGTCCCCGGGAGTGTGCCAGTATTTACAGGGGTTCCCCGGGAGTGTTGTCTGTATTTACAGGGGGTCCCCGGGAGTGTGTCAGTATTTACAGGGGCTCCCCGGGAGTGTGTCAGTATTTACAGGGTCCCGGGAGTGTGTCAGTATTTACAGGGGATCCCCGGGAGTGTGTCAGAATTTCCCGGAGTTCTTGGGAGTGTGTCAGTATTTACAGAGAATCCCCGAGAGTTTAACAGTATTTACAGGGGGTCCCAGGGAGTGTGTCAGTATTTACAGGAGGTCTCTGGGAGCGTGTCAGTATTTCCCAGAGTTCCCGGCAGTGTGTCTGTATTTACAGAGAATCCCCGGGAGTGTGTCAGTATTTACAGGGTGTCTCCGGGAGCGTGTCAGTATTTCCCAGAGTTCCCGGGAGTGTGTCTGTATTTAGAGAATCCCCGGGAGTGTGTCAGTATTTACAGGGGGTCCCCAGGAGTATGTCAGTATTTACTGGGGGTCCCCGGGAGTGTGTCAGTATTTACAGGGGGTCCCCGGAAGTGTGTCAGTATTTGCAGGGGGGTCCCCGGGAGTTGATCAGTATTTAAAGTGGGGTCCCCGGGAGTTTGTCAGTATTTAAAGTGGGGTCCCCGGGAGTTTGTCAGTATTTAAAGTGGGACCCCGGGAGTTTGTCAGTATTTACAGGGGGTCCCCGGGAGTGTGCTGGTATTTACAGGGGGTCCCCAGGAGTGTGTCAGGATTTAGAGGGGGTCCCCGGGAGTGTGTCAGTATTTACAGGGAGTCCTCGGGAGTGTGTCAGTATTTACAGAGGGTCCCAGGAAGTGTGTCAGTATTTACAGTGGGTCCCGGGGAGTGTGTCTGTATTTACAGGGGGTCCGTAGGAGTGTGTCAGTATTTACAGGGGTTCCTCGGGAGTGTGTCAGCATCAACAGCGGGTCCCCGGGAGTGTGTCAGTGTTTATAGGGGGTCCCCGGGGAGTGTTTCCGTATTTACAGGTGGTCCCCGGGAGTGTGTCTGTATTTACAGGGGGTCCCCGGGAGTGTGTCAGTATTTACAGGGAGTCCCGGGAGTGTTTCCGTATTTACAGGTGGTCCCCGGGAGTGTGTCAGTATTTACAGGGGGTCCCTGGGAGTGTGTCAGTATTTACAGGGAGTCCCCGGGAGTGTGTCAGTATTTACAGGGTTCCCCGGAATTGTGCTGGTATTTACAGGGGGTCCTCGGGAGTGTTTCAGGATTTAGAGGGGGTCCCGGGAGTGTATCAGTATTTACAGGGAGTCCTCAGGAGTGTGTCAGTATTTACAAGGGGTCCCGGGAGTGTGTCAGTATTTACAGGGTGATGTAAGAAAACTACTAGGCGATTGGTCTAAGCGTTAAACAAAGCTTTAATCAACTTTTTTTCAACATGGAGGTCTAGTTGTGTCCTTCACTAGTTCCTGTTAAAGAATGTCCTGAGCAAGCTGGGCCCATGCACGCATATTAATACTCTCCCTGGACAGCGCCACCAGCAGGCCGCCCAGTATTATTTCATAAGTCATTTCCACATGAATGACAAGATTCATGTCACAGGGGGTCTCCAGGAGTGTGTCAGTATTTACAGGGGGTCCCCGGGAGTGTGTCAGTATTTACAGGGGGTCCCCGGGAGTGTGTCAGTATTTACAGGGGGTCCCCGGGAGTTTGTCAGTATTTACAGGGAGTCCCGGGAGTGTGTCAGTATTAACAGGGGGTCTCCAGGAGTGTGTCAGTATTTACAGGGGGTCCCCGGGAGTGTGTCAGTATTAACAGGGGGTCTCCGGGAGTGTGTCCGTATTTAGAGGGGGTCCCTGGGAGTGTGTCAGTATTTACAGGGAGTCTCCGGGGGTGTGTCAGTATTTCCCGGAGTTCCCGGGAATGTGTCAGTATTTACAGAGGGGTCCCCGGGAGTGTGTCAGTATTTACAGGGGGTCCCCGGGAGTGTGTCAGTATTTACAGGGGGTCCCTGGGAGTGTGTCAGTATTTACAGGGAGTCCCCGGGAGTGTGTCAGTATTTACAGGGTTCCCCGGAATTGTGCTGGTATTTACAGGGGGTCCTCGGGAGTGTTTCAGGATTTAGAGGGGGTCCCGGGAGTGTATCAGTATTTACGGGGAGTCCTCAGGAGTGTGTCAGTATTTACAGGGGGTCCCTGGGAGTGTGTCAGTATTTACAGGGAGTCCCCGGGAGTGTGTCAGTATTTACAGGGTTCCCCGGAATTGTGCTGGTATTTACAGGGGGTCCTCGGGAGTGTTTCAGGATTTAGAGGGGGTCCCGGGAGTGTATCAGTATTTACAGGGAGTCCTCAGGAGTGTGTCAGTATTTACAAGGGGTCCCGGGAGTGTGTCAGTATTTACAGGGTGATGTAAGAAAACTACTAGGCGATTGGTCTAAGCGTTAAACAAAGCTTTAATCAACTTTTTTTCAACATGGAGGTCTAGTTGTGTCCTTCACTAGTTCCTGTTAAAGATTGTCCTGAGCAAGCTGGGCCCATGCACGCATATTAATACTCTCCCTGGACAGCGCCACCAGCAGGCCGCCCAGTATTATTTCATAAGTCATTTCCACATGAATGACAAGATTCATGTCACAGGGGGTCTCCAGGAGTGTGTCAGTATTTACAGGGGGTCCCCGGGAGTGTGTCAGTATTTACAGGGGGTCCCCGGGAGTGTGTCAGTATTTACAGGGGGTCCCCGGGAGTTTGTCAGTATTTACAGGGGGTCCCCGGGAGTGTGTCAGTATTAACAGGGGGTCTCCGGGAGTGTGTCCGTATTTAGAGGGGGTCCCTGCGAGTGTGTCAGTATTTACAGGGAGTCTCCGGGGGTGTGTCAGTATTTCCCGGAGTTCCCGGGAATGTGTCAGTATTTACAGAGGGGTCCCCGGGAGTGTGTCAGTATTTACAAGGGGGTCCCCGGGAGTTTGTCTGTAATTACAGGGGGTCCCCGGGAGTGTGCTGGTATTTACAGGGGGTCTCCAGGTGTGTGTCAGGATTTAGAGGGTGTCCCTGGGAGTGTGTCAGTATTTATAGGGGGTCCCCGGGGAGTGTGTCAGTATTTACAGGGGGTCCCAGGAAGCGTGTCAGTATTAAAACGGGGTCCCGGGGAGTGTGTCTGTATTTACAAGGGGTCTCCGGGAGTGTGCCAGTACTTACAGGGGTTCCCCGGGAGTGTGTCAGTACTTACAGGGGTTCCCCGGGAGTGTGTCAGTATTTACAGGGGGTCTCCGGGAGTGTGTCAGTATTTACAGGGGGTCCCCGGGAGTGTGTCAGTATTTACAGGGGGTCCCCAGGAGTGTGTCAGTATTTACAGGGGGTCTCCGGGACTGTGTCCGTATTTAGAGGGGGTCCCCGGGAGTGTGTCAGTATTTACAGGGAGTCCCCGGGAGTGTGTCAGTATTTACAGGGGGTCTCCGAGAGTGTGTCAGTATTTAGATGGGGTCCCTGGGAGTGTGTCAGTATTTACAGGTGGTCCCCGGGAGTGTGTCAGTATTTACAGGGGGTCCCCGGGAGTGTGTCAGCATTTACAGGGAGTCCCCGGGAGTGTGTCAGTATTTACAGAGAGTCCCCGGGAGTGTGTCAGTATTTACAGGGAGTCCCCGGGAGTGTGTCAGTATTTACAGAGAGTCCCCGGGAGTGTGTCAGTATTTACAGGGAGTCCCCGGGAGTGTGTCAGTATTTACAGGGGTTCCCGGGGAGTGTGTCAGTATTTACAGGGAGTCCCCGGGAGTGTGTCAGTATTTACAGGGAGTCCCCGGGAGTGTGTCAGTATTTACACGGGTTCCCGGGAGTGTGTCAGTATTTACACGGGTTCCCGGGAGTGTGTCAGTATTTACAGGGAGTCCCCGGGAGTGTGTCAGTATTTATAGGGGGTTCCACCACATTGAAAACTGTTGGGTTGGTTGGGTAAGTCAGTGCTGATAGTACGTGTTCACCCTCTGGTGGCTCATTACGGGATAACATTGGCAGCGCCGTGAGAACAGGGAAAAACCTGACTGATAATTGGCGCAAACCCTCCAGGATTGGCCTGGAATTGAAGATCAATCTTCAGGTCAAGCATGGGCAAGGAAACCTCCTGCTGATTACCACCTACCGCCCTCCCTCAGCTGATGAATCAGTATTCCTTGTTGAACACCACTTGGAAGCATTGAGAGTAGCAAGGGCACAGAATGTACTCTGGGTGGGGGACTTCAATGTCCATCACCAAGAGTGGCTTGGTAGCACCACTACTGACTGAGCTGGCCGAGTGCTGAAGGACATAACTGCCAGTCTGGGCCTGTGACAGGTGGTGAGAGAACCAACACGAGGGATCAACCTACTTGGCCTCGTCCTCACCAATCTACCTGTCGCAGATGCATCTGTCCATGACAGCATTGGTAGCAGTGACCACCGCACAGTCATTGTGGAGACGAAGTCCCATCTTCACACTGAGGACACCCTCCATCGTGTTGTGTGGCACTACTACCATGCTAAATATGATAGATTCAGAACAGATTTAGCAGCTCAAAACTGGCCATCCATGAGGCGCTGTGGGCCATCAGCAGCAGCAGAATTGTATTCCACCACAATCTGTAACCTCATGGCCCGGCATATCCCTCACTCTACCATTACCGCCAAGCCAGGGGACCAACCCTGGTTCAATAAGGAGTGTAGAAGAGCATGCCGGGAGCAGCACCAGGCGTACCTAAAAATGAGGTGCCAACCTGGGGAAGCTGCAACACAGGACCTACATGCATGCTAAAAAGTGGAGGCAGCATGCTATAGACAGGGCTAAGCGATCCCACAATCAAATGATCAGATCAAAGCTCTGCAGTCCTGCCACATCCAGTCGTGAATGGTAGTGGACCATTAAACAACTAACAGGAGGAGGAGGCGCCATGAATATCCCCATCCTCAATGATGGTGGAGCCCAGCACGTGAGTACAAAAGACAAGGCTGAAGCATTTGCAACCATCTTCAGCCAGAAGTGCCGAGTGGATGATCCATATCGGCCTACTCCTGAGGTCCCCACCATCACAGTAGCCAGTCTTCAGCCACTTCGATTCACTCCACGTGATATTAAGAAACGGCTGAGCGCACTGGATACAGCAAAGGCTATGGGCCCCGACAACATCCCGGCTATCGTGCTAAAGACTTGTGCTCCAGAACTAGCCGCGCCTCTAGCCAAGCTGTTCCAGTACAGCTACAACATTGGCATCTATCCAACAATGTGGAAAACTGCCCAGGTATGTCCTGTCCACAAAAAGCATGACAAATCCAATCCGGCCAATTACCGCCCCATCAGTCTACTCTCAATCATCAGCAAAGTGATGGAAGGTGTCATCGAAAGTGCTATCAAGAGGCACTTACTCACCAATAACCTGCTCACTGATGACCAGTTTGGGTTCCGCCAGGACCACTCAGCTCCCGACCTCATTACAGCCTTGGTCCAAACGTGGAGAAAGGAGCTGAATTCCAGAGGTGAGGTGAGAGTGACTGCCCTTGACATCAAGGCAGCATCAAGGAGCCCTAGTAAAACTGAAGTCAATGGGAATCGGGGGGAAAACGCTCCACTGGCTGGAGCCATACCTAGCACAAAGGAAGATGGTTGTCGTGGTTGAAGGTCAATCATCACAGCCCCAGGACATCGCTGCAGGAGTTCCTCAGGACAGTGTCCTAGGCCCAACCATCTTCAGCTGCTTCATCAATGACCTTCCCTCCAACATAAGGTCAGAAATGGGGATGTTCGCTGATGACTGCACAGTGTTCAGTGCCATTCGCAACTCCTCAGATAATGAAGCAGTTCATGCCCACATGCAACAAGACCTGGATGACGTTCAGGCTTGGGCTGATAAGTGGCAGGTAACATTCGCGCCACAAAAGTGCCAGGCAATGACTATCTCCAACAAGCGAGAGTCTAACCACCGCCCCTTGACATTCAACGGCAGTACCATCACCGAATCCCCCACCATCAACATCCTGGGGGTCACCATTGACCAGAAACTTAACTGGACCAGCCACATAAATACTGTGGCAACAAGAGCAGGTCAGAGGCTGGGTATTCTGCGGCGAGTGTCTCACCTCCTGACTCCCCAAAGCCTTTCCACCATCTACAAGGCACAAGTCAGGAGTGTGAGGGAATACTCTCCACTTGCCTGGATGAGTGCAGCTCCAACAACACTCAAGAAGCTCGACACCATCCAGGACAAAGCAGCCTGCTTGATTGGCACCCCATCCACCACCTTAAACATTCACTCCCTCCACCACCGGCGTACCGTGGCTGCAGTGTGTACCATCTACAAGATGCACTGCAGCAACTCGCCAAGGCTTCTTCAGCAGCACCTCCCAAACCCACAACCTCTTCCACCTAGAAGGACAAGGGCAGCAGGCGCATGGGAACACCACCACCTCCAAGTTCCCCTCCAAGTCACACACCATCCTGACTTAGAAGTATATCGCCAATCCTTCATCGTCGCTGGGTCAAAATCCTGGAACTCCCTACCTAACAGCACTATGGGAGCACCTTCACCACACGGACTGCAGCGTTTCAAGAAGGCGGCTCACCACCACCTTCTCATGGGCAATTAGGGATGGGCAATAAATGCTGGCCTTGCCAGCGACGCCCACATCCCATAAACGAATTAAAAAAAACACCCAGGGAGTAAAATCATAGGGACGTTAAAAAATGGAGTGTTTTTTCTTCATTTTCTTTGTCTTTATTAGTTATAAAAATAGGAGTTGGGGGGAAAAAAGGTCCTTTGACTGACAAGGATCATGCAATTGAGTCAGGAATCGTCTCCTCGCTTTCCAATTGGTCAGGGAAGACAGTGTGTCATGAGGATGGACGTGTCGGCGACCAATGGCTGGGCAGTGGGGACGGGGCAGTGGGTGGCAGGAAAAAGGAAGACAAACTTCAATTTCTACAGCCCCTTTCATGTCCTCCCCGTAAATGCATCTATGCTACATGATTGTGGGAACATACATAAGAACATAAGAAATAAGAGCAGGAGTCGGCCATATGGCCCCTCGAGCCTGCTCCGCCATTCAGTAAGATCATGGCTGATCTTCTACCTCATCTCCACTTTCCTACACTATCCCCATATCCCTTGATTCCCCTAGAGGCCAAATCTCGGTCTTCAATATACTCAACGACTGAGCCTCCACAGCCCTCTGGGTTAGAGAATGCCAAAGATTCGCCACCTTCTGAGTGAAGAAATTTCTCCTCATCTCAGTCCTAAATGGCCGACCCCTTATTCTGAGTCTGTGACCCCTGGTTCTAGACTCTCCAGCCAGTGAAAACATCCTCCCTGCATCTACCCTGTCAAGCCCTGTAAGAATTTTTGTATGTTTCAATGAGATCACCTCTCATTCTTCTAAACTCTAGAGAATATAGGCCTAGTCTACTCAATCTCTCCTCATAGGACAATCCCCCCATCCCAGGAACCAGTCTGGTGAACCTTCGTTGCACTCCCTCTATGGCAAGTATATCCTTCTTTGGGTAAGGAGACCAAAACTGTACACAATACTCCAGGTGTGGTCTCACCAGGGCCCTATATAATTGCAGTAAGACGTCTTTACTCTTACACTCAAATCCTCTTGTAATAAAGGCCAACATACCATTTGCTTTCCTAATTGCTTGCTGTACCTGCATGTAAACTTTCAGTGATTTGTGTACAAGGACACCCTGGTCCCTCTGAACACCAACATTTCCCACTCTCTCAACAAAGAACATGATGGATCGCAAGAAGTACATTAAGGTAAGGGGGCCGTGACAATAACTCACTTTACGGACGTGTAAGAGTGTGAGCCTGCCTCACAACATGTGCTGTCTGAGCAAGATCATCTACACCAGTGCCTCATTAATGCTCACACTATTGTCGGCCGTGGCTCACTGGGTGGCACCCTTGCCTCTGGTGTCAGAAGGTTGTGGGTTCAAGTCTCACTCCAGAGACCTGTGTGCACAAATCTAGGCTGACACTCCAGTGCAGTACTGAGGGAGCGCTGCACTGTCGGAGGGGCAGTACTGAGGGAGCGCTGCACTGTCTGAGGGGCAGTGCAGAGGGAGCGCCGCACTGTCGGAGGGGCAGTACTGAAGGAGCGCCGCACTGTCTCAGGGGCAGTATTGAGGGAGCGCCGCACTGTCGGAGGGGCAGTGCAGAGAGAGCGCCGCACTGTCGGAGGGGCAGTACTGAAGGAGTGCTGCACTGTCGGAGGGGCAGTACTGAGGGAGCGCCGCACTGTCGGAGGGGCAGTACTGAGGGAGCGCTGCACTGTCGGAGGGGCAGTACTGAGGGGGCGCTGCACTGTCAGAGGGGCAGTACTGAGGGAGCGCTGCACAGTCGGAGGGGGAGTACTGAGGGAGCGCCGCACTGTCGGAGGGCAGTACTGAGGGAGCAGTGCACTGTCGGAGGGGCAGTACTGAGGGGGCGCTGCATTTTCGGAGGGGCAGTACTGAGGGAGTGCTGCACTGTCGGAGGGGCAGTAATGAGGGAGCGCTGCACTGTCAGAGGGGCAGTACTGAGGGAGCGCCGCACTATCGGAGGGGCAGTACTGAGGAAGCGCCGCACTGTCTGAGGGGCAGTACTGAATGAGCGCTGCACTGTCTGAGGGGCAGTACTGAGGGAGCGCCGCACTGTGGGAGGGGCAGTACTGAGGGAGCGCTGCACTGTCGGAGGGGCAGTACTGAGGGAGCGCTGCACTGTGGGAGGGGCAGTACTGAGGGAGCGCTGCACTGTCGGAGGGGCAGTACTGAGGGAGCGCCTCACTGTCGGAGGGGCAGTACTGAGGGAGCGCCGCACTGTCGGAGGGGCAGTACTGAGGGAGCGCCGCACTGTCGGAGGGGCAGTACTGAGGGAGCGCCGCACTGTCTGAGGGGCAGTACTGAAGGAGCGCTGCACTGTCGGAGGGGCAGTACTAAGGGGGCGCTGCACTGTCGGAGGGGCAGTACTGAGGGAGCGCTGCACTGTCGGAGGGGCAGTACTGATGGAGCGCCGCATTGTCGGAGGGGCAGTACTGAGGGAGCGCCGCACTGTCGGAGGGGGAGTACTGAGGGAGCGCTGCACTGTCGGAGGGGCAGTACTGAGGTAGCGCCGCACTGTCTGAGGGGCAGTACTGAATGAGCGCTACACTGTCGGAGGGGCAGTACTGAGGGAGCGCCGCACTGTCGGAGGGGCAGTACTGAGGGAGCGCTGCACTGTCGGAGGGGCAGTACTGAGGGAGTGCTGCACTGTCAGAGGGGCAGTACTGAGGGAGCGCTGCACTGTCGGAGGGGCAGTACTGAGGGAGCGCTGCACTGTCGGAGGGGCAGTACTGAGGGAGCGCTGCACTGTCGGAGGGGCAGTACTGAGGGAGCGCTGCACTGTCGGAGGGGCAGTACTGAGGGAGCGCTGCACTGTTGGAGGGACAGTACTGAGGGAGCGCTGCACTGTTGGAGGGGCAGTACTGAGGGAGCGCCGCACTGTCTGAGGGGCAGTACTGAAGGAGCGCTGCACTGTTGGAGGGGCAGTACTAAGGGGGCGCTGCACTGTCGGAGGGGCAGTACTGAGGGAGCGCTGCACTGTCGGAGGGGCAGTACTGATGGAGCGCCGCATTGTCGGAGGGGCAGTACTGAGGGAGCGCCGCACTGTCGGAGGGGGAGTACTGAGGGAGCGCTGCACTGTCGGAGGGGCAGTACTGAGGGAGCGCCGCACTGTCGGAGGGGCAGTACTGAGGGAGCGCTGCACTGTCGGAGGGGCAGTACTGAGGGAGTGCTGCACTGTCGGAGGGGCAGTACTGAGGGAGCGCTGCACTGTCGGAGGGGCAGTACTGAGGGAGCGCTGCACTGTCGGAGGGGCAGTACTGAGGGAGCGCTGCACTGTCGGAGGGGCAGTACTGACGGAGCGCTGCACTGTCGGAGGGGCAGTACTGAGGGAGCGCTGCACTGTCGGAGGGGCAGTACTGAGGGAGCGCTGCACTGTTGGAGGGGCAGTACTGAGGGAGCGCTGCACTGTTGGAGGGGCAGTACTGAGGGAGTGCTGCACTGTTGGAGGGGAAGTCTTTCGGATGAGACATTAAATTGTGGCCCCGTCTGCCCTCTCAGGTGGACCTAAAAGATCCAAGGGCACTATTTTGAAGAAGAGCAGGGGAGCTATCCGCAGTGTCCTGGCCCTCAATTATCCCTCAATTGACATAACAAAAACAGATTATCTGGTCAGTATCACATTGCTGTTTGTGGGAGCTTGCTGTGCGCAAATTGGCTGCTGCGTCTCCTACATTACAACAGTGACTACACTTCAAAAAAGTACTTCATTGGCTGTAAAGCACTTTGGGACGACCTGAGGTTGTGCCAGGTGCTATAGAAATGCAAGTTCTTTCTTTTTTGTTCACTGGTACTACTAGCTTTGGGGTCTAATGTCAAAGGCGCACTGTGTAACAGCGTCACCATGTAAGGGGAATGGATAGACAACACTGGACGCCCTGAGGTTCCTGAGGGCCAGCCTTCTGACTCAGAGGTGAGAGCGCACGGGTCGAAGGAGGGCTCCTCGTGGTCAGCCACTCATCGCCTTCACCAGCTGAGCCACTGCGGGGAAGCTGGGGCGTGCGCGTTATCGACCAGCCAGGCAGTCGGTGAGAAGCCTTTCACAAAAAACAAGGAGGGGTCTTTGAAATGTAAAAAAACTGAAGTTCTTTTGCTCTGGCACCCAAAAAAAGCAGCTAAATTAAGCACAGAATCCAGCATTAATTTGACTCGAAGACTTGGCATTAACTGATTAAAGCTTTCGCGGTGACAGGTCAGGATAACTGGACTACAACCAAGCTGGCCCAGTTCTCCAATTGTTCTGCGCTATCTATATCTGTCAGCTTCATCCTGTAAATGAGGTTTCTCAGTAAGGTCAGTCCAAATTGTTTGGAATTGGTTCTGGCGCCAGGGTCCTTCCTCTCTGCAGCTCATCTTCAATATCTTCGTTCCGGATTTTTTTTGCCAATCACCATAAATCTGTGCCCTCTGGTTACCGACCCTCCTGCCACGGGAAACAGTTTCTCCTTACTTACTCTGTCAAAACCCCTCATAATTTTAAACACCGCGATTAAATCCCAGCTTAACCTTTTCTGCTCCAAGGAGAACAAGTCCAGCTTCTCCAGTCTCTCTCCGCATAACTGAAGACCCTCATCCCTGGCACCATTCTAGTAAATCTCCTCTGCACCCTCTCCAAGGCCTTGGCATCCTTCCTAAAGTGTGGTGCCCAGATTTAAACACAACATTCCAACCATTGTGGCTCAGTGGGTAGCACTCTCGCCTCTGAGTCAGAAGGTTGTGGGTTCAAGTCCCCACTCCAGAGACTTGAGCACAAAAATCTAGGCCGACACTCCCAGGGCAGCGCTGAGGGAGTGCCGCACTGTCGGAGGTGCCGTCTTTCGGATGAGACGTTAAACCGAGGCCCCGTCTGCTCTCTCAGGTGGATGTTAAAAAATCCTATGGCCACTATTTCGAAGAAGAGCAGGGGAATTCTTCCCGGTGTCCTGGACAATATTTATCCCTCTACCAATATCACTAAAGGAAACAGATTATCTGGTCATTATCACATTGCTGTTTGTGGGAGCTTGTTGTGCCCAAATTGGCTGCCGTGTTACAACAGTGACTGCACATCAAAATAGTACTTCATTGGCTGTGAAGCGCTTTGGGACATCCGGGGGTTGTGAAAGGCGCTATAGAAATGCAAGTCTGTCTTGAAAGCTGAGGTATAAACTTCCTTGCTTTTGTATATATTAGTGTCTTTTTTTAAAGCTGTTCTTAAGATTGAGAAGTTATTTCTGTGATATACAAAGATATTGGACGTCGACCAGGCACAACATGTACCCAGTGAGCAGAAGGAATATTGAGCTGCTTTTGGGAATTGGCGATTTGTGAGTTGTTCTTGTCGGGATTGGCAGCTCCAGGACTCATGAGAAACTACATGGGTTGGGGCAGACGGCCGTTATCACAGGTTTCTTTACGTGAAGTTAATTAACTCCTCTATTATTCAGAGTTTGCCCTTTTAATCTCAATTACACAGATGAGTCCAATGCCAGGAATATTAATGGCTGTCATTGGCAGCCATGTCTTCGTTGGCAGGGGGTGATTGGAGCTGTTAATCAACCAGTAAGAGGTTGGATTTACACAGCAAATTAATTACCAGGGTGCTAATGAAATGTCAAATTAACTTTTCATTTTTTTAAAGAACTTTCTCCTCCAGTTCCCACCCCTGCACCCCCCACTCCTGGGGTATGGGTTCCACACACACTGACACTCACTGGGGTACGGGTTCCACAGACACTGACTCTCACTGGGGTACGGGTTCCACAGACACTATCTCTCACTGGGGTACGGGTTCCACGGGCACTGACACTCACTGGGGTACGGGTTCCACACACACTGACTCTCACTGGGGTACGGGTTCCACAGACACTGACTCTCACTGGGGTACGGGTTCCACAGACACTGACTCTCACTGGGGTACGGGTTCCACAGACACTGACTCTCACTGGGGTACGGGTTCCACAGACACCAACTCTCACTGGGGTACGCATTCCAGGGGCACTGACTCTCACTGTGGTATGGGTTCCACAGACACTGACTCTCACTGAGGTACGCGTTCCAGGGGCACTGACTCTCACTGGGGTACGCGTTCCAGGGGCACTGACTCTCACTGGGGTATGGGTTCCACAGACACTGACTCTCACTGGGGTACGGGTTCCACAGACAGTGACTCTCACCGGGGTACGGGTTCCACGGGCACTGATTCTCACTGGGCTACGGGTTCCACGGGCACTGACTCTCACTGGGCTACTGGTTCCACAGACACTGACTCTCACTGGGCTACGGGTTCCATGGGCACTGACTCTCACTGGGGTACGGGTTCCACAGACACTGACTCTCACTGTGGTACGGGTTCCACCGACACTGACTCTCACCGGGGTACAGGTTCCACGGGCACTGACTCTCACTGGGCTACGGGTTCCACGGGCACTGACTCTCACTGGGCTATGGGTTCCACGGGCACTGACTCTCACTGGGCTACGGGTTCCACGGGCACTGACTCTCACTGGGCTATGGGTTCCACGGGCACTGACTCTCACTGGGCTACGGGTTCCACAGGCACTGACTCTCACTGGGCTATGGGTTCCACGGGCACTGACTCTCACTGGGGTACGGGTTCCACAGACACTGACACTCACTGGGGTACGGATTCCACAGACACTGACTCTCACTGGGGTACGGGTTCCAAGGGCACTGACTCTCACTGGGCTACTGGTTCCACAGACACTGACTCTCACTGGACTACGGGTTCCAAGGGCACTGACTCTCACTGGGGTACGGGTTCCACAGACACTGACTCACACTGGGGTACGGGTTCCACAGACACTGACTCTCACTGGGGTACGGGTTCCACAGACACTGACTCTCACTGGGGTATGGGTTCCACAGACACTGACTCTCACTGGGGTACGGGTTCCACGGGCACTGACTCTCACTGGGGTACGGGTTCCACAGACACTGACACTCACTGGGGTACGCGTTCCAGGGGCACTGACTCTCACTGGGGTACGGGTTCCACAGACACTGACTCTCACTGGGGTATAGGTTCCACAGACACTGACTCTCACTGGGGTACGGGTTCCACGGGCACTGACTCTCACTGGGGTACGGGTTCCACAGACACTGACTCTCACTGGGGTACGCGTTCCAGGGGCACTGACTCTCACTGGGGTACGGGTTCCACAGACACTGACTCTCACTGGGGTATGGGTTCCACAGGCACTGACTCTCACTGGGGTACGGGTTCCATGGACACTGTCTCTCACTGGGGTATGGGTTCCAGGGGCACTGACTCTCACTGGGGTACGGGTTCCACGGGCACTGACTCTCACTGGGGTACGGGTTCCACAGACACTGACTCTCACTGGGGTACGCGTTCCAGGGGCACTGACTCTCACTGGGGTACGGGTTCCACAGACACTGACTCTCACTGGGGTATGGGTTCCACAGGCACTGACTCTCACTGGGGTACGGGTTCCATGGACACTGTCTCTCACTGGGGTATGGGTTCCAGGGGCACTGACTCTCACTGGGGTACGGGTTCCACAGACACTGGCTCTCACTGGGGTACGGGTTCCACAGGCACTGACTCTCACTGGGGTACGGGTTCCACAGACACTGTCTCTCACTGGGGTATGGGTTCCAGGGGCACTGACTCTCACTGGGGTACGGGTTCCACAGACACTGGCTCTCACTGGGGTACGGGTTCCACACACACTGACTCTCACTGGGGTACGGGTTCCACAGACACTGGCTCTCACTGGGGTACGGGTTCCATGGACACTGTCTCTCACTGGGGTATGGGTTCCAGGGGCACTGACTCTCACTGGGCTACGGGTTCCAGGGGCACTGACTCTCACTGGGGTACGGGTTCCACAGGCACTGACTCTCACTGGGGTATGGGTTCCACAGGCACTGACTCTCACTGGGGTATGGGTTCCAGGGGCACTGACTCTCACTGGGGTACGGGTTCCAAGTGTCCATTCTTCATGTGTGTGCCTTGTGAAGATGCACAGGCTGTTATGGAGGGCACCGCGCCGAGCTTGATCCTGTCCTCATTGGACGTTCCCACCACACACTTGCCAGCGGGAGTTTATGGATATTATCAGGAATGTGCATTCTGGCTGATTTCCCTTTCTCTATCACGGGAATGCTTGTAGATCTAAAGAGCTCGAATCTGGTAGAGATCAGCAGAGACAGCAGATTGAAGGTCTCTGTCTGTGCAGCTCAGTAAGACACCAGGTGGTGTACTTACGAGCTTAACTATCTGACCTGCAAGCGATGATTTGGGCTTGGTTTGAGAAAATCCTTTACAGAAACTGTAGCGTAAGCTGAATAATCGCTTTAAAAAGGGAAATGGATATTTATATGATAAAGAAACATCTAAAAGGAAATGGGGAAAGGGCAGGGGAATGGGACTAAAGGAATAGCTTATTCAGTTATCCTGCACAGACCAGATGGGCCGAATGGGTATGGGGGCTGGTGGTGGGGGATTAGGACTCAGTCAATAACTCTTTCAGGGAGCAGGATGCGCCGAATGGCTCCTTTTGTACTGTAAAATTCTGCGAACTTGACCTGAGTTGGCACCAACATCGTTCGATTAGACTTTGGCCAATTTGTGTTGAGATGGAAACCGTCCAAGGTTCTCTGAGAGGCTTGTGTGGCCAGTACAGTAGCTGCACAAGGGACAAGCACAGCAAATCTGGTGGAAGGGCGGCAACATGGGTCCGAAGGAACATTTCAGGCGTGACTCCGCAGTCCCGCGCTTCCAGCGGGACGCCGCAACATTTGGGATGGCGAGAGCGAAAACCAGGGTGGCAGCATTAGGAACATAAGACCAGGAGGAGGCCATTCAGCCCCTCGAGCCTGTTCCGCCATTCAATTAGATAATGGTTGATCTGTATCTTAACTCCATCTAGCCACCTTGGTTCCGTAACCCTCAATACCCTTGCCCAACAAAAATCTATCAATCTCAGTTTTGACATTTTCAATTGACCCTCAGCCTCAACAGCTTTTTGGGGGAGAGAGTTCCAGATTTCCACTAGCCTTTGTGTGAAGAAGTGCTTCCTGACATCACCCCTAAACGGCCTGGCTCTAATTTTAAGGTTCTGCCCCCTTGTTCTGGACTCCCCCCACCAGAGGAAATAGTTTCTCTCTATCTCCCCTATCAACTCCTTTAATCATCTTAATCACCTCGATCAGATCACCCCTTAATCTTCTAAACTCGAGGGAACACAAGCCCAGTCTGTGCAACCTGCCCTCATAATTTAACCCTTTTAGCCCCGGAATCATTCTGGGGAATCTGCGCTGCCCCCCCTCCGAGGCCAATATATCCTCCTGAGGTGCGGTTCCTGAACTGAACGCAGTTTCTCCAGAGGGGGTCTCACCAGAGCTCTGTACAACTGCAGCGAAATTTCCTCCTCTTCGTATTGCAGCCCCCTCGAGGTAATGGCTAACATTCCATTAGCCTTTTTAATTATTTTTTTGTACCTGTCCACCAGCTTTTAGTGATTTCTGTACTTGGACTCCTAAATCTCTCGGCTCCTCCAGTTCCCAGGTTCTCGCCATTTAGAGAATACACTGATCGATCTTTCTTGGGTCCACAAGTGGGTGTCCTCACACTTCCTCACACTGAACTCCATCTGCTACAGTTTCACCCACTCACTGAATCAATCAATGTCCCTTTGCAACTTTCTGCTCCCGTCCACACTGCTTACTGAGCCACCTAATCAATCCAATAAGGAGAAATCTCTGTACCCAGACAGTGGTGAGAATGTGGAACTCGCCACCACAGGGAGTGGTTGAGATGAATAGCATAGATGCATTTAAGGGGAAGCTAGATAAACACATGAGGGAGGAAGGAATCGAAGGATATGTTGATGGGGTGAGATGAAGAGGGGTGGGAGGAGGCTCGAGAGGAGCATAAACACCGGCATGGACCAGTTGAGCCGAATGGCCTGTTTCTGTGCCGTAGACTCGATGTAATTCTAAGTGACGCTAGAGCTGACAGGAAGCAGCTCGGAGCTCCCACCGACCATGACAATTGTAGCAATTGTGTACAATTTTGGTCTCCTTACCTAAGGAAGGAAATACTTGCCATAGAAGGAGTGCAACGAAGGTTCACGAGATTGATTCCTGGGATGGCGGGACTGTCGTATGAGAAGAGATTGAGTAAACTAGGCCTGTATTCTCTTGAATTCAGAAGAATGAGAGGGGATCTCATTGAAGCATACAAAATTATTACAGGGCTTGATATGGTGGATGCTGGGAGAATGTTTCCCCTGGCTGGGGAGTCCAGAACCAGGGGCCACAGCCTCAAGATAAAGGGTAGGCCATTCAGGACTGAGATGAGAAGAAATTTCTTCACACAGAGGGTGGTGAATCTTTGGAATTCTCTACCCCAGAGGGCGGTGGAGGCTCAGTCATTGGGTATATTCAAAACAGAAGTCGATAGATTTCTGACTAGTAAGGGCATCAAGGGATATGGCAATTGGGTCGGTGAATGGAGTTGAGGCAGAAGATCAGCCATGATCTCATTGAATGGCGGAGCAGGCTCGAAGGGCCGAATGGCCTACTCCTGCTCCTATTTCTTATGTTCTTTTGTTCTTATGGCTGGCTCAGATACTGAGGCCTCACAACGCCTACCACGCGAAGACCTCAGGATAGCAGAGTCCCAGCAGGCTATCCATGAATGCTGGCCGTCAGCCCGCTCACTTCCTCTTCCCACACGGGATCCGTTTGGAACGAATAATCGGCGAGGTGTCACACGCCTGAAACAAAGAAACAAGCACAAAGTGGCAGCTCGGGGCCCAACTCAAGCTGCCAACATTCACACATTACACAATGGGTTAATAAACAGCACTGGACTTCATCACAGTGCTGAGTATCACTAGGCCCGGCCAGAATGGAGGTGATTGGGCAATTCCCCCGTCAATCAACACCTGGAGACCGCATCGCTGTGAGTGACTGGGATTGATTTTAACGCACAGAATCTGTATTGTGTAACTATCCTCCACTCACTGCATGCTACTGGGGAAATCACCCTGCTTTTATCCGGAAAAGTTGCTGCAGTTTTGGTCATAAGAAGTTAAGGAATAGGATCGGGAGTCGGCCATTCGGCCCCTCGAGCCTGCTCCGCCATTCAGTAGGATCATGGCTGATCTTCGACCTCAACTCCGCTTTCCAGCCTGATCCCCGTATACCTTAGAGTTCAAAAATCTATCGATCTCAGCCTTGGATATACTCAACGCCTGAGCATTCACAGCCCTCTGGGCAATGTTCCCCTCTAAATGGTTGCGTGGTCCATTCACAGTTTCGCGTGTGCGCAAAATCTAACATTTACTCACCCTGTTCCCATGTCCCTTCAACCCCCTTTTACCTTCATCCGCCTTTCCAATCTAATCTTGACGTCGTTTCTGCTTCAACTACTAAACCTAGAATTGGATCCTGGACAGCCTCATCACTCTCTCTCTCTCTCTCTCTGTGAAGAGGTTTCTCCTGCCCTCTGTCCTAAAGCTCTAACATTTAACCTTGTATCTAAGACCTCCTTGTTCTTGACCCCTCCACTACTAGAAAACAGTCTGCTTCTATCTCTTTAATGGCGTGCTCAATAATCATTTCTGGTGGTAGCACGAGACTTATCGTACCTGCCCTCCGATTCTGGCCGTGGCTGGTGCACGGGCATCACAAGGCATCCAGCAGAGGGTAGCTTTGGTCTTCCATTCTTCAGTCCCCTTCAAATAAGACTGGCTTAGAGAGTTGCCTTAAATGGAGGCGTTGTGAAAGCTCCTGGGGGAGCAGACATTCACCTCTGTGAGCCGGCGCTGGTGATCGGATACCGGTTGAAGACGGAGAGAATAAAATCTCTCCCAAGTTGAGTGAGTGGGCAAATACATGGCAGATGCAGTATAACGTGGATAAATGTGAAGTTATCCACTTTGGTAGGAAAAACAGAAAGGCAGAGTATTATTTAAATGGTGATAGATTGGGAAATGTTGATGTACAAAGGGATCTGGGTGTCCTTGTACACCAGTCACTGAAAGCAAACATGCAGGTGCAGCAAGCAGTTACATAAGAACATAAGAAATAGGAGCAGGAATAGGCCACTTGGCCCCTCGAGCCTGCTCCGCCATTCAATAAGATCATGGCTGATCTTGGGCTCAAAGCCACTTCCCTGCCCGCTCCCCATAACCCTTCACTCCCTTATCTTGCAAAAATGTGTCTATCTCCACCTTAAATGTATTTAATGACTCAGCCTCCACAGCTCTCTGGGGCAGAGAATTCCACAGATTTACGACCCTCTGAGAGAAGAAATTCCTCCTCATCTCAGTTCTAAAAGGGCGACCCTTTATTCTAAAACTGTGCCCCCGCATTCTAGATTTCCCCACGAGGGGAAACATCCTCTCTGCATCTACCTTGTCGAGCCCCATCAGTATCTTATATGTTTCAATAAGATCACCTCTCATTCTTCTAAATTTCAATGAGTATAGGCCCAGCCTGCTCAACCTTTCCTCATAAGTCAACCCCCTCATCTCTGGAATTAACCTAGTGAATCGTCTCTGAACTGCCTCCAATGCAAGTATATCCTTCCTTAAATAAGGAGACCAAAACTGTACGCAGTACTCAAGGTGTGGTCTCACCAATACCCTGTACAGTTGTAGCAGGACTTCCTGCTTTTATACTCCAACCCCTTTGAAATAAAGGCCAACATTCCATTTGCCTTTTTGATTACTTGCTGTACCTGCATGCTAACTTTTTGTGTTTCATGCACAAGGACCCCCAGGTCCCTCTGAACTGTAGCATTTTGTAATCTCTCTCCATTTAAATAATAATTTGCTTTTTTATTTTTCCTGCCAAAGTGTATAACCTCGCACTTTCCCACATTATACTCCATCTGCCAAATGTTTGCCCACTCACTTAGTCTGTCTATATCCCTTTGCAGGTACTTTGAGTCCTCTGCACAACTTACTTTCCCACCCATCTTTGTATCATCTGCAAACCTGGCTACATTACACTCGGTCCCTTCATCCAAGTCATTAATGTAGATTGTAAATAGTTGAGGCCCCAGCACCGATCCCTGTGGCACCCCACTAGTTACCGTTTGCCAACCGGAAAATTACCCATTTATCCTGACTCTCTGCTTTCTGTTAGTTAGCCAATTCTCTATCCATGCTAATATATTACCCCCAATTCCGTGAGCTCTTATCTTATGCAGTAACCTTTTATGTGGCACCTTATCGAATGCCTTCTGAAAATCCAAATACACCACATCCACTGGTTCACCTTTATCCACCCTGCTCGTTACCTCCTCAAAGAACTCCAGCAAGTTTGTTAAACATGATTTCCCTTTCATAAAACCATGCTGACTCTGCTTGACTGCATTATGATTTTCCAAATGCCCTGCTACTGCTTCCTTAATGAAGGACTCCAACATTTTCCCAATGACAGATGTTCGGCTAACTGGTCTATAGTTTCCTGCTTTCTATCTCCCTCCTTTCTTAAATAGGGGTGTTACATTAGGAAGGCAAATGGTATGTTGGCCTTCATTGCAAGAGGATTTGAGTACAGGAGCAAGGATGTCTTACTATAGTTATACAGGGCCTTGGTGAGACCACACCTGGAGTACTGTGTGCAGGTTTGGTTTCCTTACCTAAGAAAGGATATACTTGCCATAGAGGGAGTGCAGCGAAGGTTCACCAGACTGATTCCTGGGATGGCAGGACTGTCATATGAGGAGAGATTGGGTCGACTAGGCCTGTATTCACTAGAGTTTAGAAGAATGAGAGGGAATCTCATTGAAACGTATAAAATTCTGACAGGGCTAGACAGACTGGATGCAGGGAGGATGATTCCCCTGGCTGGGGGGGGGTCTAGAACGAGGGGTCACAGTCTCAGGATACGGGGTAGGACATTTAGGACTGAGAGGAGGAGAAATTTCTTCACTCAGAGGGTGGTGAACCTGTGGAATTCTCTACCACAGAAGGCTGTGGAGGCCAAGTCACTGAATATATTTAAGAAGGAGACAGATAGATTTCTAGACACAAAAGGCGTCAAGGGGTATGGGGAGAGTGCGGGAATATGGTATTGAGATAGAGGATCAGCCATGATCATATTGAATGGCGGAGCAGGCTTGGAGGGCCGAATGGCCTACTCCTGCTCCTATTTTTCTATGTTTCTATGTTTCTCTTGGTTCATACAAGGCTCGCAAAAGGCGCAGGAGTCCGAGTGCAAATTCGTGCAATCAATGATCTCCAGGTTGTGCCGCACCCAGAGCGGTAGAATTGTACTGGCTTCTCATGATGCGCTTGATCAGTGGCAAAAATGCTGAGGTCATCATAGAATTACACAGCACAGAAAGAAGCCATTCAGCCCATCAGGCCTGTGCCAGCTCTTTGAAAGAGCTCTCCAATCAGTCCTCTAAGGTGGACGTAAAAGATCCCACGGCACTATTTCGAAGAAGAGCAGGTGAGTGCTAGCCAACATTTACCCCTAATCAAAAATCACTAAAGACAGATTCAAAAGCAAAATATTGCGGATGTTTGAAATCTGAAATAAAAATAGAAAAGGCTGGAAACACTCAGCCGGTTAGCCAGCACCTGTGGAGAGAGAAACATTTCAGGTCGAGGACCATGTCACACAGACATACCTCAGTTACCATTTGAAAGTCATCCATTCTGTCCTTATTTTTGTATTTTCGTTGTAAATTCATAGGACCATGTTTAGAAGAGAAACTGCCCTATGTAAACATGTCATGCTGTAATTACGTCCTCCTGCCATTGGTGGCGCTGTAATGACTCAACAGGTGTGATTAGTTTACATAGGCAGTTCCTGTTAGAAAGAAAGATCTTGCATTTCTACAGCGCCTTTCACGATCTCAGGCTGTCCCAAAGCGCTTTACTGCCAATGAAGTACTTTTTGAAGTGCAGTCACTGTAGCAATGTAGGAAACATGGCAGCCAATTTGTGCACAGCAAGCTCCCACAAACAGCACTGTGATAATGACCAGATCATCTGTTTTAGTGATGTTGTTTGAGGGATAAATATTGGCCTAGGACACCGGGGAGAACTCCCCTGCTCTTCTTCAAAATAGTACCATGGGATCCTTTACGTCCACCTGAAAGGGGCAGACAGGGACTCAGTTTTAACGTCTCATCTGAAAGACGGCACCTCTGACAGTGAAGCACTCCCTCAGCACTGCACCGGAAGTGTCGGCCTGGATTATGTGCTCAAGTCTCTGGAGTGGGACTGGAACCCACAACCTTCTGACTCAGTCAGCCAGGGCTGACACATAAGAAGAATGAGAAATTACAATGGCAAAAAAAATGTAAGATCTTACAAATATTTTTGATATATAAAACATGTAAACCAGCCACATTTGGGGCGGTTTTTGAGGAGATTGTGACAACAGCCTGAAAGAAACAATGGGATCAGCTACTTACCCCTCCCCCATTGGAAGGCGTCTCCTTTACCAAGATGGCGTCGGGGTGACGCCGTCGCCGGATCACGTGGTAGCTGCGTTTTGCCCTGGCGCGGGGGGGGGCTTCCTTGATTGACGTTCCTGCCGACCTATTAGAATCAGAGCAGCCCGGTCCAGCTGGGTGATCGGCCGCGACCAGTAGGAGTGAAGGGAGTGGGCGGGGTTTTGGCGCCGAGTGGGCGTGGTCAGGGGAACGTGCTAGCGGGTTAGGTTGCGGCACGGAGGCCGGGCGGGGTTCCGCAGGCGCAGCGCGGCCGCTGATTGGCCGGCGCGGCCGGGTAGAGGCGGTCGGGCTGCGGGGGGGGAAAATGGCGGCCGCGGGGCCCGGCGGCTGTCCGCTCCGGCCCTCCCTATGGCGGTGAGGTGAGGTGGCTCGGGCCGCGTGAGTGGAAGATGACTCAGGGCAAGAAGAAGAAGCGGCTGAACCGCAGCGTCCTGCTGGCCAAGAAGATCATCATCAAGGACGGAGGCACGGTGAGGAGGGGCGGCACCGGGGGGAGGGAAGGGTATGGTGATGGTGGAGGTGGAGGGGGAGTGGGGCCCGGTATGGTGGAGGGGGGTAGAAAGGGGGGAGTGTCTGGATTGGAGGAGTGGGATATGTTTGGGGATGGGGTTAATGGAGAGGGGGCAGGGTGTGTGGGTTCCGGGAGAAAGGGGTTGGGATATGCTTTGGGGAGGACGTGGAGGAGGTGGGATATGTCGGTGCTCGAGTGGAAGGTGCGGGGTGTGGGGTGTGGGGGGGGGGGGGTGGTTGGAGTAGAGAGTGGGACATGGTGGAGGGGGTGGTATATTTGGGGGGTAGGGGGGGAGAAAGTTGAGGGGGCGGGGGCATGTTAGGGTAGCTGAGGTATGTTGGGGGTAGCGGAGGTGGCAGGGGCTATGTGGGCGTAGCGCGGGGGTATGTGGGGGTAGCGGAGGGGGCGGGGGCATGTTGCGGGTAGCGGAGGGGGCGGGGGCATGTTGCGGGTAGCGGAGGGGGCGGGGGCATGTTGCGGGTAGCGGAGGGGGCGGGGGCATGTTGCGGGTAGCGGAGGGGGCGGGGGCATGTTGCGGGTAGCGGAGGGGGCGGGGGCATGTTGCGGGTAGCGGAGGGGGCGGGGGCATGTTGCGGGTAGCGGAGGGGGCGGGGGCATGTTGCGGGTAGCGGAGGGGGCGGGGGCATGTTGCGGGTAGCGGAGGGGGCGGGGGCATGTTGCGGGTAGCGGAGGGGGCGGGGGCATGTTGCGGGTAGCGGAGGGGGCGGGGGCATGTTGCGGGTAGCGGAGGGGGCGGGGGCATGTTGCGGGTAGCGGAGGGGGCGGGGGCATGTTGCGGGTAGCGGAGGGGGCGGGGGCATGTTGCGGGTAGCGGAGGCGGGAGCGGGCGGGCATGTTGCGGGTAGCGGAGGGGGCGGGGGCATGTTGCGGGTAGCGGAGGGGGCGGGGGCATGTTGCGGTAGCGGAGGGGGCGGGGGCATGTTGCGGGTAGCGGAGGGGGCGGGGGCATGTTGCGGGTAGCGGAGGGGGCGGGGGCATGTTGCGGGTAGCGGAGGGGGCGGGGGCATGTTGCGGGTAGCGGAGGGGGCGGGGGCATGTTGCGGGTAGCGGAGGGGGCGGGGGCATGTTGCGGGTAGCGGAGGGGGCGGGGCATGTTGCGGGTAGCGGAGGGGGCGGGGGCATGTTGCGGGTAGCGGAGGGGGCGGGGGCATGTTGCGGGTAGCGGAGGGGGCGGGGGCATGTTGCGGGTAGCGGAGGGGGCGGGGGCATGTTGCGGGTAGCGGAGGGGGCGGGGGCATGTTGCGGGTAGCGGAGGGGGCGGGGGCATGTTGCGGGTAGCGGAGGGGGCGGGGGCATGTTGCGGGTAGCGGAGGGGGCGGGGGCATGTTGCGGGTAGCGGAGGGGGCGGGGGCATGTTGGGGGTAGCGGAGGGGGCGGGGGCATGTTGGGGGTAGCGGAGGGGGCGGGGGCATGTTGGGGGTAGCGGAGGGGGCGGGGCATGTTGGGGGTAGCGGAGGGGGCGGGGGCATGTTGGGGTAGCGGAGGGGGCGGGGGCGTGTTGGGGGTAGCGGAGGGGGCGTGTTGGGGGTAGCGGAGGGGGCGTGTTGGGGGTAGCGGAGGGGGCGTGTTGGGGGTAGCGGAGGGGGCGTGTTGGGGGTAGCGGAGGGGGCGTGTTGGGGGTAGCGGAGGGGGCGTGTTGGGGGTAGCGGAGGGGGCGTGTTGGGGGTAGCGGAGGGGGCGTGTTGGGGGTAGCGGAGGGGGCGTGTTGGGGGTAGCGGAGGGGGCGTGTTGGGGGTAGCGGAGGGGGCGTGTTGGGGGTAGCGGAGGGGGTGGGGTATGTCAAAAATAGTGGAAGGGGCGGGGATGTATGGGTGCCGGAGAGAAAGGGGGTGGCGATATGTGGGGACCATGAGGGTACAGGGTATGTGGGGGCTCGAGGTGGGGCGGGGCATGTAGGAGCTGGGGTAGAGTGCGTGCTGTGAGCTTCCATGGCTAATAAAGTTTGAAGAGAGTTGGGGCAGCCACTGCGAAGGGTGTGGACAGGCGGTGGGGTGCGGCTGGTGAACCAGTGAAGGCAGCAGTGATGGAAATGAGAGCAACAATGGCCAAAGAGAGTGGAGGTCATGAGGTGAGTGCAGGCGAAGGCACAAGAAGAGTGGAGGAATGGTTGCATCCAAAGGGAGTGAGAGGGCAGAGATGGCACAAAACTGGGCCATTGTCGGCAAACATGCCATTTGGAGAGGGGGGAATGATGAATTGGGGGGGGGGGGGGTGGCTGTGGGGGAGAAGTAGCAGTAACAACAGGTAAAGGAATATGGGGAAGGCCAGACTGAGCAAAGGAATGATGAGAGGCTGTGTGGTAACGATTCATGTGAATTTGAATGGCGTGGGTGGGTACAGAGTAGGTATGTGGGGGGCAGAGAATGAGCATCGGAAGATATAGTGGTGGGATGGGTCAGAGGGCTGTTGGGGCACCTAGGATGGGGTACAGAGCACACACATGGCTGAGAAGTCAGCTGTATTCTATTTAAATTTCATTCAAATAGATAATTGCCACCCATGATTCCATTGGTGTGCTAGTAGCCAGAACCACTTGGCCGATAGCTTCAGTTCCTTGACCATGTGTCCCACTATCTTTCTCGAAGACTTGCTGTTCTATTTGTAGCTAAACTTCTCCTTCAGCTCTCTGCCTTTTTAAGCTACTGGGTTTTGGCTTGTTAACTTTGTGACTTGCAAATTCCTGAGCTCCAGACTACCATGTTGCAATGAGAATGACAGTTTGTAAAGAGCTTTACTGTGTGCTCGGCCGGGATCTACTGCGAGAACTGCCAGCTCAGGTTACATTGTTTAATGAGCAAGGGACAGAAGGATATGTTGATGGGGTGAGATGAAGAGGGAAGGGAGGAGGCTCGTGTGGAGCAGAAACACTGGCATGGGCCAGTTGGGCCAAATGATCTGTTTCTGTGCTGTTTATTCTATGTAATACACTTTGACTGGTCTGGAATATACTTAATGTAAACTAAAGAGGGGAATAAAATACTGAAATTAAAAACGCAAAATGCTGGAAACACTCGGTGAGTCAGCATCATGGAGAGAAAAATACTGTTTTTTGTGTAATAAGACGACCATTTATAACTGGGTTCTCTCTCCTCCTTTAAGACGTTCCTTAAAACCTACCTCTTCGACCAAGCTGTTGGTCACCTGCCCCAATAGCTCCTTATGTGGCTCGGTGTCATTTTGTTTTATAACACTCCTCCTTGGGACGTTTTATTATGTTAAAGGTGCTATATAAATGCAAGTTGTTGTTAAAGGGGGACAATTATCATAGGATAGAATCATCAAAATTTACAGCACCGAAGGAGGCTATTCGGCCCATCTTGTCCGTGCCGGCCAACAAAGAGTTCTCCACCCTAATCCCACTTTCCAGCACTTGGTCCGTAGCCTTGTAGGTTACGGCACTTCCAGTGCATATCCAAGTACCTTTTAAATGTGATGTGGGTTTCTGCCTCTACCAGCCTTTCAGGCAGAGAGCTCCAGACCCCCACCAACCTCTGGGTGAAAAATTTCCCCTCAAATCCCCTCTAAACCTCCGACCAATTACTTTAAATCTATGCCCCCTGGTTATTGACCCTTCTGCTAAGGGAAATAGTTCCTTCCTATCCACTCTATCTCGTCCCCTCATACTTTTATACACCTCAATTCGGTCTCCCCCTCCGCCGCCTCTGTTCCAAAGAAAACAACCCCAACCTCTCCAATCTTTCCTCCATAGCTAAAATTCTCCAGTCCAGGCAACATCCTCGTAAATCTCCTCTGTACCCTCTCTAGCGCAATCACATCTTTCCTGTAATGTGCTGACCAGAACTGCACGCAGTATTCTAGCTGAGGCCTAACTAGCATTTTATACAGTTCAAGCATAACCTCCCTGCTCTTATATTCTATGCCTCGGCTAATAAAGGCATGTATCCCGTATGCCGCCTTAACTACCTGTCCTGCTACCTTCAGGGATCTGTGGACATGCACTGCAAGGTCCCTTTGTTCCTCTGCACTTCTCAGTGTCCTGCCATTTATTGTGTATCCCCTTGCCTTGTTAGCCCTCCCCAAATGCATTACCTCGCCCTTGTCCGGATTGTATTCCATTTGCCACTGTTCTGCCCACCTGACCATCCATTGATCTCTTCCTAATTACTGTAAGAATAGTTTAATTTTCCCTCTTTTCCTGGGGTGAGGTATCTGGTCTCTACAGAAACTGTTTTGATCTGCGTGCCCTCCTAGTTTGCGCCATGGCTCCAAGCTGAGGAGCCTTTTTAGTGGCGTTATAGATGAGTTCAGTCACTCTTGGGCCTCACAGTAAACCTGCAGGGCAGCATCTGTGCTGGCTGCTGATCGAGAGGAATCCCTGGGAGCAGGATGCACTTCTGCCTCGGTCTGGCCTTCAGAGCAGGAATACCTTGGACGAGGTTGCAGCTCCCTCTCTTCCAGAATTCAGAGCTGGAAAAGTTCTTTATTGAGAGATCTCACCCCCAAACAGAGTTATTGTCTCCCCTTGTAGATCAAACAATTAATGAACGTTCACATCCTTTGCTATCTCATAAGGTTGATTTGAATATTGTGGTTTGGACAGTGCTGATATCAGTGTGAGGGAGTTCAATTAACATCGGCATGGATGAGGTCATTCATGTGGCGTGTTGCAGTTCTGTCGTATCAGTTCCATAACCTGTCCAGTTGAGTACTCCTCCAACACTCTTGCCATCACTCATTCTTGAGTAAAAAGATGTACAAAAAATAAGTGAAAGGAGAAAGTTAATAGTACACAAACTAGGGTTGTATTCTCTGGAATTTATAAGGTTAAGGGGTGATTTGATCGAAGCTTGAAGATATTAAGAGGAACTTATAGGGTAGAGAGAGAGGGAAACTAGTTCCGCTGGTTGGGGAGTCAAGGACTAGGGGGCATAGTCTAAAGATTAGAGCCAGGGCATAATCTAAAAAGTAGAGCCAGGCCTTTCAGGAGTGAACATAAGAAATAGGAGCCGGAGTAGGCTATTCGGCCCCTCGAGCCTGCTCCGCCATTCAATAAGATCATGGCTGATTTTCGACCTCAACTCCACTTTCCTGCACTATCCTCATATCCCTTGATTCCCTTAATATCAAAAATCTATCGATCTCTGTCTTGAATATACTTAACAACTGAGCCTCCACAGCCCTCTGGGGTAGAGAATTCCAAACATTCACCACCCTCTGAGTAAAGAAATTTCTCCTCATCTCTGTCCTAAATGGCCGACCCCTTATTCTGAGACTGTGACCCTTGGTTCTAGACTCCTCAGCCAGGGGAAACATCCTCCCTGCATCTACCCTGTCAAGCCCTGTAAGAATTTTGTATGTTTCAATGAGATCACCTCTCATTCGTCTAAACTCGAGACAATATAGGCCTAGTCTACACAGTGAGTGAAATTAGGAAACACTTCTACACACACTGGGTGGTAGAAGTTTGGAACTCTCTTCTGCAAATGGCAGTTGATGCTAAATCAATTAATTTTAAATCAGAGATTGATTTTTTGTTAACCAAAGGTATTAAGGGATATGGGGCAAAGGCAGGTATATGGAGTTAGGTCACAGATCAGCCATGATCTCATTAAATGGCAGAACAGGCTCGAGGGGCTGAATGGCCTCCTCCTGTTCCTATGTACATTTAAAATCATTGTGAATGTTGAACTAGTTTTAAAGGGGTTACAGTGGTGAGACTCCTTCTTTGTCTTGGCTTGTTGGAAAATTCAGATGTTTTAGTTGCTCCATTTGGATCAAGTATGAGGGGACAGCAACCTTTTTTTGGTGGGGTTGGATGGGGGGGCGCGGTGAATGTCACTAATTCAGAAGCAAACCAGATAACGCTGTCAACTGGTCACAATCTGGTGCTGCTGTTGAAGTGCCTGTACAGTATGGAGTAGTGCTTTGCTGCTTCATACTGTGTATATTGAGTATAATGGCCTCATTATTGCTGGTACAAAACTGTCATTTTCTCTAGAACTGGGGCTCAGTTTAAAAATATCGATCCATCTCTTTTTTAATTAAAAAAATACTCATTCTGAGGATGTGGGCGTCACTGGCAAGGCTTGCATTTATTGCCTAGTTTCCCCTTGAGAAGTTGGTGGGGGGCATTCTTGAACCACTGCAGTCCGTGTGGTGAAGGTGCTCCCACAGTGCTGTTAGGGAGGGAGCTCCAGGATTTTGATACAAGGACGATGAAGGAACGACCGATATGCCCAAATTAGGATGATGTGTGACTTGGAGGGGAATTTGGAGGTTGTGGTGTTCCCATGCACCTGCTGCCTTTGCCCTTCGAGGTGGTGGCGCGCCAATTACAAGAGAAGTGCAGGGAACAGCGGCAACCGCTGTACATGGCCGCCTTTGACCTCACAAAGGCCTTTGACACTGTCAACTGTGAGGGATTATGGAGTGTCCTCCTCAAATTCGGCTGCCCTCAAAAGTTTGTCACCATCCTCCGCCTGCTTCACGACGACATGCAAGCCGTGATCTTGACCAACGGTTCCACCACAGACCCAATTCATGTACGGACTGGGGTCAAGCAAGGCTGTGTCATCACACCAACGCTCTTCTCGATCTTCCTTGCGGCAATGCTCCATCTCGCCCTCAGTAAGCTCCCCACTGGAGTGGAGCTAATTTACAGAACAAACGGGAAACTGTTCAACCTCCGTCGCCTCCAGTCCAGATCCAAGGTCGTCCCATCCTCTGTTGTCGAATTACAGTATGCAGACGACGCTTGCGTTTGCGCACACTCGGAGGTCGAACACCAAACTATCGTTAACACCTTCACCGAAGCGTACGAGAGCATAGGCCTTACACTAAACATCCGTAAGACAAAGGTCCTCTACCAGCCTGCCCCCGCCACACAGTACCACTCCCCGATTATCAAAATCCATGGCAAGGCCTTGGATAACGTGGGCCACTTTCCATACCTCGGGAGCCTACTGTCAACAAGGGCAGACGTCGATGACGAAGTCCAACACCGCCTTCAGTGTGCCAGTGCAGCCTTCGGTCGCCTGAGGAAGAGAGTGTTTGAAGACCAGGACCTCAAACCCGGCACCAAGCTCATGGTCTACAGAGCAGTAGTAATACCCGCCCTCCTGTATGCCTCAGAGACATGGACCATGTACAGCAGGCACCTCAAAGCACTGGAGAGGTAGCGCCAACGCTGCCTCCGCAAAATCCTGCAAATCCATTGGCAGGATAGGCACACCAACGTCAGTGTTCTCGCTCAAGCCAACATCCCCAGCACCGAAGCTTTGACCACGCTTGATCAGCTCCGATGGACGGGTCACATCGTCCGCATGCCCGATGTGAGACTCCCAAAACAAGCGCTCTACTCGGAGCTCCGACACGGCAAGAGAGCCCCAGGTGGGCAGAGGAAACGCTTCAAGGACACCCTCAAAGCCTCCTTGAAAAAGTGCAACATCCCCACCGACACCTGGGAATCCCTGGCCCAAGACCGTACAAAGTGGAGGAGAAGCATCCGGGAAGGCGCCGAGCACCTCGAGTCTCTTCGCCGGGAGCAAGCGGAAGCCAAGCGGAAGGAGCGCACGTCAACCCAAGCACCCCACCCACCCGCCCCTTCAACCACGGTCTGCCCCACCTGTGACAGAGACTGTAGGTCCCGCATTGGACTCATCAGTCACCTGAGAACTCATTTTTAATGTGGAAGCAAGTCATCTTCGGTTCCGAGGGACTGCCTAAGAAGAGAAGAGGTGGTGGAGGTCGCGGGTTTGGGAGGTGCTGCCGAAGAGTTATTTACGATTCAAAATTCTGCAGAAAGCTGTACAGCACGGGTTCTCCTTTTAATAAATTTATTAAGTATGCTGGTTATGCTCCATTGGCTGCAGACAATGGCTGCAGTGTGTTACAAAGCCATAAACATCATCCGAAAACACGTCGGGTTCCACAAGTACATTGACGACACCCAGCTCTACCTCACCACCATCTCTCTCGACCCCTCTACTGCCTCTGATTTGTTACGCTGCTTGTCCGACAGCAGAAATTTCCTCCAACTAAACATTGGGAAGACCAAAGCCATTATTGGTCCCCACCACAAACCCAGTTCCCTAGCCACCGACCCCATCCCTTTCCCTGGTCACTTTCTGAGGCTGAAGCAGCCTGTTCGCAACCTTGGCATCCTATTTGACCCTGAGATGAGCTTCCAACCACATGTCCGCTCCATCACCAAGATCGTGTACTTCCACCTCTGACCGCCTGTCTCCGCCCCGCCTCAGCTCATCTTCTGTTGAAATCCTCATCCATGCCTTTGTTATCTCTTGTCTTGACTATTCCAACGCTCTTCTAGCCAGCCTCCCATCTTCCACCCTCCATAAACTTGAACTCATCCAAAACTCTGCTGCCCGTCCTGTTCACCCATCACCCCTGTGCTCGCTGACCTACATTGGCACCCAGTCCAGCCTTGATTTAAAAAATTCTCATCCTTGTTTTTAACCTCTCTACCTCACTCTCCTCCTTTAAGACGCTTCCTAAAATGCTCTTTGACCAAGCTTTTGGTCACCTGTCTTAATATCTCATGTGGCTCGGTGTCAAATTTTGTTTAACGCTCCTGTGAAGCACCTTGGGATGTTTTACTATGTTACAGGTGCTATATAAATGCAAGTTGTTGTAATGCATTGAGGGGGTTAGGAATATGTCAAGCCGGCTACGTAGTCACCCTAAGCGCCACGAGGATATTTGCCCGCTAGTGAACTGTCCCTGAGAGGCCTGGTTCCTGACTTCTGTCTGTGTCCTATTCAGACACTAAGAGGCATAAGGTCCGGCAAAAGTATCGGCATTTTTGGGAATGAGAAGGCCATTCGGCCAAGCAAGCCCAATTCCTTTTCATTGATCAGCCCCACCTACCTGCCTTCTCATCCCATCCCCTCAATTTCTTCTTTCTCCAAAAATGCCTCTAATTATCTGTTGAGCCAGGCAATAATGTCTGCTTCAGTAGTTTCCCTGGTAATCTCTTCCACAAGTCTGTTGCTCTTTCTGCCTCCTTTTATTCCTAGCTTTCTGACTTTTTGAAAAACAAACTTTTGCCCCTTTGCAGGAAACAATTTGCCTTGCTCTGCTTTGTCAATTCCCTTCACAATCTTGAAAATCTCAATGGGCTTGTCTCAAAGTCTCCCTTTTCCAAGGAAAAAAACAATTTTTCTTAATTTTCAGCCAAGTAAATTCCTGGTACCCGGAATTGTTCTCCTTCCTTACCTCTGCTTTCTGAAAGGCAGTGATATCTTTCCTATGATTAGGTGACTATAATTGCATGCAGTACACTGGATGGGGTCCTGCCAATCCTTGAGTCTTCACACCAGGTGCTAATGTTTGCAAAGAGCCCAAGCTGCAGGGAACCGTTGTGACTCCACCTGGCATCTGCTGAAGTGGCTAGCGCAGATCGGGAGTTGAACCTGTGCCCTCCTGCTCAGTGTCACTGTGTGTTTTGCTCCAACTCACAGTGCTGCCCAGTATGTTAAACAACCTTGAACTCAGTCCTCAAAACAAGTAATTTTAACATAATATTTGCACAGCTTCAACTTTGCTTTTCCATTGGGGCATCAGAGTTCTTGTCTGTCTGGTCGCTGGGGCCATCGCTTTCAACCTGGTAAAAAGAGGGGAATATATTTAAAAGTGAACCTAGGCATGGGGTATATCCAGTTAGCTGATAGGAAGAGAGGGTTTTACTAAGAAATAAGTGTTCTAGAGCCATAATGCTACCATATATCATTTAAAAAGAAAGACTTGTATTTCTATAGCACATCATGTAATGCATGCATATTATCTCCTGTATGTAGAATATGGAATTTGTCTCCATTGTGTGAAGTAGCCTTACTGGAATTACTTTCCTGCAATTCACTGTTGACCAAAATTGAACAGTATACTCACTCTTGGGTTATCAGTAAATGTTTGCTGTAACAAAGGCAACTCACCATCCATGGCTGGCTGAAAGCATTCTGGAGTATCGATGGCACCCTCGCAAAAAACCTGCACCTCTCTGTGGCTGCACAGCACCAGCTGACTGACCCATGGCAACCGTCTACAACTATCTAAAGAGCCAAGATCAGCTTCTCTGCAAAGCTGTATCTTAATAGCTCTAACTGAATCCTTAACCACAGTTCATATCATGTGAATCACAAGGACAAATGCCTCTAACATTGCAGATACTACAATGTACCACTGCATAATCACAAAAAAGAGCTATGTTTCAACTGAACTCGTACTATGCCAATAAATTTAATAATTTACCACACAATGTGTTACAGATGCTTAATGAACGGAAGATACCAAAGGTAAAGTTTCTGAATACCAGGATTAGCACTCGGGTTGGCTGTGAATTATGCAGTCTTCTTTCCTAATACAGGCAAACATTGCAAGTTAAGTGCTCCGGGAACTCTGCTTTCTCAGAGGTGCTATCCTTCCGATGACACGTTAAACCAAGGCCCCATCTCTGCCTGCTCGGGTGGACGTTCATGATCCCGTGATACTATTTGACAAGCAGGAAGTTCTCCCGGTGTCCTGGCCAGCATTAATCCCTCGGCTAACACCCCAAAACAGATCAACTGGTTACTCCTCTCATTTGCTGTTTGTGGAATCTTGCCGTGTTTGCTAGCCAAACAACAATGATTGGCATTTCAAAAGTAATGGATTGGCTGTGAGGTGCTTTGGGGCAGCCTAAGGTCATGGAAGACACTATATACATGTAAGTTTGTTCTTTCTTGCACATCAGTCACTTTGCAGTCCCCCCCACCCCCCCCCAAAAAAAAAAATCTTTGTATGTGAAGAGATTTGCGATGTTTCTGAAAGATCTGATAAAGCACCATATAAATACGAGCCTATTTCTATTTTTTCTTTTCCTTCCTTCTCGAATCATTTCTTTTAATTGAGTGAGCTCGGTGAAGGGCCATGGCAGTGGTGCAAGGCACCAATAAGGTTTGAGTATGAGAGATGATATAGTCAGTTGAGAAGTAGTGAGTAGATGATGCCAAAGTTGGATTTAAAAGGCCTGAAATGGAGGTTAAGGAGTTCTACAGTTTTGAGGAAAGAGTGATCTAGAGTAGGAAACAATGAGGATGCTGGGGAAGAGGAAGAGTGTGTAAGGTGGCGTGTTTGGAGCTCAGAAGAAACAAGAAAGGAAAGTTCTGAAAAGCACTGAACATGGTCCGTCCATCTGTTGTGTTCTGCCCTAGGACAGGTCCTAACTCAAATCTCACACAGGAGATTCTTGAGCCACTCACTAGGGAAGTGTAGCTGAGGTGGTTTCCCCCTTGCCTTCCTCACGGTTTTTATCTTCGGAGTGCCTTCCCCCAGGTGCGCTGCAACCAAGGCTAAAGAGCCCTGCCTCCCCTTTACGATGGGGGCGGGACACCTGTGTTTCCATATGTTACATTACTTTACAGAAGATGTTTCATTGTCTAGCCCATAGCTAAGTGAGGGATTTTCTCACAGGTCAACATAAGCTGGATTCTTCAATTATTAAGTGTTCACTCTCGATCAACCAGTTTAATTGTCCATTTTTAAAGTATTTATCTAACCCGAGATATCTGCGCTCCTCTATTTCTGCCCTCTTGAGCATCCCTGTTTATAATCGCTCCACCATTGGCGGCCGTGCCTTCTGTTGCCTGGGCCCTAAGCTCTGGAATTCCCTGCCTAAACCTTTCCGCCTCGCCACCTCTCTTTCCTCCTTTAAGACGCTCCTTAAAACCTACCTCTTTGACCAAGCTTTTGGTCACCTGCCCTAATTTATCCTTATGTGGCTCGGTGTCAAATTTTTTGTCTTGCAATACTCCTGTGCAGTGTCTTGTGATGTTTTACTACTCGCAATGTGTGGCAGTGAGTGCAACCAGTTCGTTGACTTAGATTGCAGGCGGAGTGTTCAGCAATTTTCCAGTTCAGTTGAGTGCTTGTTCCTACTGAACTTGCTGCAATCTGTAAGCTATTGATGCACTAATGCTCCTGATAAAGTGCAGTCTACTTCATGGCACACATGATTTAACTCTTCTGCTGTGAGACTCAGCATCACATCTTGTCTCGCTTTCCCCACCTGTTAGACCAGAGGTTCCCAAACTGGGGAGTGGTTTTGAGGGGGGGGGGGGGGGTTGCGAGGAGGACGGGCTGGCCAAGAACCAGAGCCACCCATGCAGCCTTACATAGCCAGAGAAAAAAAGACTTGCATTTATATAGCGCCTTTCATGACCTCGGGTCACCCCAAAACGCTTTACAGCAATGAAGTATTTTTTGAAGTGTAGTCACTGTTGTAATGTAGGAAATGCGTCAGCCAATTTGTGCACAGCAAGGTCCCACAAACAGCGATGTGACAATGACCAGATAATCTGGTTTAGGGATGCTGATTGAGGGATAAATATTGGCCAGGATGAAAGGATATTTACTAGTCCTGGGGCTATCCCGGATCAGGCGTATTTCTCAGACATTCACTTTCAACTAAAGTTTGAGGTAGCCGAATCCTAAAGACGCTTAACTGGGTCTAAAGGTCCGGGCTATCTCTCCCTAAAGGAAAGGAACAACCCGAGAATGTTACCGTCCTCCAGATAGCACTTTTAATAAGTTTAGCTAGACTGTAACATCCTGGATATTATGAGGGTCCGGAGAACTTCCCTCAGAAATGTACCTCTCCACCAAAGAGTGTACAGAGATTGAGTTCGCGAGTTATTGATACAGAAGAGTTATGTGAGACAATTCTAAAAATATATAGAGATTTATTAAAAGAACCGACATGCAATTTACAGTTGGTGAATCAGTCAATCGCAACGTTAACAGTTCTAAAGAGAGAAAAAATACGATCTTATTTTTAACAGAGAATCTTACTTTTAAATCTTAACTTCGCTACAGTATTACAGTTCTTAAAGTTTTCTATACAGGATATCCATCAATATCAAAATACCTTTGATCCCCGAGGTACAAAGAGTGGAAGACCACAGAGCCGCCTCTATAGTCGAGAATCGCTTTGCCCGATTAAAGCGAGTCTGCTATCTCATTTGAGACTTCAATATTTATACCCTTTTTCAGTTGTATTCCCTTTAAGGTTTCTGCTGACCCAAGTTAATTATCCCTATTCATCTTTCTGCTGATCTCTGCAATTCTTTACTGCTACATCAGCTTGTAATATTCCAGAATCTTGTCTCATCTCCAGGTGTTCTGGGTTCACCCTATAAAATGGTGTGAAGGGCAGGTGTCCCTTATTTTATGTCATCTTTACGAGGGCAGATGTTCCTTATCTTATGTACCATCTTTACGAAGTTTAAATTAAAACACCTTATCCAGGGTGGACCATTGTTTTTGTTCCCAAAAGTCAGCCTCTCGGAGCCATGCACCTTCTGTTTCAATAAGGTTATTTATTCAGGGCCAACAACTTGTCCTGTTTCAACTAGGCCAGAATTCTTTCATAAGATAGTATATTTTTCTAAAAAGGCTATTCCTTCACAAGGGCACCAGGGAAAACTCCCCTGCTTTCTTTGAAATAGTGCTGCAGGATCTTTTACGTCTACATGAGAGGGCAGACGGGGCCTCAGTTTAACGTCTCATCCGAAAGACGGCATCACCGACAGTGCAGCACTCCCTCAGTACTGTACTGGAGTGTCAACCTAGATTTTTATGCTCAAGTCCCTGGAGTGGGACTTGAATCCACAACCTGACTCAGGCGAGAGTGCTGCCCATGGCTAGCACATCACTAGTACTTCGTAAATCCTCCGAGCTTTACTTGCAGGGTTTATAATGATGTGCAATACTCCACGCTGTTACAGTGTAAACTGACCAAACCGCTGTCGTTCTGTATGTTATGTACAAGTTTCTTAATCCCTCTGCATTGATTGAATATTGGATAAAGATTAAGCTATAGCTCTGTGTGTCTGTCTGTCTGTACAGTTGAGAGAATGACGCTTGGGTGACTTTGTGCTGACTTCCCAACCTCATCAGCATCTTGCAATCTCGGGCAGAATCCCAGGTATTTGCTGTTTAGGAGTTGTCCTGTTCTAGATTTGCTGTCACCTGAGGAGCATTTGTTTGTATTTTAATGTTTTGGAACAGGAAAAACAGATGTCTTGCAACTAGATAAGGGTAGATAGGAGTGGGTGAGCTGGCAGCAAGTGCAGGTTTCGCAGATAAATAATGTATCCTGTGAATAATACTTCTGTATATATTAAATGGAAGAAAAAGTAGATAGCTGGAAGTGTAATCGAGGGATATGTTTGAGCAAAGATTGAATGGTTTGTAACTGTCATCTGAACCTGCAGATTGGATTACTGCCCTGGAATTACTCTAGGCTATCTGCTGATTTTCATAATGTGCTGTAAATGCTATGGAGCGGTTTATATTAAATTCTTGGGCTGCTTTAGTGCTGGCAATGCAGACTTTGGCTCTGTATTTTTGGTGTTTTTAAAATTCATTCATGGGATGTGGGTGTCGCTGGCAAGGCCGGCATCCCTAATTGCTCTCGAAGGTGGTGGTGAGCCGCCGCCGCCTTGAACCGCTGCAGTCCATGTGGTGAAGGTGCTCCCACAGTGCTGTTAGGGAGGGAGTTCCAGGATTTTGACCCAGAGACGATGAAGGAACAGCCGATCTATTTCCAAGTCAGGAAGTTGTGTGACTCGGAGGTGGTGGTGTGCAGTTATATGTTCACACTGAACAATTGCTAACCAAAATACTTGCTGCAAGCTTATGCAAAATTCTTTGGCCAATAAATGTTTCTTTATACCTTGCTCGTTCTTATGTCACTGTGTCCTGATTATCGTCCTGTAATATTCCTCCACTGTGGTATCACGTGGATGATGTGAAATGCTTATGTTTTTTATTTTGGACAGCCTCCCACTAAACCTGAAGCGGTTGAGTATTTCACAGCAATGGGAAAGTGGAGTGGGTGGGCGGTACAGTTTAATCTCATTAATTTTCTCTCCTACCTTCCTCTCCTGGAAATGTTGACTAAGTTACGGTTCCATGGTTGCTGGTTACCATCTGGTAGCAGTCATTATTCATATTGGAGTCCAGACAGGGAGTGCTGGCAAGCTATTCAGATGTGAGGCATCATAGTTAAGCCAGAGGCTGCTCTCACATGACATCAAAACACAAGCACACGTACACACTTTCTGTAACAGGGATCACTGATTTGGACTGGGAACTCTTCCTATCCTGGGGTTGTTGGGGCTAATTTAGTGTTCCTACAGCCCCCTGGATGATAGCAGCTAATTAAGCATAGGACAGGGATCAAAGCTGGGACTCTTCTGTTACTTGACTCTCGGCTACTTGCTGGGTAAACTCACTGAGCTGTCGGGGAGGTAATTTTTTTTTTGGTGTTTGACATCGTGAGGGAGAATGCAAATCGTACTGCTGGTGCAGTGATGGAAGGTATTGGAGGGCGACGGCACAGGCTCGATATCCTTCGCTCCACTGCGCCGCTCATTGTGGTCATGCCGGTGTGGGCAAGCAGAGGCCAGAAGGGAGGCATGCTTGGGCAGCCCCCTCATTCCTCCAGTCAGCGGTCAGTTCAGGCTGGCATTGGCGAAGGTGACTTCTCCCTTCCAGGCTGCAGATGCTGCGTAGCACCGAGGGTCGAGAGAAAATTTAATGCAGGGGAAAATTGGGAGAGGTGGGAGGAGGGTAGAATTACCTTTTTGAAGAACTTTTACACATTTCATCTTACTAATTTTAGAAAGACTTGCATTTCTATAGCACCTTTCATGACCTCTGGACACCCCAAGGTGCTTTACAGCTAATTAAGTACTTTTGAAGTATCGTTGCTGTTATAATGTAGGAAACGTGGCAGCCAATCTTTGCGCAACAAGATCCTACAAACAGCAATGACATGATGACCAGATAATCCGTTTTTTTTAGTGATGTTGGTTGAGGGATAAATATTGGCCAGGACACTGAGGAGATCTCCCCTGAATTTTGTTCTGGCCTCTTGCGTTTCCCCGATTTTCATCGCTCCACCTTTTGATCATGCCTTCATCTGCCTAGGCCCTAAGCTCTGAAATTCCCTCCCTAAACCTTACATGACATGTCGGACAGTGCAGCACTCTCTCCGTGAGGTGTCAGTCTAGATTAGGCGCTCAAGTCTAGGAGATGTTGGTTACACCCATAGACTTTGGACCCAAAGGCGACAATGCTATGAGCTGACTCAACCTAATGCATGCTGGCATTTTGTACGATGGACCCTGGCTCTTCGCCCAACTTACTCAGCTTCAAAAGAGAAAGTCTTTTCTTTCCTTGACCTTTTGCATTCCTCTCGTACCATGCACCGCCCCTGGATGAGGATCTGACACCTAGTTCCTATATTTTTCAAGTCACGGTTTGTGGTGGGGGAATTGGATGTGTAGAAATGGCCTGTGATGCCTTTTCTTTCCCCCCCTACCTCAACTTCCAAACTTCCCTATATCGGTGCTCTCTGTAGGTGTGGATCTGGTCTTTACTGAGCTGTGATCTTACTGCTTTCAGATCTAGAACTTGCCTCGTGGGGAATTGGGGCGAATTGTAACTGACGTGGCATTTTGGAGCTCCAAAGAGTTCTCCTGTCTTGGGCTCCTCCTGCGAGACGCACTTTAATCGCTGGTGTACTGCCGGAGGTCCTTTATTGGAAGAATATTAATGCAAAGTGAAAGACATTAATTTGTTAAAGGCGCTGACCTTCAACATCTAACCTTTTCATAAATCTGACTGATAGTGGATTCATGTGCTTCTGTCTTGCACCTTGAAGTTATATATCAAAGTAGAATTTGTACCGCTTTGTATACAACACCACACTGGTGGTGATGTTACGTGTCAGCATGGAGGTGCTTCCAGCAGTTTAAAAAAAAAACGCACAATTGGTTTTCTGCCCCTCTAATTTTTTTCTACGTCTGCCCTGAAGGCACTGGCTTGCACCCGGGTATTTTTAATGGACACTGACTGCAGTATCTGGCCCAAGCGTTGAGTGTAACAATTAGCACAGACCCCACGGGGATTGAGCCTGGGATCTTCTAGTCTGTGCGGCTTGCTATTACACTGGCCAGCTCATTCAGCAACGCTGACATTGGGAATTGATAGAAATGTTAAAACTGGTGTTTGTGTATGAAATGGAACGTGTTGTTGAATATGGAATGGATGCCACTCATGGAGAGATAATCACCAGAAATCATGCAGGGGTTAGATCTGTCTCCCCCTCCGCCCCGTGGAATTATGTATTCGGTGACTAAGCACTGTATTCTCTTTACTGTCTGCAAATGCTTCAGTCTCACGCGGAGTGAACATTATGTTGATCAGTTACAGCCAACAGCAGGTAGAATTTTTTTCCCTGCTTGTTTTTAACCCCTTCCTCCCCCTAGAGTAGGCGGGCAGGGATGGGGGACGGGGGGGCGGGGAGAGGCTAATTGCAGTATGCTGGGCAATGTTCCCGTTAAGCCGCGCAGCCACACAGCGGTCTGAAGGTCCCGTGCGGGCCGCTCACCAGCTTTACAATGGGAATAACCACGCATGTGGGAAAATTTGAATGGGGCCACACGACCAGTTAAAGGGCCCGCGCACCCGAAAAAAAATTACAGGGTACGCTGATGCTGGGGTGAGGTTAGCCAGGTCTGTGGCTCAGGACCACACCAAGCACAGTATTGGCAGGATTGTTTTGATACAGCGCCAAGCTGAATATGTTCTTACCCAATTGTAGATTCTGTCATGAGAGCTCTAACATCTCGTCTGCAGGAACACTTGAGTTTTATTATCAAACTTCCTTTCAGAAATAATTGAGGATCTGTAGCTGGACAGAAGTTTGTTGTTAACACCAAGGTGCTGAAACAGTTCAAATGCAAGTCTACCTGAATGATTTTGTGGGGTGGGGGAGGTGGTGTTTGCATGATCTGCCTGGACTTTGCAACAATCGACTGGGACATGGGTTAGTTTCCTACTAGTACTGAAATATTTTGTTGGAGGGGACAAAGGTTATGATGTGCCAAGAAAATTTGAAAATTGTCCACATTTTCCAGATAACAAATTATACTTTTTTTTTGCAAACATATGTTCCTCTAAAAAAAATACTTAAAAAAAAGAGGAGCTTTAATGTAGAACAATATTAGAACAGCGAACATAAGAACATAAGAAATAGGAGCAGGTGTAGGCCGGAGGAAAGCCAGATCTTATCACTGGGATTTCACTGAAATGTAACAGTACAAAATTTCACTGTCTACTATATTTGAACTGTGTACAACTAGATGATGGATTCTATTCTCCCAAACTTAGATTGTGTCAGGGGAGAACATTTTCTTCTATGCAAATCGGGTGAAGTGCTGGTGGGTATTGGGCTGTTACTAGCGATGGAAGCAGTTTAAGATGATTCCTACAAGAAGCATCAACAACAGCATCTACTTGCTAAACTTGACTCCGTAAACTTGTGCTCATCCAAAACTCTGTCCGTATCCGAACTCTCTCCAAGTCCCGTTCACCCATCACTCCTGTGCTCGCTGACCTATATTTCTCACTGTCCAGCAATGCCTTGATTTTAAACTTCTAAAAAAAAACATAAATAGGAGCAGGAGTAGGCCATTTGGTCCTTCGAGCCTGCTCCGCCATTCAACAAGATCATGGCTGATCTTCTACCTCAACTCCACCTTCGTGCACTATCCCCATATCCCTTAATTCCCAAAAATTTATCGACCTCTGTCTTGAATATACTTAACGACTGAGCATCCACAGCCCTCTGGGGTAGAGAATTCCAAAGATTCACAACCCTCTGAGTGAAGAAATTTCTCCTCATCTCAATCCTAAATGGCCGACCCCTTACTCTGTGACTGACCTCGTGTTCTAGATTCCCCAGCCAGGGGAAACATTTTCCCAGCATTAACCCTGTCAAGCCCCTCAAGAGTTTTATGTTTCAATTAGATCACCTCTTATTCTTCTAAACTCTAGAGAGTATAAGGCCTAGTCTACTCGATCTCTCCTCATAGGGCAAACCCCTCATCCCAGGAACCAGTCTAGTGAACCTTTGTTGCACTCCCTCTAAGGCAAGTATGTCTTTCCTTAGGTAAGGAGACCAGAACTGTGCACAGTACTCCAGATGTGGCCTCACCAATCAGTGTCCTGTATAATTGTAGTAAGACTTCTTTACTCTTCTACTCTAATCCCTTTGCAACAAAAGCTAACATACCATTTGCTTTCCTAATTGCTTGCTGTACCTGAGTGTTAACTTTGTGATTCATGTACAAGAACATCCAGGTCCCTCTGAATGCAAACATTTCCCAGTCTCACCATTCAAAAAAAATTCTGCTTTTTTGTTTTTCCTACCAAAGTGGATAACTTCACACTTCCCCACATTGTATTCAAGGCAATTACAAAGGTATGAAAGCAGAGTTGGCTAAAGTGGACTAGGAAAATAGATTAAAGGGTAAGACGGCAGATAAGCAGTGGCAGACATTTAAGGAGATATTTCATAACTCTCAGCAAAGGTTTATTCCAGTGAGAAGGAAAGACTCTACGAGAAGGCTGAACCAGCCGTGGCTAACTAAGGAAGTTAAGGATGGTATCAAATTGAAAGAAAAGGCATACAATTTTGTGAAGATTAGTGGTAGACCAGAGGATTAGGAAATTTTTAGAAACCAGCAAAGGATGAATAAAAAAAAATAAAGAGGGAGAAGATAGATTATGAAAGTAAACTAGCAAAAAATATAAAAACGGACAGCAAGAGCTTCTATGGGTATATAAAAAGGAAGAGAGTAGCTAAAGTAAACGTTGGTCCCTTAGAGGATGAGACTGGGGAATTAATAATGGGAACAGGGAAATGGCAGAGACTTTGAACAAATATTTTGTATCGGTCTTCACGGTAGAAAAGCATCCCAATAATAATTGATAATCAAGGGGCTATAGGGAGGGAGGAACTTAAAACAATGACTATCACTAGAGGAAAAAGTACTAGGCAAACTAATGGGACTAAAGGCTGACAAGCCCCCTGGACCTGATGGCCTACATCCTAGGATCTTAAAAGAAGTGACTGCAGAGATAGTTGGTTGTAATCTGCCAAAATTCCCTGGATTCTGGAGAGGTCCCAGTGGATTGGAAAACCGCAAATGTAACGCCCCTATTCAAGAAAGAAAGGAGGGAGGCAGAAAGCAGGAAACTATAGGCCAGTTAGCCTAACATCTGTCATTGGGAAAATGCTGGAATCCATTATTAAGGAAGTAATAGCAGGACATTTAGAAAATCATAACACAATCAAGCAGAGTCAACATGATTTTATGAAAGGGAAATCGTGTTTGACAAATTTACTGGAGTTCTTTGAGGATGTAACGAGCAAGGTGGATAAAGGGGGACCAGTAGATGTCGTATATTTAGATTTCCAGAAGGCATTCGATAAGGTGCCACGCAAATGGTTACTGCACAAGATAAGAGCTCACGGGGTTGGGGGGAATATATTAGCATGGATAGAGGATTGACTAACAGAAAACAAAGAGTTGGGATAAATGGGTCATTTTCAGGTTGGCAAACTGTAACTAGTGGGGTGCCACAGGGATCAGTGCTGGGGCCTCAACTATTTACCATCTATATTAATGACTTGGATGAAGGAACCGTGTGCACTGTAGCCAAATTTGCTGATGATACAAAGAATACTGGGAAAGCAAGTTGTGAGGAGGACACAGAGTCTGCAAAGGGATATAGACAGGTTAAGTGAGTGGGCAAAAATTTGGCAGATGGAGTATAATGTGGGAAAATGTGAAGTTATCCACTTTGGTAGGAAACATAAAGCAAATGATTATTTAAATGGAGAGACTACAGAATGCTGCGGTACAGAGGGATCTGGGGGTCCTCGTACATGAAACACAATGTTAGCATGCAGGTACAGCAAGTAATTAGGAAGGCAAATGGAATGTTGGCCTTTATTGCAAGGGGGATGGAGTAAAAAGTAGGGAAGTCTTGCTACCACTGTACAGGGCGCTGATGAGTCCACACCTGGAGTACTGCGTACAGTTTTGATCTCCTTATTTAAGGAGGGATATACTTGCATTGGAGGCAGTTCAGAGAAGGTTCACGAGGTTGATTCCTGAGATGAAGGGGTTGTCTTATGAAGAAAGGTTGAGCAGGTTGGGCCTATACTCATTTGAGTTTAGAAGAATGAGAGGTGATCTAATTGAAATGTATAGGATTCTGAGGGGGTTTGACAGGGTAGATGCAGGGAGGATGTTTCCCCTTGTGGGAGAATCTAGAACTAGGGGGCATAGTTTCAGGATAAGGGGTCGCCCATTTAAAACGGCGATGAGGAGGAATTTCTTCTGAGGGTCGTGAATCTTTGGAATTCTCTACCCCAGAGAGCTGTGGAGGCAGAGTCATTGAATATATTCAAGGCGGAGATAGACATATATTTGAGCTACAGGGGAGTCGAGGATTATGGGGAGCGGGTGGGAAAGTGGCGTTGAGGCCAAGATCAGATCAGCCATGATCTTATTGAATGGTGGAGCAGGCTCGAGGAGCCGAATGGCCGACTCCTGCTCCTGTTTCTTATGTTATTCCATTTGCCATGTTCTTGCCCACTCTGTCAACATCTCTCTGCAGCCTCTTTGCGTCCTCCTCACAGCTTACTTTCCCACCTAACTTTGTATCATCAGCAAACTTGGATACGTTACACTCAGTCCCTTCACCTAAGTCATTAATATAAATTGTAAATAGCTGAGGGCAAAGCACTGATCCTTGCAGTACCCCGCTAGTTACAACCTACCAACCTGAAAAAGTCCCCTTTATTCCTACTCTCTGTTTTCTGTCCATTAACCAATCCTCAATCCATGCCAATATATTACCCACAATAACATGAGTCCTAATTTTGTGTAATAACCTCTTGTGTGGCACCTTATCGAATGCTATTTGAAAATCCAAATACACTACATCCACTGGTTCCCTCTTATCTATCCTACTAGTTACATCTTCAAAAACTCTAACAGATTTGTCCCCCTGTCCCTGTGTTCCTTCCTATGTCTGGAGATCTGATTAATGTGCATCGAGGTTGAGATTAGAAAGTCGTAAGTGAATTTGGCCAGTCTTCTTCTAGTGGCACAGTATAGAACAAATTGGACATCTCACCGAGTGACTATAAAAGTGACTGGTGCGGAAAATGTCAATGGTGCTTTTCTGAGCACATTGATTATGCCCTCGTTGCACCAAATTTTATTGTCTCACTTTTAATTTTGCAATCTGACTGATGAGAAATGTCTTCATTCGGAGGGTTGTGAATCTTTGGAAATCTCTACCCCAGAGGGCTGTGGATGCTCAGTCGTTGAGTATATTCAAGACAGAGATCACTAAGGGAATCATGGGATATGGGGATCGGGCGGGAAAGTGGAGTTGAGGTTGATCAGCCATGATCTTATTGAATGGCGGAGCAGGCTCGAGGGGCTGTGTGGCCCACTCCTGCTCCTGTTTCTTGTGTTATGTTCAATCAAACTGTGAATAGTGATGGTTGCTGTTAGTTTTATTTCAGTATTTTTGTCCTCCAAAAGTATTATTGAATCTGTTTCTGTGCCAGTTTCGTCATTGGAACTGACTAAACAAAAAAAAACAAAGTAAATAAACCGATGCTAAAAGTGTTTGACAGTTTGATTTGTATTGACTGTTTCTGTTTAAAGAGCAAGTGTCCAATCTTAGTTTAAACAGAAATGACCTGGCTCCGTATTACCTGTGAACTCATTGGTGGAGGATTCTGACTTCTAAGCAACTGTGTACATAAATGTGGTACGAGTCATGTCCTTCAGTGCTCTGCACCTTTACTGGTACATGTGAGAGCTACTATAGTGCATGTGCGGATTCCTGTTTTTGGATTTTTTCGACTCTTGTAAAGGCATTTTTGTGTCAGCTGCTTGCTGGCATTTATAAATGTGTTCATGTTTTGAAATGTCAGAGCGAGTGACTTTTTTCCTTGCCAATTTCCAGCACTGTAGTGCAGAAGTAAAATATGAAGAGGCCTGGCTCAGGCATAGCTCTTTCACTTCTTGTGTTCCAATCCAGGTCAGACAGGAATGGTGGAAGTCTCCTCTCTCTGCCTGATGTGGGGGTTCCATGTGAAATGACTTTGGCGGCATTTTCAATCCAGTTCCAACTGCACAAAATTGCTGTTAATTTGGCAGTAAATTTGCCGTTTTAGACCACAGGATGGCCTGTCTGGGAAATAGGAAAATGTAAAGCTGGTACATTAGGGGGTGATCTTCTCAACTTGGGCCTGAAGCGGCTTCCCCTGGCTGGAGAGTTCAGAACTAGGGGGCATAGTCTCAGGATAAGGGGTCGGCCATTTAGGGCTGAGATGAGGAGGAATTTCTTCACTCAGGAGGTGGTGAATCTTTGGAATTCTCTACCCCAGAGGCCTGTGGATGCTGAGTCGTTGAGTATATTCAAGGCTGAGATCGATAGATTTTTGGACTCTAGAGGGATCAAGGGATATGGGGATCGGGCGGGAAAGTGGAGTTGAGGTCGAAGATCAGCCCTGATCTTATTGAATGGCAGAGGAGGCTTGAGGGGCCGAATGGTCTACTCCTCCTAATTCTTATGTTCTAAAGCACATTGTTAAGGTAGGTTTCGTAGTCCTTCAATTTTAATTGATTTCTAATCTCTTTATCTATTGCATCTTGAAACCAGTTCCCTTTTTTTAATGGAATATACTTGCTCTGCACCTTTTGCTGTCTTTTTTAAATAAACACCCCTTCTTATTCTTCAGACCGATGTGGCAATTTCTCCTCTTGCCTCACCTCAACTAGCTCACTCATTTTTCTAATCTAATCTGGTCTTTTTTTTATACTGACTGTTTTTCTTTCCCTTTTCTAGTTATATATTAAACCTAATCGTTATTGTGGTCACTGCTCCTACATTGGCTCATCTACACGATTGATTTAATTTCTCATAATCAGATCTAGCAACGCCTGTCTTTGTGGGCTGACTAACATGCTGCATGCAGAAGGATTCTTGTACAAGTTTTAAGAAACAATTTCCCTTTTCTCATTTTCCTTCCCCTCTCTCTCTCTCTCGCTCTCAATCATTAAGTGGATAATTAAAATCTCCCAGAACAATAATGTTATTATTCCTTCAGTCTCATCCCTGTTTATAACCAGTCTCTCTAGCTAAATTATCCTCATCATCTCCCTTTACAATTCGCTAATCCTGGTTGGTTATATTTTCCTATCTCTTCTCTCTTTCTTCCCCCCCCACCCACTAGTTTAAATACATTGTCACTTCCCTACGTGACTCTTTTGCCCGTACATTAGCAGCCTCCCTCTTCAGTTGTAACCTATCTTTGCGGAATAACTCCCACCTCTCCCATAACTGCTGTCAACGCCCAATAAAGTGGAATCCCTTTTCCTGGCAGCACGTCTTTAACCGGGCATTCATTTTCCCAATCTTCCTGTTCCAGCATGTGGCTGGGGAACTGATCCTGAGATTACCAACTGTGAAATCCTACTCCCAAGTTTGTTTTCAAATCTCCTAAATTCATCTTGCAGGGCTTCAAGCTTTTCTTTACCTACTCTGGCCTCTTGCATTTCCCCCACTTCCTTCACTACACCATTGGCGGCCGTGCCTTCAGCTGCCTACGCCCTAAGCTCTGGAATTCCCTCCCCAAACCTCTGTCTCTCCTCCTTTAAGATTGCTTAAAACCTACCTCTTTGGCGAACCGACCTCTACCTAGCGGAGGCTGAATGGCAACTCTCCGACACCACCTCCTACCTCCCCCTGGACCATGACCCCACTACCGAACATCAAGCCATCGTTTCCAAGACTGTCACTGACCTCATCTCCTCTGGAGATCTTCCCTCCATGGCCGCCAACCTCATAGTACTCCAACCCCGCACAGCCCACTTCTACCTCCTTCCCAAGATCCACAAACAGGACTGCCCTGGTAGACCCATCGTTTCAGCCTGTTCTTGCCCCACGGAACTTATCTCTTCCTATCTCGACTCTTTTTTCTCCCCTTGTCCAGTCTCTTCCCACCTACATCCACACCTCTTCTGACGCCCTCCACCACTTTAACAGTTTCCTGGCCCCAACTGTCTCCTTTTCACTGGACGTCCAATCCCTCTACACCTCCATCCCCCATCAGGATGGCCTGAGGGCACTCCGCTTCTTCCTTGAACAGAGGCCCAACCAGTCCCCTTCCACCACCACCCTCCTTCGCTTGGCTGAACTTGTTCTCACATTGAACAACTTCTCCTTTGACTCCACTCACTTCTTCCAAATTAAAGGTGTTGCTATGGGAACCCACATGGGTCCTAGCTATGCCTGCCTTTTCGTAGGATATGTGGAACATTCTTTGTTCCAGTCCTACTCGAGTCCCCTCCCTCACCTCTTTTTCCGGTACATTGATGACTGTATCGGTGCCGTTTCCTGCTCTCGCCCTGAACTAGAAAATTTCATTCACTTTGCTTCCAATTTCCACCCTTCCCTCACCTTCGCATGGTCCATTTCCGACTCTTCCCTTCCCTTCCTCGACTTCTCTGTCTCCATCTCCAGTAATAGGTTATTGACAAACATTCGCTATAAGCCCACTGACTCCCACAGCTACCTGGACTACACTTCCTCCCACCCCGCTTCCTGTAAGGACTCTATTCCATTCTCCCAGTTTCTCTGTCACCGCCACATCTGCTCTGACGATGCCACCTTCCATACTAGTGCTTCCGACATGTCGTCAATTTTCCTCAACCGAGGATTCCCCTCTACCGTGGTTGACATGGCCCATGACCGTGTCCATTCTGTTTCTCGCACTTCTGCTCTCGCCCCTTCCCCTCCCTCCCGGAACCACAATAGGGTTCCCCTTGTCCTCACCTTTCACCCCACCAGCCTCCAGCATGATCCCACCACCAAACATATCTTCCCCTTACCTCCCCTTTCAGCATTCCGAAGGGACCGCTCCCTCCGCGACACCCTGGTCCACTCCTCTATCACCCCCAACACCCCTTCCCCTTCGCCCGGCACCTTCCCGTGCAAGCGCAGGAGATGCAACACCTGCCCTTTTACTGCCTCCCTTCCCACTGTCCAGGGCCCCAAACACTCCTTCCAGGTGAAACAGCGATTTACTTGTACTACTTGCAATTTAGTACACTGTATTCGCTGCTCACGATGCGGTGGTCTCTACATTGGGGAGACCAAACGCAGATTGGGTGACCGCTTTGCGGAACACTTCCGTTCAGTCCGTAAGGGTGACACTGAGCTTCCAGTCGTCTGTCACTTTAATTCTCCGCTCCACTCCCACTCTGACCTCTCTGTCGTCGGCCTCTTGCACTGTTCCAATGAAGCTCAACATAAGCTCGAGGAACAGCACCTCATCTTTCGATTAGGCACTTTACAGCCTTCTGGACTCAACATCGAGTTCAACAATTTCAGACCATAACCTCTGCCCCAATCTTTTTTTCTCTCTCCCTCATGGCAGCTGTTGATCATTCTGCCATTGCCATTTACATTTCATCTAGTCATCTTTTGTTTCTTAACTTGTTCCATTACCATCTTCTTTTGCCTTGTACCATCATCTCTTTTGTCTCTTAATCTCTCCTGCCTTCCATCCTATCATAGACCTTCCCTTTTGTTCTTTCCAACCCTCCCCCCTTTCCCTGCCCCTACCATTGCTTAAAAACCTGTTACATCTCCAACTTTTTCCAGTTCTGAGGAAGGGTCATCGACCTGAAACGTTAACTCTGTTTCTCTCTCCACAGATGCTGACTGACCTGCTGAGTATTTCCAGCATTTTCTGTTTTTATATCTTTGATCAAGGGTTTGGTCACCTTCTTTAGCTCGGTCTCAATTTTTGTCTGATTGCACGCCTGTGAAGTACCTTTCACTATGTTAAAGGCACTATATAAACGCAAGTTGTACATCATTGGCTCCACACAGACCACGATGACTGGTTGCTCTCTGTCCCCATGCAAAATATTTTCCAGTATATTCCATATGCTCAGTCTGATGTAATCTCTCCATGACGTCCTGGGAATCCTGGGTGCCTGAAATGGAAAGTGTTGCATAGAAAAATACAAATATAGAGTGTAGAACTGTAACAGCCTGTGGAATTAATTTAAGAAAACTGGAATCATGGGGATGCTGGATTAACACACTTTTCATTCCTGCTCCAGTTTAATCAAGGACAGACGGATGGGATGACGGGCTCTCTCGATGGATGTAAAGGTCCAAAATAAATTGAAAGCAGACCGCCTCCAGCCCAGTTCCTAGAGGAAGTGGGTGCATAATCCAAAACCAATTATAATTGTCCACTAATATATTCGTGCCAGTCAGAAACTATACAGGTAGGAAGCAAACTGTCGCACTCGTGCAGTAGTGAGCACACCTCCTGCATCACTGCATGTTGTTGGGACAGAGCAATGAGCTTTACTCTGCAGCTAGCCAGGGTCAGCCATGACTCCATGGGTAGGACTCTCGCCACTGAGTCAGAAGGTTGTGGGTTCAAGCCCCACTCCAGATACTTGAGCACATAATGCAGATCAACACTCCCAGTGCAGTGCTGAGGGAGCGCTGCACTGTCGGAGCCGTCGTCTTTTGGATGAGACGTTGAACCGATGCCCCGTCTGCTCTCTTGGGTGGATGGAAAAGATCCCATGGCATTATTTCGAAGAAGAGCAGGGGAGTTCTCCCCGGTGTCCTGGGGCCAATATTTATCCCTCAATCAGCATCACTAAAACTGATTATCTGGTTAATATCACATTGTTGTTTGTGAAAATTGCTGTGCGCAAATTGGCTGCCACGTTTTCTACATTACAACAGTGACTACACTTCAAAAAGTACTTCATTGGCTGTGAAGTGCTTTGGAACATCTGGAGGTTGTGCAAGGCGCTGTAGAAATGCAAATCTTTCTTTGTAACCAGTGATGATCTGTCCTGGAAGTGCTTGATACTTGGCCTTGTGCAAGGAGTAGAAAATTATTCTGTAGTGATATTCTATATCATGACCACAAAGTTCACTGTACCCACTCCCCCGTTCACTGCACTTATGTAGCCTCCTCACAGAAGAATGTTTAGGAAAGAGGAGAGGAAGAACCAAGCTGGAAACGGGAAAGATTAGAGTTTTTTTTTTGCAACAACTTGTATTTATATAGCGCCTTTAACGTAGTAAAACATCCAAAGGCGCTTCACAGGAGTGTTATAAAACAAAAAATTGACACCGGATCACACAAGAAATTAGGGCAGATGGTCAAAGGCTTGGTCGAAGAGGTAGGTTTTAAGGAGCATCTTAAAGGAGGAGAGAGAGGTTTAGGGAGGGAATTCTAGAGCTTAGGGCCTCGGCAGCTGAAGGCACGGCCGCCAATGGTTGAGCGATTATAATCAGGGATGCTCAAGCGGGCAGAATTAGAGGAGCACAGATATCTCGGGATAAAGTTTTAAACAGGCTTCTGAAGCAAGGGAGAGAGTTAGCAAAGCAAAGACAGGATTAATTAAAAATGTCCTAGTAAAGGATCCCCTTGGAATGAGTGACCATAACATGGTTGAATTCCATATTCAATTAGAGGGTGAGAAGGTTGGATCTCAAACAAGCGTGCTAAGCTTGAATAAAGGAGACTATGAAGGTATGCGAGCGGAATTGAGTAGAGTGGATTGGGAAAATAGATTAAAGGGTAAGACGACACATGATCAGTGGTGTACATTCAAGGAGTTATTTTACAACTTCCAAAAAATATATATTCCACTGAAAAGAAAAGGGTGTAAAAGAAAGGACAGTCATCCGTGGCTAAGTAAAGAAATTAAGGATAGTATTCAACTAAAAACAAGGGCATATAAGGTAGCGAAATCTAGTGGGAGGACAGAAGATTGGGAAAAATTTAAAAGGCAGCAAAAAATAACAAAAAGATTGATTAAGAAAGGGAAGATAGATTATGAAAGTAAATTAGCAAAAAATATAAAAACAGATAGTAAGAGTTTTTATAGTTATATAAAAAGAAAAAGGGTGGCTAAAGTAAATGTTGGTCCCTTAGAGGATGAGACCGGGAAATTAATGGTGGGAAATATGGAGATGGCAAAAACACTGAATGAATATTTTGTATCAGTCTTTACAGTAGAGGACACTAAGAATATCCCAACACTGGACAAACAGGGGGCTATAGGGGGAGAGGAGCTAAACACAATCAAAATCACTAAGGAAGTGGTACTCGGTAAAATAATGGGACTCAAGGCGGATAAATCACCTGGACCTGATGGCTTACATCCTAGAGTCTTGAAGGAAGTGGCGGTAGGGATTGTAGATGCATTGGTAATTTTTCAAAACTCCCTGGATTCCGCTAAGGTCCCAGCAGACTGGAAAACTGCTAATGTAACACCCTTATTTAAAAAGGGCAGTAGACAGAAGGCTGGTAACTATAGACCGGTTAGCCTAACATCTGTGGTAGGTAAAATTTTGGAGTCCATTATTAAGGAAACAGTAACAGGACATTTGGATAATCATAATTTAATAGGACAAAGTCAGCATGGTTTTACGAAGGGGAAGTCATGTTTGAAAAATTTGCTGGAGTTCTTTGAGGAAGTAACATATAGAGTGGATAAAGGGGAACCAGTGGACGTAGTGTATTTAGACTTCCAAAAGGCATTTGACAAGGTGCCACACAAAAGATTATTGCTTAAGGTAAAAAATCACGGGATTGGGGGTAATATTCTGGCATGGATAGAGGATTGGCTATCTAACAGAAAGCAAAGAGTTGGGATAAATGGTTCATTCTCAGACTGGCAATCAGTAACTAGTGGTGTTCCACAGGGGTCAGTGCTGGGTCCCCAACTCTTTACAATCTATATTAACGATTTGGAGGAAGAGACCAAGTGTAACATATCAAAATTTGCAGATGATACAAAGATGGGAGGGAAAGTAGTGAGTGAGGAAGACATAAAAAACCTGCAAGGGGACATAGACAGGCTAAGTAAGTGGGCAGAGATTTGGCAGATGGAATACAACACTGGAAAGTGTGAGGTGATGCACTTTGGCAGGAAAAATCCTAGAGCAATTTATTATCTTAATGGCAAGAAACTGGAGAGTACTGAAGTGCAAAGGGATCTGGGGGTCCTGGTGCACGAAACTCAAAAGGTTAGTATGCAGGTGCAGCAAGTGATTAAGAAGGCAAATGGAATGTTGGCTTTCATTGCTAGGGGGATAGAATATAAAAATAGGGAGGTATTGCTTCAGTTGTACAAGGTATTGGTGAGACCGCACCTGGAATACTGCATACAGTTTTGGTGTCCTTACTTAAGGAAAGACATCCTTGCTCTCGAGGCAGTGCAAAAAAGGTTCACTCGGTTAATCCCGGGGATGAGGGGGTGGTCATATGAGGAGAGGTTGGGTAGATTGGGACTCTACTCATTGGAGTTCAGAAGAATGAGAGGCGATCTTATTGAAACATATAAGATTGTGAAGGGGTTGGATCGGGTGGATGCGGGGAGGATGTTCCCGATGACTGGTGAGACTAGAACTAGGGGACATAGTCTTAGAATAAGGGGCTGCTCTTTCAAAACTGAGATGAGGAGGAACTACTTCACTCAGCGGGTGGTAGGTCCATGGAATATGCTGCCACAAAAAGCTGTAGAAGCTACATCATTTAATAAATTTAAAACAGAAATAGACAGTTTCCTAGAAGTAAAGGGCATTAAGGGTTACGGGAAGTGGGCAGGAATTTGGACATGAGTCTAAGTTCGGATCCGGTCATGGCCCTGTGGGTAGTGGAGCGGGCCCAGGGACCGTGTAGCCTGATTCTGCTCCTATTTCGTGTGTGCAATTCTGTTAGATGCAGGAGATGGTTCTGTGATAGATAGTAGATTGGCGGTTAGGATCAGATCAGCCATGATCTTATTGAATGGCGGAGCAGGCTCGAGGGGCCGATTGGCCTACTCCTGCTCCTATTTCTTATGTTCTTATGTTCTTAAGAAGGTTAGGAATGTTCTTAAGAAGGTTAGGAATATAAACTGATAATGCTGGAAATACTCAGGTCAGGCAGCATCTGTTAAATCTCTCACTTCTTCCAGTTCTGATGAAAGGTCATTGACCTGAAACGTTAACTCTGTTTCTCTTGCCACAGACGCTGCCTGACCTGGGTATTTCCAGCATTTTCTGTTTATATTTGAGGGTTCCAGTATTCGCAGTAGTTTGCCTTTAACGAAGTTTAGGAAGCGAGTTCCAAATGGCAGTGCAGAGGGCGAGCAGTCATCCAGAGTTGGAGGAATTGAGTGCGTGTGGCTGGGGAAAATTGTTCAAAGTGGGGCAAGACCATGGGGTAATTTGAAAACTGGGATAAGGACCTTAATGTCCGTGTACAGGGCAACAGGCAGCCACTGGAGCTTGGGTGGTGGGTGTGTAGGATTTTGAGAGATGGAACTTGGAGCCACAGGGGGAAAAAAAGTCACAATTTGAACATTTTCATTTTGCTGCAAGGGATGCTAATTGTTGCCCATTTATTTGTCTAAAGAGAGCGATTCCATTTTGCAATAACTTCTAGTTTTACATAGAATATAAGAGCAGGGAGGTTATGCTTGAACTGTATAACACTAGTTAGGCCACAGCTAGAGTACAGCGCATAGTTCTGGTCAGCACATTTCAGGAAAGATGTGATTGCACTAGAGAGGGTGCAGAGGAGGTTTACGAGGATGTTGCCAGGACTGGAGAATTTTAGTGATGAGGAAATATCGGAGAGGCTGGGGTTGTTTTCTTTGGAGCAGAGGAGGCTGAGGGGAGACTTATGTGAGGTGTATAAAACTGAGAGGCCTAGATAGAGTGGATAGGAGGGATCTATTTCCCCTAGCAGAGAGGTCAATAACCAGGGTGCATAGATTTAAAGTAATTGGTAGAAGGATTAGAGGGGAGTTGAGAACTTTTTTCACCCAGAGGGTGGTGGGGGTCTGGAACTCACTGCCTGAGAGGGTGGTAGAGGCAGAAACCCTCGTTGCATTTAAAAAGTACTTGGATATGCACTTGAAGTGCTGTAACCTACAGGGCTACGGACCAAGAGTTGGAAAGTGGGATTAGGCTGGAGAGCTCTTTGTCGGCCGGCACGGACACGATGGGCTGAATGGCCTCCTTCTGTGCCGTACATTTCTGGGATTCTCTGATATTTTTTGGTCTGATTGTAGTGGCTGTGTTTACTTTCCTGGGTTCTGTTACGCTGTTCGGTTTAGGTACAACTTCAATGTCTTAAGATTGATCTGGCCACATGTTTGACAGGTAGTAAAGTTGTTGTTTGAGTAGCTTCTCACTGTAATAACTATTAGTGTCTCAGCATCACGGTATGTGAGCTGAAAACTTACAAAACTGTTCAGGCCAGGAAGGCTGAAATCTCTGCCAACCTATTTGAGGGTTAATCTGGGACTAATGGATTTTGTGGGGGGGGGGGGGGGGGGGGGCGGTGCTTGCCTCTTACAGAATGCGGTTCCAGAAGGAGTGTCCTGCAGAGAAAATAAAAAGTGTGATTCAAAATTCCAGCAACTAGTTCTAGCAGAAATAAAAAGTTCAGTTGAAACATAGAAGACTGAGTCAATTTTGACCTTTTGATTTCCCCCCCAGCGATTTATGTAGGGCTGTGCTGATCGATTCAAGATAATGAACAGAGAGCAACAGTCTTGTGATCGAGTCAGCTGCTGTGTGCATGAGCCAGTATTGTGCACATATTTGACTTGGTTGCCTGCACCCTGTTTGACCGAAGGATGTTGACTTTATTGCATCGACCAAGCAACCTTTTTTTGTGTACTTTGTCATCTGTTTGCATTGTTGTTCATAAGAACATGAGAGGGGAGCAGGAGTAGGCCCTACGGCCCCTCGAGCCTGCTCAGCCATTCAATAAGATCATGGCTGAACAACTACCTCAACTCCACATTCCTGCACTATCCCCATTGTTGTAGCTAGTTGCCAGACATGTATTCGCAACTGAGAATGGGAAATCTGAATTTACTTAGATCACGGCTTAGTCAAACTGCTAGCACTAGGATAGGGTGCATTCAACACTAACTGTGTAGGGGTTTTGGCTTTACTCTGGCACTGCATCTATAGAATCTGGAGTTAAGGGCCAGGCTTGACACACCGGAGTGAAGCAGAGTGACATTCCTGGAGGAGGGAGCCTTATTCAGCTGCATCTCGGAGTCATTTCAGGTTGTGACGACCTACTTGCACTCCAAGTTTAGCATTGGCGCCGAGCTGAAACCACTTGTAACAATCGGTGTTCCCGCTAATTATTTTTTGGGTGCTTGGCCCCTTTAAATTACCGCGCACGCGGGTTTTTGCCATTAGAGCGGCGTTGAGCGGCCTGCGCGGGACCTGCAGATCGCTGCGTGGCCGCGCAGCTTAACGGAAACACTGACCATGCATCCTTAGTGTCAGAGATTGACTGCAGCATTGACATTTCATTACAGAGAAATCACTCTCCATGTAAACTCAGTTTCGGGAGGCTGTATGAAAAACTTGTTGTTTGGCCAGGGTGACCAGTTCCTTTTAACTTGGAGTTGCTTTCTGTACAGGGTTTCAGACTGTTGCACATATAACAGAAAGTGTCTGTTTGCTACTTTTCTCAATAATTCAGTAACTGTCCACAAGATAGGACAGGAGGAGGCCATTCAGCCCCTTGAGCCTGTTCCGCCATTCAGTTTGATCATTGCCGATCTGTATCTTAACTCCATCTGCCCGCCTTGGTTCCATAACCCATGATACCCTTACCCAACAAAAAACCATCAATCTCAGTTTTGAAATTTTCAGTTGACTCCCAGCCTCAACAGCTTTTTGGGGGAGAGAGTTCCAGATTTCCACTAGCCTTTGTGTGAAGAAGTGCTTCCTGACATCACCCCTGAACGGCCTGGCTCTAATTTTAAGGTTCTGCCCCCTTGTTCCGGACTCCCCCCACCAGAGGAAATACTTTCACTCTCTCTCTCTCTACCCTATCAACTCCTCTAATCGTTTTAAACACCTTGATTAGATCACCCCTTAATATTCATATACTCGAGGGAATACAAGCCTCCTACTCCTATTTTTCTATGCAAGCCTGGTCTATGCAACCTGTCCTCCTAATTTAACCCGTTTAGCCCCATTAGCGAAATTAATTTGAAAAATGCATACCCCTCCCCCATTCTTCACGATCGAACGCTCTATTTTCTTTGAGCAGTGAGCCATAGTACTGTACTGTTTTTCGAACTGGTTCTGTTCACGCTAGTCTGGAGTGCACATGTGCAAAAGGCATCTAAAAATAAACAATTGTACAAGAAGCGTTCCTTCAATATGAGCCATTTTTACATGTGAGATGTTATTGTGTGGGTAGTGTCAGAAACACTGAGAATTGGAATTGCATGGTGGGGACAAGACAAAATGCAGTCACCAAGAGAAACAGGGTGAAAGAGAGGCTTTGCAATCACAGTTGAAATAATCGCTTAATGCGGGAGGAGGTGGGGTGAGAAAAGTTAAGAACTATACAGGTTTACAGTACAGAGGGAGGCCATTCAACCCATTGTCTGTGCTAGCTTTTTCTAGAACAATCCGAAGCTAATCCCACTGTCCCACTCTTTCCTTGTAGCCCTGTATCTTCCTCTACAAATATTTATCCAATTTTCCCATGAAAGGTCTCTTCCTTGACCACTCCCTGTGGCAAAGCATTTCGTACTCTAACAGCCCTCTAAGGAAATTCTCTTAACCTTTCTCCGCACTCTAGTGACAATTTTAAATCGACAACCCCTCATCACTGACTCCCCAACCTGAGGAAAATAGTCATTCCATATTCATTCTAGGAAAGATCTTTTTAAAAACCTGCATTAAATCTCTTCGCTTTCTCTACTTCAGTGCAAATAGTCCCAGTATCTCAAGTCTCTCATAACTATAGTTTCCCATTACTGACCTCATCCTAGTGAATTGACACTGTAAACTCTCCTTTCCACAATGGACAGCCCAAAGTTCCACACAGTAATCTAACTGTACAAATTTATTCTTCTTCCCCAAAGCCTTTCCACCATCTACAAGGCACAAGTCAGGAGTGTGATGGAATACTCTCCACTTGCCTGGATGAGTGCCGCTCCAACAACACTCGAAGCTCGACATCATCCAAGACAAAGCAGCCCGCTTAATTGGCACCCCATCCACCACCTTAAACATTCACTCCCTCCTCCACCGGCGCACCGTGGCTGCAGTGTGCACCATCTACAAGATACACTGCAGCAACTCGCCAAGGCTTCTTCAGCAGCACCTCCCAAACCCGTGACCTCTTCCACCTAGAAGGACAAGGGCAGCAGGCGCATGGGAACACCACCACCTCCAAGTCACACACCATCCTGACTTGGAAATATATCGCCGATCCTTCATCGTCGCTGGGTCAAAATCCTGGAACTCCCTCCGTAACAGCACTGTGGGAGTACCTTCACCACACGGACTGCAGCAATTCAAGGCGGCTCACCAACACCTTCTCAAGGGCAACTAGAGATGGGCAATAAATGCTGGCCTTGCCAGCTACGCCCACATCCCATGAACGAATAAAAAACTCTCATACTCCATACCCCTCTTTATAAAAGACAAAATGCTGTTGCCCTTTTTTAAGTGGCTTCATTTACCTGTGCTCGCTCTTTGATGTATTTGAATCCCTAGGTTTCTCTGTTCAGCCACACCCTTCAGTGTCTTTCTGTTGAGTGTTTACTCACATTCCTTGTTTCTCCTCCCAAAATGTATTATCCACATTAAATTGTGCCTGCCACCTGTCTGCCCAATTCTAACCTCCCTTTCTGAAATCCTTTCCCGTCCCCCTCACTGTTTGCCAAACTGTTTGCTTTGGTGTAATCCGCAACTTCTGAGATCGTGTTCCCTATACCCAGGTCCAGATCATCTGTATAAACTCAGAACAAAAATGGACCCAGCACGTGCGATCCTTCTCCAATCCGGGCAACACCCATTTACCCTAACTCTTCGTTTCTTGTCCATCAACCAATTTTCTATCCATGCTGCTACATTTCCTCTTGCACCATATGTCTACATTTTTCTAACCAGCTTCTTTAGACACCTTATCTAATGCCTTCTAAAAACCCATATACACTACATCTACTGCATTCCTTTCTTTGGTCACTTCTTCAAAAAAAAACCACTCATTTGTCAAGCACAACTTGCCTTTAAGGCTTAGCCTGGCTATCTTTAATTAACCCATGCATTCTTTATGTACACACATTTTACCTTGAATTATGGATTCTAAGAGTTTACCCACAACTGGTATTCGACTAACTGGTCTATAGTCACCCATTTCATCCTTCTCTCCCTTCTTGAACAAGAGTGTTACATCGGGGATTGACAGGGTAGATGCTGAAAGATTGTTTCCCCTGGCTGGAGAGTCTAGAACTAGGGGGCATAGTCTCAGGGTAAGGGGTTGGCCATTTAAGACTGAGATGAGAATTTCTTCACTCGGAGGGTTGGGAGATCTTTGGAATTCTCTACCCCAGATGGCTGTGGCTGCTCAGTCATTGAGTATATTCAAGGCTGAGATCGATAGATTTTTGGACTCTAGGGGAATCAAGTGATATGGGGATCGGGCGGGAAAGTGGAGTTGAGGTAGATGATCAGCCATGGTCGTCTTGAATGGCGGAGCAGGATCGAGAGGCCATATGCCCTACTCCTGATCTATGACCACTCTCTAACCAATCTGCACAATTTTCATCTTTAAGGAAGATTGGCAAATTGTGGCCAGACCTCCTTGCTTCTTTCAACAACTTGCTTACATCTGGCTATGACTGGCTGCTGGGAGTTACTGGGAGGCTGACACCAGGAGCGTTCCCTGTTTTTTTTCTTCTAAGTAATTTCATAGGATACTTAACATTCCCCAGGCCATCAGGCTGACAGATGGGGCCGCCATCAATGTAGCATTCCTTCAGTCCTGCACTGGGATGTTAAATTATGAGCTGGTATGAGGCTTAAACCCACATGCCTATTGACTCCGAGCAACTCTCTGAGCCAAGCTGATGCTACAATTGGAGTTATTCCTGCTGATTGCAGCGTTCCTTTGGATTGATTTGGGTGTTTTTCTTTTCTGTTTTCAGCCGCAAGGGATCGGTGAGCCTAGTGTTTATCACGCGGTGATTGTCATCTTTTTGGAGTTCTTCGCTTGGGGATTGCTGACCACTCCGATGTTAACTGTGAGTACAATGTACACCGTCACGCTTCATTAGAATAGTAACCCCCCCCCACAAATGGTTCAGTGGGTGAATCCATCACGTGACGTGAACCAAGCCGTGTGCACTAGGCAAGTCCCGTGTTCCATCCCTGCTTTCTCAGTTGGGACATATGGACCTTTGCTTCCCTGGAAAAATCGTGCTGTGCTGTGACTCCTGCTGAAACGTGCATGAGTAGCCAGCTAGCATTCGCTGACGAGGCTCTCGCAGGAAGAATGGGTAGTGTGTGAGTACTAACAGGCTGGCAGTGCCTGTATATCCCAGTGTGAAACTCCAGGACCGATAAGGTGAGGGGATAAAACTGGGCACAGAAAACTGTAATGGTTAGTTATACTCGTTTTAACCTGTAATAATTTCATAGTTTATTATCGGGTGTTTAATTCAAATGAGGCATAAATTTGCATTGGTTTGAGAAGTGTGAGCCCCTTCCTTTATACCCCCCAGTCTTATTTAAGCATTTTATTTTCCGCATTGGTTGCTATGTGCAACCAAATTACTCCAGTACAACTGCACGTGTTGGGCTGTCGTGTTTTCGGAATCCCTCACAGTGCCGGGTGTAACAGCCCCTTGTGCTAGCTGGCAGGACAGTGGAGCTTGCAGCTCGAGGTCCTCACACTCTTGGTCACTCTGCAGTGGCCCCTGCTTGAACGTGCATTATGAGCGACGTTCCCTATAAGCTGCAAAGTCGCGCAGCTCTCTGCCAATCCTGCGCAGCCCAGGACTGTTAAAGTTCATGCATGAAACCGTGAATGTCCCAAAAAAAATTGCGGGGTGTGGTGTTCGGGATGTGGATGGAATCTGTTGTGATAGCATCCCTCCCCCCCCCCCTCCCAATGGCTTCTTGGACAACGTACTGTCAAACAGTGCTCAAGAAAGATAGGGAGAGGAGAAATATGGATGCAAGGGGGAATAAATGCGAGAGGTAATATTTTGAAAGTCTGCTATAATACAGATGTATTGTCTTGCTCCTCCCACCCCGCCCCCAGAATCTGTGTACTCAGATCTGTAGAGTAAAGCCTGGGTAATGGGAATGCACCAGCTCCTACCAATGCTCCCTCTTTTTTTGGGTGCGCGGCCCATTCAAATTTTCGGGCATGCGGGGTTTCTCCCATATGAAAGCTGGTGAGCGGCCTGCGCAGGACCTCCAGACCACGGCGCGGCCGCACAGCTTAGCGGGAACGTTGGTTCCCACTTCTGCTATGAAAGAAAAGACGCTTATATACTACGAGTGCCATCCGCTCCAGGCACGTTGGTCTCGTGCAACCAGTGGCAGCACCAAAGTAAACTAATGGCCTGAGTCAATCTGGCCAGCAGACTTTGACATTACTGCTGGCTGCAAGAGGCCCATGCGTTGGCAGACTGTGGCACCAGCGCAGTGCGAAAGCGACTTAGCAAAAAGTTATCAAATGCCTGCTGCCTCTGCATTATCATTTCATCAGATAACATCTAGTTTTTCCTTAGGTTTTGCATCAGACGTTTCCTCAGCACACATTTCTAATGAATGGACTTATTCATGGGGTGAAGGTAAGAAAATGCAATCACAAAGCTTGTCCTGGAAGCAAAGTCTGTTCTGTTTGACTTAAGTAGCTAACGCCGAGCCGCTCTTGCCTTATTTTGAAGAAGCAGCAGCAGCAGCTTGTTGGCTTGAATGCATGGAATTCTAAAACTATTCTTAAAAGCAGAAGCAGGAAAGTAAAACAATGTGAGAAATCAGAGAATGTTGGAAGCACACAGCAAATTCAGGAGTGTGGGAGAGAAAGGGAGCTTAATATTTTGAGTCTTGTTTCTTTCAGATGGTGTGCCATTCCAGCAGTTTGTTTTGGCTCAGTAAGATGCCTATTAATGAACTCGAGCTAAGTGGACTGACCACTTGTAATATGTTGAATGTATATCTCCTGATTACTGGTGGAATTACACATTTAACCGTGAACCATCTCCAGCCGTGGCTCACTGGGTAGCACCCTCGCCTGCGTCCGAAGGTTGTGGGTTCAAGTCCCACTCCAGAGACTTGAGCACAAAAATCTAGGCTGACACTGCAGTGCTGAGGGAGCGCTGCACTGTCGGAGGTGCAGTACTGAGGGAGTGCTGCACTGTCGGAGGTGCAGTACTGAGGGAGTGCTGCACTGTCGGAGGTGCAGTACTGAGGGAGTGCTGCACTGTCGGAGGTGCAGTACTGAGGGAGTGCTGCACTGTCGGAGGGGCAGTACCGAGGGAGCGCTGCACTGTTGGAGAGGCCGTCTTTTGGATGAGACGTTAAACCAAGGCCCTGTCCGCCCCCTCAGTTGGACGTAAAAGATCCCATGGCACTATTTCGAAGAACAACAGGGGAGTTATCCCCGGTGTCCTGGGCCAATATTTATCCCTCATCAACATAACAAAAACAGATGATCCGGTCATTATCACATTGCTGTTTGTGGGAGCTTGCTGTGTGCAAATTGGCTGCTGCGTTTCCTACATTACACTTCAGAAGTGTAAAGCGCTTTGAGACATCCGGTGGTTGTGAAAGGCGCTATAGAAACGCAAGTCTTTCTTTCAAATCCTCTTCCTTGCCATCCAGTTATGACGTATGTCATCTGGTTGTTTTGTGTCACTGCATATGGGGGTGAGTGGGATTTAGTGCCGATGGTCCCTGACTCTGCAGCTCTAGTTTTGGGAGTGTAGCACATTACAAAGCCGCCCGCCCCACCCCCCGGTGCCACTTTGCTCAGTTTACCTTCCCACCCAGTGCCGTTCTCCATCAGACACCAGTAGTGTCGGTGAATCTGGTAGAAGTTCACAAGACCAGGGATAAAGTGAGTCTCTGCTGCTGCAGGAACTGGGTTGGCCAGCATTTTTATATTTACAACGGTAGCGAATGGCAGGCTAAACAGGCATCTGTCATTGGCTGCGTTTTCATGAAGTAAATGCGCCTTTAGTGTCACTGATAACGAGCTGCCTCGGTCAATGCACCATTAGTGGATGTACCGTCACCACATGGACTGCAGCGGTTCAAGAAAACGACCTATCGCCACCATCTGAAGGGCATCTAGCGATGGGCAATAAATGTCGGCCTTGCCAGCAAAGCCCATTTCCCGGCAGAATTGTAAATAAAAGATGTTTGCTCTGTGAGGAAGTGGAGAAATTGACTGCAGCTACTCATTCTTTCGGATCAAGAGAGGAGAGGTGATCGCCTTAAAGAAGGTCTTCCTATTGGTGACCCTTTCAACAAAAAGCATTGTTTTCTTGCTTTTAAAAATACTTTTATTCAGTAAGTTGGCTATTGAGCTTAACGACGCAAGCAAACTGAATGAATTGAGCGCGATTGTTGCCCTCGGGTACTTTCAGCATTCACGTAATGTCAACCGTTCAGAGTTTTCTCGCGCGGTCAGGTCAGTAAATCTTCCCAGTAGTAACTGTTGGGACACGTACAGCAGGGCAGGCTGAAAGCGAAGGATGTAGCAATGCTTCCGGTGGGTTCTCGTGACTGGTCCTCCTGCCTGTGCTCCTTTCAGATGCCAACTGACTTGCTGTGTGCTTCTGGTGTTTTCTGTTTTTATTTCAGATTTCCAGTCTTTTTTTTCTTTTGATGTCTAGAAAGCTGTCTTTCTGATGAAGCCACTGTACGTGTGTGCACAAGTGTGTGTGTTTAGTCGCCTTTAATGACTTGTTTTGGTCTGCAGGGCATATTATCGTTTCTCAGCGCTCCTCTGATTGGAGCGCTGTCGGATGTTTGGGGCAGGAAATCCTTTCTTCTCCTGACTGTGTTCTTCACCTGCGCTCCAATTCCTCTCATGAGAATAAGCCCCTGGTGAGTGTCTGCAAGTTGCTCTATTACATTCCTTAACAGAGCAAAAACAAAAAAAGTATCTCTCTGTTGAGACATGTTAGCGGATTTCTGAGCCATAATGTGACCGTTAAGTTTGGCGATCTCTTCACCAGCGATTTCAAGAATTAAAAAAAATAAAATTATAAAGTGCATTGTGAAAGTTTATCCTGCACTTCAGGCTGTTACGGTTGACAATTAAACCCCTTTGCATGCTGCATCACCGAGTGGTGAGATACAGGTTTATGTCTCCGGCTTTTACGTCGCGAGTTCCTGATCTGGCCTTCCACCAGAGCCGCGGTTCACTGGTTAGCCACTTACCGCCAAATCATTGGTTTTAAATTATGAGGGAAGGCTGAGGGCGTTTAACTCGCTTTCTACGGAAAAGAGGAGACTTTGAGTTGACCTAATTGAAGTTTTCAAAATTGTGAAGAGCATTGACTAGTTGAGCCAGGTAAAATTGATCACTGTCTCTGGTGAAGGGTTCAAACACCAAGGGAAACACGTGAAGAATGAGGAGGATAAGAGTCAGAAGGGATGTTGGATGAAACTTGTTCTGAGGAGGCATTGAAGCCTGCGGTATAAGGGAGCTTGAATCAATTAAATGTCTTTCTGGAGAAAGAAAGGAGTGAGGGACACTGTGAATAGTTGGGCCTGGGATGGATCCTTGATAAGGGGACAGGACACATTAGAAACTCTTCCATGTAATACGAGTTCCCCCCCCTCCCCCCCCCCCCCCCCCCCCCCCCCCCCCTTACTGTTTCACTGTTCTCCCCTCCTTTTATTCCAATGTTCTCAGCTCCTCCTAAAGATCGTGACTTGTGCTGGGTATGGGTACACTGGTGCCTGCCTTTGAATACTTCCCCCCCAAGTGCCCATTCTTCAAGTATGAGCATGGACAGTGAGTGTCAGAAGGCTGTTTGGCTAGTTGGGGGTGGTGGGGGGGGAGCTTACCCGACTCTGTCCCCCACCTAAAGCCCAGACGTTCTCGGTAGGAGTCACTGGGCAGCAATTAGGAGCCACAACCCAGCCTCAAATTATCTCTGTAGCACACTCCGAGCTAAAGTTATTCCGTGTGCGGTGTTGCTTGTAACTGCACATTTACAGCCTAGCATGCTGATCTGGGTATCATTCATTGTTTAAGTAGCCAGCTGCTCTTTTACTATTTGTTGGAACCTCAATCACCAACCACCTGTAAATTGGCTGTTCCTATTTGTGCTTTCCTCCGCAGGTGGTACTTTGCAGTTATTTCCATGTCTGGAGTATTTGCCGTCACGTTTTCAGTGATCTTTGCCTACGTAGCAGATATAACTCAGGAGCACGAGAGGAGCACAGCTTATGGGCTTGTAAGTCACAAAACCACAGCTAAAGAGAAGGACATCTCTGATTCCACTGTGCGGGCTTGTTCAGGGTCTTAACCACCAAGGGTCCTTGGCTAATCGTCATTACTGGAGATTCAACCACACCTTCTGAAGCAACGTGCATCACTTGTACCATTGTACGAGGACAATCTTTCTGCCCACTACTGTTCTGAGTGTGAAGGTTTTGGGTTCATAAAATCATAGAAGCTTACAGCACAGAAGGAGGCCATTCGGCCTGTCGTGCCTGTGCTGGCTCTTTGAAAGAGCAGTCGTGCTTTGTCTGTAACCCTGTCAGTTCCTCATCCTCAAGTGCCTGTCCAACTCCCTTTTAAAATTATTTATGGAATCTGCTTCCACCACCTTTTCAGTCGGAGCGTTCCAGATCCCGACAATTGTGAGTGGAAAAAATTCTCCATCTCCCCTCTGGATCTTTTCCCAGTGATTTTAAATCTATGACCTCTGGTTATTGACCCACTCACCAGCGGGAATAGTTTTTCTCTACTCTTATCCAAACCTCTCACCATCTTGAAAACCTCTATTAGGTCACCTCTTAACCTTCTCTGTTCCAAGGAGAACTGTCCGAACGTTTCCAACCTCTCCTCGTACCTGAATTCCCACAATAGGTCTTGAGCACATAATCTTGGCCAACTCTGCAAAACAGCACTGGAGGAGAATTGCATTCTCGGATGGGACGTTGAACCAAGGTCTCCTCTCCCTCCTTAAGTTGGTGTCAACAATCCCGTGGCATTACTTAAAGAGCAGGGTGTTCTCCCAGGGTCCTGGCCAACATTTCTCCATCAACCAACAGCACCCAAATGACAGATCAGCTGGTCATGAATCTCATTGCTGTTTGTGGAACATTGCTGCTAATTGACTTTGAAACTTTTTTTCTTTCAATAAGTTCATGGCTGATCCTCAACCTCAACTCCACTTTCCTGCCCGATCCCCATATCCCTTGATTCCCTCAGTGTCCAAAAACCTATCGAGCTCAGTCTTGAATATACTCAACGACTGAGCATCCACAGCCCTCTGGGGTAGAGAATTCCAAAGATTCACAACCCTCTGAATTTCTCCTCATCTCAGTTATAAATGGCCGACCTCTTATCCTGAGACTATGGCCCCTTGGTTCTAGACTCCCCAGCCAGGGGAACCATCCTCCCAGCATTTACCTTTTAAGCCCTGTAAGATATTTATATGTTTCAATGAGTGTTTGTTATACACTGACCTTTTGCCTCTGGGACCCAGGTTCAAATTAAGCACAGGCTGATAAGAGAAGAGACTTTTCTCTCTGGCTGTAAGAGTCCTTTGTCAAATGAGTTAGAGCAATCTCAAATACGGCCAGTGCAGTAGAGGCTGCTCTTCAGCAATTGGGGTTGAGGTATGTTAGAGCATTGTAGAGGGAGCTTTACTCTGTATCTAACCCATGCTGTACCTGCCCTGGGAGTGTTTGATGGGACAGTGTAGAGGGAGCTTTACTCTGTATCTAACCCGTGCTGTACCTGCCCTGGGAGTGTTTGATGGGACAGTGTAGAGGGAGCTTTACTCTGTATGTAACCCGTGCTGTACCTGCCCTGGGAGTGTTTGATGGGGCAGTGTAGAGGGAGCTTTACTCTGTATCTAACCTGTGCAGAACCTCACCTAGGAGTATTTGAAACTGGCACCTTCTGCCTGAAATGGAAAGTCTGAATGAGCTCAAAATTTACCCAAATAAAAAAAAAGTTTAAAGAAAGTCTTCAGAGATGGAAAGTAGTCAAGAACTTTTTCTTCTTTCAAACGCAGGTATCTGCAACGTTTGCAGCTAGTCTTGTGACCAGCCCGGCCATTGGAGCATACCTGTCCAGGGCATATGGAGATAACCTCGTGGTAGTCCTGGCCACTGCCATTGCCTTTCTGGACATCTGTTTCATTCTCGTGGCGGTGCCAGAATCTTTACCGGAAAAGATGAGGCCTGCTTCCTGGGGTGCGCCGATTTCATGGGAACAAGCAGACCCTTTTGCAGTAAGTAACTGAATTCATTCACCGGCCCATCCTAATGTGTTCTATCCCATTTCCTGCTTTCAGTAGACCTCTTTAATTATAATTCCAGACTTCCATTGTCTGCCTCCTTCCTATCCAATGCTACGTTGTGCAAACCTATAATACCACTGGCTCCCTGCCCCACTGCATTGATTTCAAAATCCCTGTCTTCATTCACAAATCCCTCCATGGCCTCATTGCAGCCTCCTATGTTGCCACATTAACCTGAAAATTTATTGTCTAAACATCCCATGAATTTTTTCCCACCTTCAAAAGGCTTAAAGTCTACCCTTGACCGTGCCTTCAGTCACTGAAGGCCAGTGTCCAAACAGCCACCCTTGGTGAAGTGCCTTGGGATGTTTTTCTACTTTAAGGTGTTAATCAAAAGCTTTCATCTCCCCTTCCCTCGCCCCAACTTTGTTTTCACTTCCTCCTCTCCTGAAGACTGCATCTCGTGCTGGGCTGCGCTTTCATGTGATGACTGCCCTCCTGGATCTAACTCAAGTGGTTGTTCTTAACTAAGCCTCAACAGTGAGTGCCAGCGTGCTATTTGGCCTTCGAGTCTGAGATCACAGCCAAATCTCGGGATGCTCCCTTCCCTGGAAGTCACTTTCCAGCGTGGCTGACTGAATAGCATTTTCTGGCAGGAATCCCCTCCCCAGCCCAGGGATGCCCCGGCCGTTGTAGCATGTCTAGCTAATCAGACAGACCGGGGATTAAACCTTGGCCCTGTATGGTCTGCTTAGCTCAGCCCCAATCTGGCCAGTGCATCTACCAGTCAGCTGTGGCTCAGTGGGCAGCGCTCTCTCTCGACTCTAAGTCAGAAGGTTGCGGGTTCAAGTCCCACTCCAGAGACTTGAGCACAAAAGTCTAGGCTAAGACTCCCAGTGCAGTGCTGAGGGAGTGCTGCACTGTCGGAGGTGCCGTCTTTCGGATGAGATGTTATGCCGAGGCCCCGTCTGCCCCCCTCAGGTAGACGTAAAAGATCCCATGGCCACTATTTTGAAGAAGAGCAGGGGAGTTCTCCCCGGTGTCCAGCCAATATTTATGTCTCAACCAACGTCACTAAAAAAAAACCCCAGATTAGCTGGTCATTATTACATTGCTGTTTGTCGAGCTTGCTGTACGCAAAATTGGCTGCCGCATTTCCTGCATTACAACGGTGACTACACTTGGCTGTAAAGCGCTTCGGGACGTCCGGAGGTCGTGAAAGGCGCTATAAAAATGCAAGTTTTTTTTGACATCGAGAGTTTGTTTGGCAGCCTTGAACCTCTTGACACACTCTAAGAAGAGGTGACGCTAGACCTCTGTGGGTGGTAATGCATCCTGTGCACTTACTGTCGGCACCACTAAAGCATTATCAAGTGTTTTTAAAAATATAAATTTTCAGTTGGAAAATATTGTGTATACAAGATGCTGATTTTTTTTTTGGAGTGAAATTGAGATCTGTAACGCTCCCCTTCTGTGATTTAAAAACGGTGTCCTTTGAAGGGACTTGGCTCAGTTTGTCTGTTTCATCAAGTTGTCTCTTTCTCTGCCCCCATTTTGTTTCAGTCGCTGAAGAAAGTGGGTCAGGACTCGACGGTTCTACTGATCTGTATTACAGTGTTTCTCTCGTACCTGCCTGAAGCAGGCCAGTATTCCAGCTTCTTTCTTTATCTCCGACAGGTAAAGTGGCCCTGTGAAGTTTAAAATCTGCTTTATTTCTGAAACTGATACTAATGGTTTAATGACGATAGATTGCTGCACGCTCTCTCTCTCTCTCTCTCTCTCTCTCTCTCTCTCTCTCTCTTTTTCTCTTTCTCTTTCTCTTTCTCTCTCTCTCTCTCTCTCTCTCTCTCTCTCTCTCTCTCTCTCTCTCTCTCTCATATGTTACTTTCTCCGTCCCCTTCTCTGAGTGTGTAGGTGGGTGCCCTGCTCCCAGGCTGATTCCACGCCAGAGTTGTCCGAGGTAGCTGTTGCTCCTGGTTTTTCCCCCTTCTCTGGGAAATGTAACTGACCTGCTCTCACTGCCTCCCATCCACAGATGATGTGGTTGGAATCAGAAACTCTGCACACAGGAACAAGAAGGCGAAGCTGCATCCCGAGTCTCAGTGGTGTAGTGCGTTAGCGCACACACCTTGTGTTCCAAAGCGAATGCGCAATCAGTGTTTCATCTATTGAATCTGCTTACCTGCAGTAGACCTCGGCTATGAGGTAACATGCCCATGGGCCCCTTTCCACAGGAATTTAGCTAGTCTATATATGCACGGGTTAGGTCAGAGTTGTTGTTTCCTATGACGGGAAAAGCTTCCAATGGGATGTCTAGTTTGGCCATCCATTCGATGGCCTCCTGAGATGCTGAGTGGAGAAATGAGGTGCCTCCCGCAACACATCTCTGGGCAGGTTGATGTGATGTGTTCCAGGGTCTGGGACTTATGGCCACAGTCGCACTTCGGGTCGTCCCTCATCTTCCACTTGTGGAGCAGGTGGCCGCATCGTCCGTGCCCTGTGCGGATTGGGTTGAGCGCCGTCCGCTGTCTTCAAGGGAGGTTGAAGCCAGGGACCTCTGCTGTTGGGTCAGTGATGAGGTGTTGGTTCTTTATGTTGCATGCGTCCCATGATTCCGTCCATCTGGATAATGGGTCGATACCAGTTGCACGAATATTGGCTGCTGTTTCACAGAATGGCCGGCGTGATTTTAAGCGCTTTAGGTATGAGTGTTTCTGGGTGATAATCTATTTTTGTTGTCTTGCCTCCAAGTAGTCCACAGGTAGGATGTACAATTGAACTCATTTAAACCAAGTTATTATAAGCCTAGAAAGCTGTATATAATAATCCCAGTCCCATCAGTACAAGGGCACTAAAATATCTCTTCCACCACACCTTTGGCCGGCTCCCTCAACTCTTCTCCCAGCTCCTGCTCCCAATCTAATCGGCCCTCCATGACTCGCATCGAAATGTTTTGCTACATTAAAAGTTACTATTTAAGTGCAAGAGAGTTAGTTTTCGGGCCAGAGGCTGTTGACCACGGTCTCGGAATGGGGTGCGGGAGGCCAAGGTTTTGGGGTGCAGGATTTCGGTTGGGGAGTGGGGGTAGAGCGCAACGGCTGGAACAGCTTGGGCAGGTCACCATCGGGACTGCAGTTGGAGCATTCTGGATGGGAGGCAGTGAAGCGGAGCTGAGCCACCTGGGGGAGAGAGATGACCTAGGAGGGAGTAGAGACTGGGCAGAGTGGGTAAAATGCCTCGTGGAGGATTAACAAACAAAACTGTATAGGAGCTTTAAACAGGTTGAAGCTATTTCCCCCCCCCCCCCCCCCCCCCCCCCCGCCAAACAGTCTGGTCTGGGGTGTCATTGTTGGAGCCAACCTACAAGGCTCCAGTCACAAGATTTAAAAAAAATATATAGATCAATATGTCTTCAAAACTTTGAGAGTCTGAATTGCTGCCAGTTTGTTGATAACTTGGGAATCGTTTTAGGACCAGAAAAATAAAACCACCCGTTTCAGAATACAAGAACATGAAATTAAAGAGTTGGATACAGTGAATTCTAAATGAGCGTTCCTGAAATCTGTCCAAATCAATGCTCTTGATGGTTGTCCTGTAGAATTATCTGTTGCTCCATTAACGGTGGAGCTCAGGCATACTGGGATCAACGTTCCCCATGTCGCACACCAATCGGGAGGACCCACGCAGGCCGCTTACCAGCTGCTGCCGCTGGAAGATACCGCACATGCGTGGCCACGCAGCAAATTTAAAGGGACCGTGCACAAAAAAAAATTAGAGGGAACATTGACTGGGATCCCCTTGCAGTGTGTCTGCTCTGCTTGTTATCACTGCTGTTAGTGTGCCCAGTCTCCTGTCAGTCTGACTGCGGGTAGTCTTTGTTTTGCCTCCTTTTGTCGGCTTGGCTCAGGTGGGCAACACTCCTCGCCTCCGAGTCAGAAGGTTGTGGGTTCAAGCCTCCACTCGGAGGTCTGCACACGCAAGCCAGGCTGACATTTCAGTGCAGGACTTGAGGGAGTGAGAGCTGCATTGGCGGAGGTGACGTCTTTCTGACGAGAGCCCGTCTGCCTGTTCAGGTGGACATAAGAGCCTGTGGCACTGATGAAGAATAGTTGGCCGCTCTGCCAGTTCTGGCCTACATTCCTTCCTCAACCAAAAACAGATTAACTGGTCACTCAGCTCACTGTTTTGGACCCTTGCTGAGCGCAAATTGGCTGCAACATTTGCCTACATAGTAACTCGTCTGTGAAGCAATTTGGAATGACCTGACGATGTGAACGGTGTTCTAGAAGTGCAAGTTCTTTCCTTTTTCCGAGCGTGCTATGTTTAAAAATAATCAGCACTCCCTTGATGGCTCAGTGTCGAAGTACGTGCTGAGTCACGCGACCCAGAAGGTCTTGAGTTTGATGCCTGTTGTGTGCGGAGTTCACTGATCTCGGTGGAAAGCAGTAAGGTTGTGACAATTGGTGTCTCTGGGCTCGGGAAGGGAAAATAACCCTATCCGCTCCTGCTCGCTATCCAGTGGCCCCTGTTGGAAAAAGTGCCTGTGCCTGTGTGTGGAGAGACGAGGAGGAAACGGGGGGAGAGAAATCAATTAACTTTAAACATTTTATTAATAAAAATTAGGGAAATGAAGTCCCCAGTGTGACAGCTCCACCTCCTCCCAAATAGGCTGGAGTGCTTGATGGTCTGGACTCAGATTAGCAAATACACCTAGACTGATGTATACAGGCTCCCTCGCTCTATTGGGCTCTAACTCCTGCCGGCTCGGTCTCTGCTGATCTGAGCATTTCATTCTCTTACTGAAAGGAGTCCTGATTGCAGAGTGACCTCCTGCAATGTTATTCCGCATAAGATGTGGTTAGAATGTGGAACTCTCTACCGCAAGGAGTGGTTGGGGCGAAAAGCATAGATGCATTTAAGGGGAAGCTGGATAAGCACAGGAGGGAGAAAGGACTAGAAGGATACGCTGATAGAGTGGGAGGAGGCTTGTGTGGAACCGGCATGGACCAGTTGGGTAGAATGGCCTGTTTCTGTGCTGTAAATACTTTGCAGGATGTATGTATATATTTTTTAAAAAGCCCTGACCCTTCTATTTATTTGTTTTTGTGTTCGCTAGGTAATTGGATTTTCCTCAGAAACTGTAGCTGCCTTTATTGCAGTTGTGGGAATCCTTTCCATTTTAGCTCAAGTAAGTGCTTGCTACTAAAAGTAGGAACATTTTAAGTGCAATACGTTTACAGTGAGACAGCTGCGTGAATAGTTAAGTCTGTCAGTGAATGACAGAATATGACTCTGAGGAAATGAGGATTGCGCGCTGATGAGGAAAGATGTGATTGCAGTAGAGCGAGTACAGAGGAGATTTACGAGGATGTTGCCAGGACTGGAGAATTTTAGCTATGAGGAAAGATTGGCTAGGCTGGGGTTGTTTTCTTTGGAACAGAGGAGGCTGAGGAGAGACTTAATTGCGGTGTATAAAATTATGAGGGGCCGAGATAGAGTGGATAGGAAGGACCTGTTTCCCTGAGCAGAGAGATCAATAACCAGAGGGTGTATATTTGAAGTAGTTGATAGAAGGATTAGAGGGGAGTTGAGAACTTCTTTCACCCAGAGGGTGGTGGGGGTCTGGAACTCACTGTCTGAAAGGGTGGTAGAGGCAGAAACCCTCAATGCACTTAAAAAGTACTTGGATATGCACTTGAAGTGCCGTAACCTGCAGGGCTACGGACCAAGAGCTGGAAAGTAGGATTGGGCTGGAGAGCTCTCTTCTGGCCGACACCGACATGATGGGCCGAATGGCCGCCTCCTGTGCCGTAAATTTCGATGATTCTATGATGCTGACTTTTTTTCAACATTTGTAGTTTTTTCTTTCACTGATCAAATGTTCATTTTATTTGTATTTGGTTTGCAGACTGTGGTGCTTGGGATCCTGATGAGGTCCATAGGTCATAAGAACACCATCCTCCTGGGCCTCGGCTTCCAAATTCTCCAGCTAGCTTGGTACGGCTTTGGGTCTCAACCCTGGTAAGTTTGTGTACTTTGCCTGAAGAGTTGCTCACTCCAGGCAGCTGTCAATATGCTGTTTATAACCCGGTAGTTTGTAAGTGGGGCCCTGCAGGTGCAAGTCATTACCAGTTTTACTAGTTTAGCATTTCCATGGAGATGAGGGAGGCCTTTCTGGGGTGCTAATATAAATTATAGAAAGCTGTACGGAGAGGGTGCAGAGGAGATTGCAAGGCTTATGGGGAAAGAGCAGGGGGAGTGGGACTAATTGGACAGCTCTTTCAAAGAGCTGGCACAGGCACGATAGGCTGAATGGCCTCCTTCTGTGCTGTGTCATTCTACTAGAGATGGTACCAGGGGTGAGACACTTGAGTTATGTGGAGAGACTGGAGAAGCTGGGATTTTTCTCCAAGGAGCAGCGAAGGTTAAGGGGAGATTCAATCGAGGTGTTTAAAATTATGAAGGGTTTTGATAGAGTAAATAAGGAGAAACTGTTTCCACTGGCAGGAGGGTCAGTAATAGGATGACATGGATTTAAGATCATTGGAAAAAGAACCAGAGGGGAGATGGCGACTTTTTTTTACGCAGCGAGTTATGATCTGGAATGCACTGCCTGAAAGGGTGCTGGAAACCGACTCATAATAACTTTCAAAAGGGAATTGGATAAATACTTGAAAAGGAAGAATTTGCAGGGCTATGGGGAAAGGGCAGGGGAGCGGGACTAATTGGATAGCCCTTTCAGAGAGTTGGCACAGGCGCAATGGGCACCTTCTGTGCTGTATGATTCTTTATCTGAAAATAAGTGAAATATATACAGGTATTCGCCTAGAGAGAGTGAGGGTTTCTGGCTTTGAGCAGTGGCAGTACACTGCTTAAAATAATGAGTAGTGCTCAACCGATGGTCCAAGAAGTGAGCAGCTAAGCCATACAGACCAGGCAGCTCCCAGATGCAATGCCAGCTCTGTGCTAAGTTAGCTGATCTTGCCTGGGACCGCTGAAGAGGAATGAGAATTAGGCTTCAGCGAGCCTGTGTTCAGGAGGGGAGAGTCAGGCTGGATTCCTGCTCCTGAATGGTATCCAGTGACCTCTGTTGGAAAGTGCGAGGGTGTGTGGACATCGGGTGAGGGTTTGGGCTTTGATGCCCCCCCGAAGTTGAATAGTCGACCAATGCTGAGAGGCTGGGGTAGCGTGTGAAGAATGGTCTCTTGGGAGAGGTACCATAAGGCAACTAGCGCTTCATCAAAGAGGCAAATGGTGGCACAAAGCTCATTTAAATTTTAAAAAAGCAGCATTTCAGAGGCACAAAATATGTCGACTGACCGATAAAATGGCAAACATCTTCTTGGCGAGGAGCAGATGCCAAACCTAGAAGGGAAACGGTGAAGTAGATGCAGCCCAGGACCCAGCTGCTGCCAGACCAAACCAGATTATAACATTACTGGGCACGTGGTTTCCTGGCAATCCTGGAAGTCATTAATAATATCAAATAAACTTTGCCGTGTTGCAATGTTGTGGTCCAGATTGTCGGTGAGAGCAGTGGTCAGCCCAGAAACAGACTACATTGAAATAAAATGAAGAATAAACGAAAGCGAAAGAGAGACAAACTTCTGTGAGGTTTTTTTTTTCTTGGTCTATTTTGTGCTCAACAAATGCAGGATGTTGGTGCTGGGGGCAGAACTCTTGTCCATTTCTCTCACCCAGTGGCAGCACCAAGTTCTCCCAGATCCGATACAGCACTGTAGAAGCAGCCTAGCTGCTGCCAAACTAGCCCCTCCCAATCTCTGTAACCTCCTCCAGCCCTACAACTCTCCAAGATATCTGCGCTCCTCCAATTCTGGCCTCTTGCGCGTCCCCGATTTTCTTCGCTCCACCATTGGCGGCCGTGCCTTCAGCTGCCTGGGCCCTAAGCTCTGGAATTCCCTCCCTAAACCTCTACACCTCTCTCCTTTTAAGATGCTCCTTAAAACCTTTGACCAAGCTTTCGGTTACCTGTCCTGATATCTCCTTGAGTGGTTCGGTGATATTCCTGTGAAGCGCCTTGGGACGTTTTACTAAGTTAACGGCGCTACATAAATACAAGTTATTGTTAGATGCAGAGTAAAGCTCCCTCCACACTGCCCTTCACAGCGTGCTTTGGCACTCAACCTCAGAAGAGCACCTATAACTGCAACATTAAGATACAGGTCTCTTCTACATTGGGGAGACCAAACGCAGATTGGGTGACTGCTTTGCGGAACACATCCGTTCAGTCCGTAAGGGGGACCCCGAGCTCCCGGTTGCCTGTCACTTTAATTCTCCGCTCCACTCCCACTCTGACCTCACCGTCCTCGGCCTATTACACTGTTCCACGGAAGCGCAGCGTAAGCGCGAGGAACAGCACCTCATCTTTCGTTTAGGCACGCTACAGCCCTCTGGACTCAATATCGAGTTCAACAATTTTAGATCATAACCTCAGCCCCAATTACATTTATATTCTATTTTTTCATCCGCCCTTTTGGTTTGCCCCCCCCCTTTTTTTCCCTCCTAGAAGCTGGCAGCTGTCCTTCATTCTGCCAGTGCATTTCACACTGCTTTTAACCACGTCTTGCCTTGATCATCTCTTAATGTCTCTTAATCTCTCCTTTTGTTCTTTCATCCCCTCCCCCTTTTCCCAGCTTTATCCTTGCCTTAAATCTATTTCATTTCCTGCTATTTCCAGTTCTGACGAAAGGTCTTCAACCTGAAACGTTAACTCTGTTTCTCTCTCCACGGATGCTGCCCAGCCTGCTGAGTTTTTCCAGCGTTTTCTGTTATTTAAGATACAGGAGATTGATGGCTATGATTAGTGAACAACTCCATTATCGTATCAGGCAACTACCGGGATGGTAGAAAGCAAACCTTGTTCTTTTTTTCATCCAGTAATTCCTATGTTCTGAAGACATTTTTCCATTTAGTGATTTTGCTTAATTAGTGTCGGTTTTGTGCTATCGGTCCATGCCCACTTGAAGCTGATAGAAAGACTTGCATTTATATCGCGCCTTTCAGGACGTCCCGGAATTGAGTACCCAAACTGTGATCTATGCCGGTGTTTCTGCTCCACACGAGCCTCCTCCCACCCCTCTTCATCTCACCCCATCAGCATATCCTTCTGTTCCTTTCTCCCTCATGTGCTTATCTAGCTTCCCCTTAAATGCATCTACGCTATTCGCCTCAACCACTCCCTGTGGTAGCGAGTTCCACATTCTTGTCACACTCTCGGTAAAGAAGTTTCTTCTGAATTCCTTATTGGATTTATTCGTGACTATCTTATATTTAAGGCCCTAAGTTTCAGTTTATGAAGGCACCATTAAAGATGTTTATTTGCCGCTAGTTCTTCAGTAGTACCATCCCTTTTATTTCTTCCTTCCCTCGCCATGGCCCATTAAAAAGAAAGTATTTCACACTCGGATTGAGCTCTTCGCCATCTCGGCTCCTTCTAAGAAGAAAGGACACCAAAACATACACTTTAAGCTCAACAACTAGCTTCCAGCCTGTTTAAAGTGCAGAGTACTCTTTCCTCCCCAGACAGACCAACCTCTTTTTTTTTCATCTCATTTCACATCTGACTTCTTCGTACTGCCAGAGCCACCTGCTCCAAACTCTCTCCCCTGAGGTCAAAGAACATAACTGAGCAAAACTGCCATGGCAACTAAAAGCCTCGGTGTTGTTAGGTACAGCTCAAGTCACGGCTGACTGGTTCAAAACTCAGCTGGGCCCGCAGTCTCTGGTGCAGTCCCAGCTGTCTGTACGGAATTAAAGTGATGACGCACAGCTAGCTGAACACAGCGTAACTAGAACAGACGAGTGCGCCTAAATGATGTCCCCTTCCTGCGTGCAGGGCAGCCAGCGTTGGGGAAATTAGGACTGATTGTTTACAGCAGCGAGAACGGTGAAGCTTGCAAACCCCTTTAAACGAATGGGGCCGTGTTTATATTTTTTTTAACCGTGATTTCCATCAAAACAGTTTTTTTTAAACGAATGTGTGAAGCTGTCCGTGGTAGCCAGTGATGCATGGCAGATTTGTAAGCGCACAGTCTGGTGTTTTAAGGTTGGCTGCTAGAGTTCCAATAGGTGCTTTTACACTGCCTATTTCCCACTCTTACAGTCATATATAAATATAGATAGAAGTAGATGTCCTTTGTCTGCAGCTTTCCCATTTCACTTTTCAGTCGGATATGGTGGCACTGAGCTCCGCTTGTGCATTAGTGGAGACATTATTGCACAGTGCAAACTGACTCCCCGCGCTTACACTACTGAAGCCAGCATTCCTTATTCCAATGGTGCATCCGCATTTTATAACGTCCGCGATGTTGCCGGTTCACTGAACTGCGGGGCGTTTGAACTATAGAACACGGCCGGGCGACCGAGTGTCCACCATTGATACGTTGGCGTGTTGATCTTGCAGGATGATGTGGGCAGCAGGAGCCGTGGCCGCCATGTCCAGCATCACCTTCCCAGCGGTCAGTGCCCTCGTTTCCAGGAACGCCGATCCGGATCAGCAAGGTAGGCCATTTCCCCTTTCTCCTCTGGCCAAGCACCGTGTACAGCAGGTGCAGAAACTATTGTAAACCTTTCTGAAAATTGCAATCTGGATAACAGGAGAGCCATTGTCAGAATATTATATTTTTTTAAAAATTGGTTGGAGTGAATTTGCCATCCCTGTCCCCACACGCCCACTTGGTGATCAGCTCAATGTGAAATGTCATTTCTTGTTGGATTTCTGTTTTGAGGCTCGCTGGGTCTGTGTACTAAAGCCACACAGGCCAGCAGGTCCCTGGTCGGATGCCTGAACTGCATAAGCTGATCGCAGCATCCGGTGCACTCATTGGCCTCAGTTCCTGGGGTGGGTGGAGGAGGAAAGAAGGATTTGGCCCAGGCCCCTGTTTCTAATAGCTATCAAGTGACCATTGGTTGTCCCTGTCTCTCTTTCTCTCTCTCGTGCTCGCTCGCCCCCTCTCTCGTGCTCGCGCTCGCCCCCTCTCTCGTGCTCGCGCTCGCCCCCTCTCTCGTGCTCGCGCTCGCCCCCTCTCTCGTGCTCGCGCTCGCCCCCTCTCTCGTGCTCGCGCTCGCCCCCTCTCTCGTGCTCGCGCTCGCCCCCTCTCTCGTGCTCGCGCTCGCCCCCTCTCTCGTGCTCGCGCTCGCCCCCTCTCTCGTGCTCGCGCTCGCCCCCTCTCTCGTGCTCGCGCTCGCCCCCTCTCTCGTGCTCGCGCTCGCCCCCTCTCTCGTGCTCGCGCTCGCCCCCTCTCTCGTGCTCGCGCTCGCCCCCTCTCTCGTGCTCGCGCTCGCCCCCTCTCTCGTGCTCGCGCTCGCCCCCTCTCTCGTGCTCGCGCTCGCCCCCTCTCTCGTGCTCGCGCTCGCCCCCTCTCTCGTGCTCGCGCTCGCCCCCTCTCTCGTGCTCGCGCTCGCCCCCTCTCTCGTGCTCGCGCTCGCCCCCTCTCTCGTGCTCGCGCTCGCCCCCTCTCTCGTGCTCGCGCTCGCCCCCTCTCTCGTGCTCGCGCTCGCCCCCTCTCTCGTGCTCGCGCTCGCCCCCTCTCTCGTGCTCGCGCTCGCCCCCTCTCTCGTGCTCGCGCTCGCCCCCTCTCTCGTGCTCGCGCTCGCCCCCTCTCTCGTGCTCGCGCTCGCCCCCTCTCTCGTGCTCGCGCTCGCCCCCTCTCTCGTGCTCGCGCTCGCCCCCTCTCTCGTGCTCGCGCTCGCCCCCTCTCTCGTGCTCGCGCTCGCCCCCCTCTCTCGTGCTCGCGCTCGCCCCCTCTCTCGTGCTCGCGCTCGCCCCCTCTCTCGTGCTCGCGCTCGCCCCCTCTCTCGTGCTCGCGCTCGCCCCCTCTCTCGTGCTCGCGCTCGCCCCCCTCTCTCGTGCTCGCGCTCGCCCCCTCTCTCGTGCTCGCGCTCGCCCCCTCTCTCGTGCTCGCGCTCGCCCCCTCTCTCGTGCTCGCGCTCGCCCCCTCTCTCGTGCTCGCGCTCGCCCCCTCTCTCGTGCTCGCGCTCGCCCCCTCTCTCGTGCTCGCGCTCGCCCCCTCTCTCGTGCTCGCGCTCGCCCCCTCTCTCGTGCTCGCGCTCGCCCCCTCTCTCGTGCTCGCGCTCGCCCCCTCTCTCGTGCTCGCGCTCGCCCCCTCTCTCGTGCTCGCGCTCGCCCCCTCTCTCGTGCTCGCGCTCGCCCCCTCTCTCGTGCTCGCGCTCGCCCCCTCTCTCGCGCTCGCGCTCGCCCCCTCTCTCGCGCTCGCGCTCGCCCCCTCTCTCGCGCTCGCGCTCGCCCCCTCTCTCGCGCTCGCGCTCGCCCCCTCTCTCGCGCTCGCGCTCGCCCCCTCTCTCGCGCTCGCGCTCGCCCCCTCTCTCGCGCTCGCGCTCGCCCCCTCTCTCGCGCTCGCGCTCGCCCCCTCTCTCGCGCTCGCGCTCGCCCCCTCTCTCGCGCTCGCGCTCGCCCCCTCTCTCGCCCTCGCGCTCGCCCCCTCTCTCGCACTCTCTCTCGCCCTCGCGCTCGCCCCCTCGCTCGCCCCCTCTCTCGCCCTCGCGCTCGCCCTCGCGCTCGCCCCCTCTCTCGCCCTCGCGCTCGCCCCCTCTCTCGCCCTCGCGCTCGCCCCCTCTCTCGCCCTCGCGCTCGCCCCCTCTCTCGCCCTCGCGCTCGCCCCCTCTCTCGCCCTCGCGCTCGCCCCCTCTCTCGCCCTCGCGCTCGCCCCCTCTCTCGCCCTCGCGCTCGCCCCCTCTCTCGCCCTCGCGCTCGCCCCCTCTCTCGCCCTCGCGCTCGCCCCCTCTCTCGCCCTCGCGCTCGCCCCCCTCGCTCGCCCTCGCGCTCGCCCCCTCGCTCGCCCTCTCGCTCGCCCCCTCGCTCGCCCTCTCTCTCGCGCCCTCGCTCGCCCTCTCGCTCGCCCCCTCGCTCGCCCTCGCGCGCGCCCCCTCGCTCGCCCTCGCGCGCGCCCCCCTCGCTCGCCCTCGCGCGCGCCCCCCTCGCTCGCCCTCGCGCGCGCCCCCTCGCTCGCCCTCGCGCGCGCCCCCTCGCTCGCCCTCGCGCGCGCCCCCTCGCTCGCCCTCGCGCGCGCCCCCCTCGCTCGCCCTCGCGCGCGCCCCCTCGCTCGCCCTCGCGCGCGCCCCCTCGCTCGCCCTCGCGCGCTCGCCCTCGCGCGCGCCCTCTCTGCCAGCCTCTTACTGCAGTTGCTGGAAATCTGAAAAAAAAACACACACAAAGCTGGAAATACTCAGCAGGTCAGGCAGCATCTGTGGAGAGAGAAACAGATTCAACCTTTCAGCTCGATGATCTTTCATCCGAACCAGAAAAAGTTAGAGATCTAACAGGTTTTAAACAAGTACAGAGGCAGGCAAAGGGAGGGGGAGAAGAACAAAAGGGAAGGTCTGTGATGGGGTGGAAGGCAGGAGAGATTAAAAGACGAAAGGTGGGATGATGGTGTGGGGCAAAAGGAGATGGTAATGAGACAAGTAAAGAAACAAAAGATGGGTCGAGTAGAGTTGTAAATGGGAACAGTAGATTCACTACCAGCAGCTACAGCCTGTCAACACTTACCTACACTCGCACATGGTCACTTGGGTGAGGTAGTGTCGGGCTACTGGCACCAATGGAACCATTCCCCAGTGAAGCTCCAGTCTCCCCAGGACATGAGTGGAGGGGACAACTGTGATTTTTTTTGAGAATTGCAAGTACCATTGTTCGAATACAATTTGCGATTAATTTTAGCTTGGGTACCCAATCCACTCATTCCTTGATTAACGAGCAACGGTTGGAATGTGAAGTCCTTATTAGAGGATTTGCTTCTAAGCTGGTCTTTCCCTTTTCCTACAGGAGTTGTGCAAGGAATGATCACTGGAATCCGAGGGTTGTGCAATGGCCTTGGCCCAGCGCTGTATGGATTTGTATTCTACCTTTTCCACGTGGAGTTAAACGAAATGGGAGATGTCGACAACCCAGGCAAAGTTCCGAAAGGAAACATGCAGAATCCCACCGATGAGGTGAAGAGAATTTTTTGTGTGGGCACAGCTCCCTCAAGTACCTTCCTGAACCACAGTCAACCTAGGTTGATGAGGCTATTGAAAAAGTGTCCGGGGTCCTTGGCTTTATAAATAGAGGCATTGAGTACAAAACAAGGAAGTTATGCTAAACCTTTTATAAAGCACTGATTAGGCCTCAGCTGGAGTATTGTGTTCAATGCTTTAGGAAGGATGTCACGGCTTTGGAGTTACTGTGGAGGAGATTTACCAGAATGGTGCCAGCGATTAGGGAGTTCAGTTATGTGGAAAGACTGGAGAAGCTGGGATTGTTCTCTTTGGAGCAAAGGAGAGATTTAATAGAGGTGTTCAAAATTATGAAGGTAGAGTAGATGTGTAGAAAATATTTCCACTGGCGGGAAGGTTGATAACTAGAGGACACAGATTTCAGATAATTGGCAAAAGAACCGGAGGGGAGTTGAGAAATGTTTTTATGCAGTGAGTTGTTGTGATCTGGAATGCGCTGCCTGAAAGGGCGGTGGAAGCAGATTCGATAGTAACTTTCAAAAGGGAATTGGATAAATACTTGATAAGGAAATATTTGCAGGGCTCTGGGGAAAGAGCAGGGGGAAGTGAGACTAATTGGAGAGCTCTTTCAAAGAGCCAGCACAGGCACGATGGGCCGAATGGCCTCCCTCTGTGCTGTATCATTCTATTCCCACATCAGGTCCAATGCTCTTCTGACCCGAGCGTAAGGAAGCTGTATGTCCAGAAGCCTGCCTGTGATCTCTGGCTTCTGTTATGTTGTTGGAGTTGCTGTCTTTCCAATAAGATATTAAATTGAGGCCCCATCTGCTTGTTCAGATGGATGTTAAAGATCTCATGACACTGTTGTAGAAAGTGCAATAACAACAATTTGCATTTATATAGCACCTTTTAATGTGGTTAAATGTCCCAAGGTGCTTCACGAGCGTTAACAAACAATATTTGACACTGAGCCACATAAGGAGATATTAGGGCAGGTGACCAAAAGCTTGGTCCAAGAGGTAGATTTTAAGGAGCGTCTTAAAGGAGGAGAGAGAGGTGGGGAGGGAATTCCAGAGCTTGGGGCCTCGGCAGTTGAAGGCATGAAGTTCTCCTGGTATCTTGGCCTGCATACCTCCTTCAACCAACACCACTAAGAACAGGTTATTCACCTCGTTACTGTTTGTGGGAGCTAGCAATGTGCAAAATTGCTTGTCATATTTGTATACATAAGTCGCTTCGTTCAAAGTAATTCTTCACAACTGAAGCGCTTTGAACTGTGGTGAGATGCTATATATGTGAGCTTTCTAATTATCCTCTTCGTTGATAAACACAACAGTGGTGAACGTAAGAAAACTGAGGATATTGAAATAAAAAGATATTTTGATGAAAAATATTGACAAAAAATGACAAGTCGCCTTGTGTGAAATCCTTCTTCGAATGAGTTTGTAAACTGCCCTCCTTGAGTTAATTTATTTTTAAAAAACCTGCAAGTTTATAACTCCACTAATCCCTTGTTTTTTTCCTCTCTCCCTCGTTCTGCTTCTCAGAGCACCATAATCCCAGGGCCTCCCTTCCTCTTCGGAGCGTGCTCGGTCTTGCTGTCTCTGCTAGTCGCCTTATTCATCCCTGAGCACAGCGGCCTCCCTGTGCGTTCCGGCAGCTGGAAGAAACACAGCAACGGGGCCCAAGGTCACACGCACAGCCCGCAGAGCGCGAGCCCCGACGGCAAGGAGCCTCTGTTACAAGACAGTTGTGTATGACGGCCCAGAGCTGCCCACGCTCTCGCGTAGCTGGAGGTGGAATTGGAGATCGGGCATGGCTGCCAACCCAAGGTTTTCGTTTAGGGAATACTAACATTGGTATTTTTCTTTCTGAATTTTCTTTCTGAATTTTTGGAAGTTAAAAGGTTTGTCTCTTGTCTCTTTTTAAAAAATGTTATGTGTTTAAAAACAATTCTTTTCATATTGCTTTCTGTTCAGCTCATTGAAGTCTGGAGGCTCTTGGGTTGTTTACAGCAGTTGGTGCAACCCCAAAGTGTCTCAATTACAGGATGTCGCTCCTCCCTGTTTTGCTGCCTTGTGTAAGATGCCAGAAGTCGGTTACAATCAGTAGGTGACTGGCTCTGCTGCTTCTACTCCAGTTTTTTTTTTATCGCGCTGTTGCTACCATTTCCTGGAATGCGTATTGTGCGGATGACTGCAAGCCAATTATAACGCTGCTGGAATTTGCAGAGATCAGCAGCGAGGACGATCCATTCAAACAAAATAATAATAAATGGGTCTTCTGGCTGGCCGGCTTTAAGCGAGTCCTGGCGGTTTTAAATTCCACTTTTAGCCAGCTGCGCTAGTTCTGGGATCTGATGGCAGTCTGCTGCAGGTGTCGTGCAGTGTAAAAGCAACTTCAGTCGGAGGGGGTGGGGAGCTGGTTTGAAGTAGCTGTGTACGCTGAAACCTGTCTTTCTGGTCTCGTGGCTAAGCAACTAATTGTTTTCAAAAGCGGAAAATTGGCATGTAAACCCCAGTTTCTGACCATCCCGCCATTTATTAAGGTGGCCACATAGACTCCTGCATTTCTCTACCCCCACCCTGCCCTAACCTCTTCGCCATTCCTCTCTCTTTGGATTCCCAGTGGAACTGAGGTCCACACTCTGGCAATGCTGCACCTCTCAGTGATGGGATGTGGGGCTTGCTGCGATTTCCCCCATATGGTGACCTCCTGATTCCAATCAGGCGACTGAAGGCACTTCACCTGCACAGAGAGAACCAGGGGGGGAAAAAGACCCCTACAAGACCAGCTGTTCTATTTGAACAGCGCTCTTTCATTCTCTTTATGGAAGCCGAGATAACTGCAATCCCTTCTCTTTTTGGAGGGGGTGGGGGTGCCTGGAGAGCAGGAAAAGGAGACAGAGCAGCACTAATTCCCAGGCTGATCGATCACCCCACATATGGAGAGGCCCTGAATTGAAGCCAAGGGCCACGAGTGAAAGGCAAGTGGTCCCGAGGTCATATCATGAACACTACTGCCCTTGTATCCTGTCCGATTCTTCCACCATGAAAGCAGATGGGTGTCTGCCAGTCCAAGGACTGAAGAACGGCTCAAACAGACCCTATCTCGCTCGCTCCCTCTCTCTCTCGAGTTACTTTCTTGTCTTCCCCTCCCGATCGCCACATCGTGCCCCCTGCTGGAAAGTGCGTGTGTGGCTATCTGGGTGAGGACAGGACTCGACTCGCCTCTGCGTTGATGCCCCCTGAATTTAAATCATCTGCTGACTCTCGGCTGTGGACGTTCACATGTGCCAATTTGGTGAGCTGCCAGAGGGTGCGTAGCGCCGGTAAAACATACACCACCAGAGCCTTCAGGAGAGTGGGGAGAAAACCAGGAACAAAAAAAACCCACCTTTCTCATCCTGGGAAATTTCTTAATCTGGACATTCATACAGGTTAGAGTCTTGATGCCCTGTGTCGCTTGGGGACAAAGGATTTATAAACCAGATTACTGACCATCCAGAATTGCCACGGCTGGGGTTTGCGTTTTGTGCGGTTCTCGCTTTGTAATGAAAATAGGCCGCAGAATCTTTCCAGGAGTGGGACGAGCTTGGCCTAATTCAGTGATTATCGCTGCTTCTTATGTTGGAAATGTTCTAAGTGTGCATTCCGCGCTTTTAGAATAGCCATTTCTTCCCCCCACCCCCCACCACTCCGGCCCAATTGGAGTAAAATGACTCTGCCGGTCTTCAGTCTATACTATTGGTTTACAGCACAAGGTAATAGTAAAATGAAGTGCTGACCTGCTGAGGGAGAACTAGATCACCAACTGCAGAGCCCCTGCTGCCCTTTGAGAGCTCACACAAAGGATGAACCTCTGCTGGTAACATCTGGTCTTTTTTATTAATGTGCCATTATTTCATTTTCCAGTAACGTGTCCTGTTTTATTACGACTCTAAATGTTGTTCAATTTTGCTGTCTGTACTGCGGAGAAAGAATTTTGGTATTTTGAAATGGGGTGGGGAGGAGAGAGAGAGACGGGATTTACCATGGGTACCTTTTTGGAAAACTGGTGATCAGTGTTTTCTTTTCCCTGTGAAGGGGTAATCAATCCAGTGCGTGAGAAAGGAGGGAAGAAAGATGATTGACTCTACTATGTGGGCAGTCAGGTGTTGTTTTCCTCCTCCTTTTTCACATTGTAGAGATACAGTGGAAGTGACCCTCCCACTCCACTATCAGTGCAATATGATGTCTCGTAGGAAGTTCGTTGAAAGCTAACAATCTGCTGTAGTCACGATGCATCTCATCCCAACACGGTTGTGGGGTGCTCCTCCACTTCTGCTAAAGCCAGCTACAATTCCCCCGCCCCCCTGCGAATACTCCAGTCTTTGCCATGAACTTGTCGGTTTTGCACAAGGTCTTAGAGAGACTGTGAGATGTGCAGCAGCCAAGTGACCCAACTATGATGCCCTGACCCTCCTCGCAGTGGTCAGGTCAACAGGTTGAAATTGTTTTTTTTTATATATATATGTATAAACCTGTTCCATACAAGGAAGAATCTTGGACAGAATCGTGCCCTGCTGAATATTCGCAAGCTGAAGCAGATTTGGGGGCTATGGATTCGAGAGAGAGAGCGAGAAACGGGGATGCAACACCCTACTGAAGGTCCAAACCAATTCACTTGCCTGCCACATGGTTACAGAGCACTCTGATTAAAATGGGTGTATTCAACAAAAAACACCATTTATTAGCAACTTTAAATAGACAAATTATGACTTTTGATTTAATATTTCATTACCCATATGACGAGTACAATCTGATGGGATAATAAGCTTTATTGCCGCTCCCATGTGAGCATTGAGAGGTTGTTATAGGCCTCGAAGGATAATAATTGTACTTGTAACAGAGTACACGAAGATAGTTGATGTAACATTTATTGTAAAAGTTTATTATATAATTATAGAAATATATATATATAAAGCCAAACAATATTTCAGATTACCTTCTCTAGATTTTTCTTGGCAATGGGCACCAGTCAACTTAGCCTAAAAGTCAGCGCTATGTTCAAGCTATTCTAGGGTGAACATTACTTTTGGAGCTTTTTCAGGGTTGGGGGGTAATGTTTTGCAACAAAGTCCAAAAAGGTTACTGGTTTGGTTAATGTTTGCAGATGGCCTTTCTAGGATGTCCTATGACGACTTGGACAGTGGTTGGGTGAGTTTGTTGGGTCAAGCTGCCCAGTGATTACACGGGAGTGGTGAGTGATGGTACTTCCTCATCGTCCCTTCAGTGGAAACATGCAAGATGGTAGCGTCAAATTAATGGCAGTGGGTGTGTCGGTGTACAGAGGCTACATTAGCATTGGTAGAGGTCCTCTTAGTTGGTGAAGGCAAGGTGGCCATGCAGCTTAGAAGGTCCCAGGTCCACTCCTTGGTCTGCAACAAGTTGACTAATCTCAGCGAGGGTCTACAGTTGGTCTGAGCATCCCTAGACTAGAGGGTGTGGTGGGATTGCTGGCAAAATCGGCCATTATTCATTTCTCCTCATTGCTATCCACTGGCCCCTGCTGGGAAGCGATAGCTTCATGGACGTCTGGGGAGAACATGATCATGCCTGGCTGTGATGCGCCACACAGCCAGCAGCCTGTTGACACTCGCTGTCTAGACTTTCGCATGATGAATTGCCACTTGGCTGAGGTACCAGAGGTTGCTATGGGACCACAGACAGAGGCTTCATTAGTGGATCTTGGGACTTGGTAAGTTATCTTTTAAATACAGTCCTGCTCCAGATGTCTTCTACATGGTGGCATTGAAATGGTGCTGCTGCTAGTTTGTCGATATGCTGAAAGAGTGGTTTGACACTCTGTGTTGGGAGCAGAAAGGTTGTGAATTCAGTGGGGAGCCTGGCGTTAATGACTGGCTGGGATTTTAAGGTGTTGGTATTTGGCTAGAATTTACATCATGTGGAAGAGGGGTAGTGGAAGCCACTTCTTCCTCAAATGTAGCAGTAGAGTTTGGAAAATCTTGATACCAATGCTCCCTCCACAAGCAATGTCTTGGCTATCTCCAGGCAGACTGTCTATTGACGCCACTGTCAGCTAATGAGTTGGAGCGAGGCGAGACTTGCAGCAAACAGTCTACTTTACAACAAACAAAGTCTATTGACTCAGCAAACAGAGTCTATTTAAACAGCGCACTACAGCAAACAGTCTACAGAGTCTATTTTAAAGGAGTCGCTACAAACTAGAAACAAAACTCGTGACCAAAACTACAGTAACTTCTCTGGCTAAAAGCAGGGTGATTACTCTGGCAAAATGCAGTGAGTGGAGGATAGTTGCATAATATGAATGATGTGCACTAAAATCAATCCCAGTCACACTCCAGGTGTGATTGACGGGGGAATTACCCAATTATCTCCATTCTGGCCGGGAGTAGTGGCGTCACTAGATGCAGCCATCTCCAGGACAGGAAAGGGGTCTCCGCTGCCAGAACCATCCTAGATAGCAGGAGCATTGTACAGCCAGACACACTGTGCAGCCATATCGTAGGAAGTAGCCTTCTGCCCAGGTCGGGTGTTTTTAAAAAGAAATACTAAATGGTTTTCCATTCCTTCCTCTTTTTGCCCCCAAAAAGGCAATTTCCTCATATCAGCTGGGAGAGCAAGGGGTCCAGACATGGACTTTCCATGACATATGTGAATGGCGCTCAGTGATTGGCTATGGGGCGATGTTCTCCTAACCCCCCCACCCTTGAGTTCAAGCATTTTACTTTTATAATTAGTGCAAAAGGAGCAATTTTTATTTTTGCCTCGATTTGCTTCTCAAGGGGCTGGGAACTCACTGCTTTGTGTGTTCACAGAAGAGCATCCACTGGGTTAACTCATCCTCCATCTGTAGCCATCGAAGATCGGTTCTGTCCCACTGAGATTTTTGCCCTACCTGAGGATATAGAGGAAGTGTTTAAACATTATTAATAAGTCGGATGGTAATTTAATCATGCATTTTATCGCAAGAAATATTTGTTCCATACTTAAAGCTTTGCTAATTTAGGAGTTGTTACTAGAGCTTAATTGTTGCCAGTGCATTCACAATGAATGTCCGTTTTAAACCAGTGGGGTTTTTTGTTGGCGAGTTCAGTGCCGTGAAAAAATGAACTCTTATCCTGCTGCTACCATGGCTTAGCATCATTTAGCATATACAATAGTGGCTGACATTCCAGTGTGGTACTGAGGGAGCACTGCACTGTCGGAGGGGCAGTACTGAGGGAGTGCTGCACTGTCGGAGGGGCAGTACTGAGGGGAGCGCTGCATTGTCGGAGGGGCAGTACTGAGGGAGCGCTGCACTGTCGGAGGGGCAGTACTGAGGGGAGCGCTGCATTGTCGGAGGGGCAGTACTGAGGGAGCGCTGCACTGTCGGAGGGGCAGTACTGAGGGAGCGCCGCATTGTCAGAGGGGCAGTACTGAGGGAGCGCCGCACTGTCAGAGGGGCAGTACTGAGGGAGCGCCGCATTGTCGGAGGGGCAGTACTGAGGGAGTGCTGCACTGTCGGAGGTGCTGTTTTCTGGATAAGACGTCCCGACTGCTTTCTTGGGTGGAGGCAAAAGATCCCATGGCACTATTCCGAAGAAGGGCAGGGGAGTTCGCCCTAGTGTCCTGGGCCAATATTTATCCCTCAACCGACATCACTTTTTAAAAAAACAAAACATTCTCTGGTCATTATCACATTGCTGTTTGTGGGAGCTTGCGGAATGCGTTGTTGACAGTTGGTTTGACTGGCTCCAGTGCAGCCACAGAACAGCGGTGTACCGAACCACTTTGCGCGCACTCCACCTCCTGTATGAACTCCTGATCAGTGTTTAAAAATAAATAATACTCTGGGTGTTTAAATGCTCAACATGCATCTCTCCAATTATACTGCATCTGGCATCAGTGCGATGCTTTGCACGGCACTGGTGCTGCATGTGTCATATAATGCAGGTTGGTTGGGTGTCAGTGATGAGACCGTTTAAGGATAGGCGATCTCATAATTCTGTATGTTGGGTGCAGCCAATTTTCTTTTCAAATAAAATGGGCCTGAAATTCCTGAGGTTGGGGAAGGGCGTAAGTAGCAGTTATACCCGGGGAACGGCGTGCTATTCCGATACATTTCAACCGGACAGTGAAATTCCAGTCGGAGGGGGGTCCCCTGGTCAATTCATCCTGTTAAGCCCTCAAGGCATCAGCAAAACTTGCGACCAGGCACAAGTGCCTTTTTGAGGCCTTCCCTACTGAAGTCAGGTCATGGATCCCAGAGGGGAATCGATCACCTTCAGTTGGAGCGGCCCCAGTGGGAGTTGGAAGAGTTGCAAAAAATTTCGGCCCGTTTGGAACTCCGGAGAACTCCGCTCCGCCTTTGAAGGACGAATCGGCTTCGGCTGGGGTGGGCTGGCCTGGCTACGTAAATGATCCCACCCCTGGAAATTTGGGTCAGGGTCTCTGGCCATAGGGGACGGGGATTCCACTCTGCCGCACTCACACCGGGGAGGGAGAAGCAGGGCCCCAGGAAATTCAGGCCAGTATTATTGCAGTTTGCGCCACGATACAATCGCAGTGTTGTAGAGTGCAGGGTAGGCCGATGGCAAACGGGGCCGTTAAAAAGTGACCAGGAGGTCTTTGAGTTTAATCTTTGAACTTAAAACTTGGGTGGCCTTGAATTTCTAAAGATGGCAAAGGACCAATAGGACAGTCAGCTGCCTTGAAGATTTCACAGTCAGAGACCAGTGAACAGGAGCATGTATTTGGGGCGTGTATCTGAGAGTCTTTGCAATCTCCCACATTGGACTGTTAGTCATAGCTGCCCACTCGCTCCACTGTTCTAATGCTCGGAGCGTTAAAGACAACTCGTCCACCGTACAGTCTTAGCAACATAATAGTGTTTATGTTCTGTTTCTGTTTAGATTGAGCTGCTGGTTCAATGGGCTGTCGTTGGAAAGGTAGAAATTCAGATCCAAGCATTATATTTCTTGGCAAGTTAATACCTTTTATCAGGATTCAGGTTCAAAGTGCTTGTGAAGACTGCAGTCAGCATTGTTTTTCATGAAAGGAAAAGTAAATAGCAATTATATTGGCTAGCGCCGGTTACAAGTACTGTAATAGGCAGTGTTCCTAGCATACATCTCCACCCTATCCCCTACACACGCAACAATTACTTGCTGTCAGAGGAGTGAGCTTCACGGATGGTGGGATTTCAGAGAGGCAAGCGAGTGCTGGGGAGCCAGGGCAGGCTAGTTTAATAGTGACGGAAGTGGCACTTGTTAGATTTCACAGTGAGGACGGTAACTGGGTATGGTTCTCGGGTGAGAGTAAGAATCAGGATCGGCTGTAGTGAATTCCGCGGTGAAATCATACACTGTCTAAGGTCGCACTTGGAAGAGTGACCGCTTCGGGGTGGGGGGGGGGCGGGGGGGAGAAGGGGGCAACGTTCCCTCTAATTTTTGTTTGGCCCGTGCGGCCCCTTTAACGGACTGCGCGGGGCGTTCAAAATTCCCCGCATGCATGGTTTTTCGATTTAAAAGCCGGCTCACCAGCTGCGTGCGACCTGCAGAGCACGTGCAGCTGCGCAGCTTAAAGGGGTCGTTGGTTGGGGGGGTGGGGGGGGTGTACTAGAGGGTGGTCAGTACCTCTGAAACTGTAACCCAGAAAAGAGAGAGAAACTGGAGAGGGAATGGGGGTGTGGGGGGAAAAGGGGAATAAAAAATGTGGTACGGCTCTCCTACCAGTTGGAGTGGTGGCAATAATATATGGTTAGTTTTCTAATTCACACTCTGTACTGGGCCCTGAGTTATAACTAGTTAGAGTCCCTGATGCTATTTTTCCCCTGAAAATTAGCGATCAATTGATGAATGAGAAATAATGCTTATGCTCATGCTGAGGCATTGAGCTGAAGATGTAAATGAAACACTATTTTAAAAAGAAAAAGACTGCTAGCATTCTTCAGCTCTCTGCAACAGATGTGCAGTTATCTGGGTTTTAGTTAACGCACCAAGACGGGAGATGAACGGCCCAAAGAATATTCAGTTCTATTCCTTTCCATCTGTCCCGTTGCCTGAATGTGGAAAGCTGATGCATGCGCCGAAAATAACGCAGAACAAAATTAAAAACAGGCCAGGCCTGTGTGTACTCGTGTCCTGCATCAGATTTTTGATAATTCATCATCAAGGCGCCGGCCCTGGTTTCCTACATTCGATTTATTTACAGTATCTATTGAGCAAGGAGAGCAACTGTAGAATGCTTTACAAAAAACTGCTCCGCTCATCGTACATTCAAAACAAGACACAGGGTTAGTGCACACTGAACTGAGATTAAGACAAGGGAGTACACAATCATTCTGTGCCCTTTTCCAATCCGAAATTGTAAAAATAACCCACAAAAACGTTAGCGCTCTTGGAAATCTGCTTTACAGCTGGAATTGTAATATGAGCCAAGTGTACCCCTGGTAAGCAGCTTGTGTCAGTCTTAGCTCAGTAGGCAGCTCTCTCTCGCCTCCTGACTCAAGGTCGTGGGCTCAAGTCCCCACTCCAGAGACTTGAGCACAAAATCCAGGCTGACACTCCCAGTGCCATGACCGAGGGAGTGCCGCACTGTCAGAGGTGCCGTCATTCGGATGAGATGTTAAACCGAGGCCCCGTCTGCCCTCTCGGGTGGAGGTAAAAGATCCCACTATTTCAAAGAAGAATAAGGGTGTCCTGGTCAATATTTATCCCTCAACCAACACTTAAAACAGATGATCTGGTCACTTGTCTCATTGCTGTTTGTGGGAGCTTGCTGTACGCAAATTGGCTGCCGCGTTTCCTACATTACAACAGTGACTACACTTCAAGAAGTACTTCATTGGCTGTGAAGCGCTTTGGGACGGCCTGAGGTGGTGAAAGGTGCTAAGTGCGAGCTTGTTCTTTACCCACTTACGACGTGGTCAACCGTCGGCCATCAGTATTTTCAAACAACTGCACATCTCCAGGTTTGTTACCAGATGTTTCTGCAGCATACCTTGCCAAGTGATTTTTTTTTAAAAAGATACCCTGCTGTAAAACACAGCTTGAAATGTCTGCTATCTAACTTCTCAGACACTGGATTCAGTACAGCTCCAGCAAATAATTCAAGGTGTAACATTTTAATTTGTCTTTGGAGGTTTTGGTTAAAGCTTGTTGCCTCCTTCAAATGTGCCTACCAAAACTGTACAAATTGTAAATAGGAATTGTCAAAGAAAAGTATTTATTAAAAATGTACATGAAACCTACTGAGTGGTTGTGACTGTCTGGTTATTATCTACATCTTGGCCCCAATGTGCCCCCTAATTATTTTTTTTGGGTGCGCGGCCCCTTCACAATGTAATATTGGAAAAGCTGAGAGGGACCGGCAGAGAGCTGTGCAGCCGGGCAGCTTCGAGGAAACGTTGTTTGGCTCTTTTCCCTGGAAGGCTGAGAAATGACCTGATCGAGGTCTTCAGATGTAGAGAAGGTGGGAGAGTCCAAAATTCGCGGTCACTAATATAAGATGGTCACTAATAAATCCAATAAGGAATTCAGGAGAAACTTCTTTACCCAGAGAGTGGTGAGAATGTGGAACTCGCTACCACAGGGAGTGGTTCAGACAAATAACATACATGCATTTAAGGGGAAGCTAGATAAACACACAAGGGCAAAAGGAATAGAAGGATGTGCTGATGGGGTGAGCTGAAGAGGGGTGGGAGGAGGCTCGTGTGGAGCAGAAACACCGGCACCGACCAGTTGGGCATTACAACAATGATTACACTTCAAGAAGTGCTTCGTTGGTTGTAAAGCACTTTGGGACGTCCTGAGGTTGTAAAAGGCGCTATGTAAATGCAAGTAACATGTCTATCTGTTCAGATGGACTTGAATGTTCCCATCGTGCTATTTGAAGAAAAGCAGGGTGTTCTGGTGGCCCTGGGCAGATTAATCAGTCGTTCATCTCTCCCGTTTGTGGGAGCTTGTTAGTGGCGTATGGCTGCTTACATAAGTTACTGCACTTCAAAAAATAATTCACTGTGAAATACTTTTGAGATGTTTCAACACCATAAGACTATATAAATGCAAGTACTTTTTCTTTAGATCAGTAGTGCACACCCATCATCTCATGGGTGCATTGCATACTAATATAAAATGATAATGCTAATCTGGGGTGGAGAGCCATGTAAGAATTGCAGTTTTTTTATCGATCGCTCATGTCGAGGAAGGTACAAGTATTATCAGTTTTCCCATGCAAACAGTTTTCAAATTACTGTCAGCAGTGGGTAGCACCCTCTCCTCTGAGTCAGAGACTTGAGAACAAAAAATCTAGGCTGACACTCCCAGTGCAGTACTGAGGGAGTGCTGCACTGTCGGAGGTGCCGTCTTTTGGATGAGACGTTAAACCGAGCCCCCTCAGGTGAATGTAAAAGATCCCATGGCCAATATTTTGAAGAGGAGCAGGGGAGTTCTCCCTGGTGTCCTGGGGCCAATATTTACCCTTCAATCAACATCACTAAAGCAGATTATCTGGTCATTATCTCATTGCTGTTTGTGGGAGCTTGCTGTGAGCAAATTGACTGCCGCGTTTCCCACATTACAACAGTGACTGCACTTCAAAAAGTACTTCATTGGCTGTAGGGCACTTTGGGACCTACTTGGATGAAAGGCGCCATATAGATGCACACCTTTCTCTTTGCATTCCTCCTAAGGGAGGCATCAAGCTGTTTATTTTAAATAAGTTAGAGCCTGTGTAAAAGTGAAGTACAGGGGAGCAAAGGAAATTTGTAATAAGTGGCACAGAGGAATAAAGGAAATTTGCATTAATTGATGGAGAAGAACAAAGTAAATTTGCAATAAGTGGTTGTACCCGAGCTTCACCGATCATAATATAGACCCCACTGCCTAGCGTTCCACACCGAATGTCCATGATGCTGAGGTACCAGAGCCTGGGAAACCCACAACTCAATGAGATGCTGCCTTCAGGATAGGAGGGAGCAAATGCTCTTAATTTTTTTTTAAGTTGCAAAAACGCTTTTTTTGCTCCAAAATCTGAAACTGTTGGAGGATATATCACTTTTTTTCTTAGTTTGCGGGTAAACCACGAAGGCTTGATTTATGCAGTTGTTTCATGTATAAGGCTAGCTGCTGGCCTTGACATAGCTTTGGGGCTAATGGACAAAGGATATTGGGTCACTCAAGTTTGGTGAATGTTGTCCAATTTACATCTATTCTTTACTAAAAATAAAGCACCGTTGCGGTAGATTCTTTTGAATTCTCTTCAGTTCTGTCAACACTAAGTGACCACTGGGTGTAAGAAACAATGGCCAAGTGACCTACCGACGGGAAAAGGAAAGTAAAACATTTCCATAAATCTATTGTATAAATGCAGATCTTAGCATGTAAAAGGATGTGTGTGCCTCAGTAATAGTTTACTTTTGGAAATATTGAGCAGAGGTTAAAGATAAAGAAGTTAATCATCCTCAAACAAGTTTGCTGACTGTTCCTGATCCCAGTGCTAGCCAGCAGTTATTGAGATCTTTAGATAGTCTCCTAAGTCGATTTCACTTCATGTGAAACCAAAAAGCAGAAGGGTGTGGTGGATTCTACGAAAGGGCAAGTTTTAACTTTTTGTACTGTCTGCCGTGGCTGAGTCAGAAGGTTGTGGGTTCAAGTCCCACTCCAGAGACTTGAGCGCAAAAATCTAGGCTGATACTCCCAGTGCGGTACTGAGGGAGCGCTGCACTGTCGGAGGTGCCGTCTTTCGGATGAGACGTTAAAACCGAGGCCCCGTCTGTTCTCTCAGGTGAATGTAAAAGATCCCACGGCCACTATTTCGAAGAAGAGCCAGGGGAGTTCTCCCCGGTGTCCTGGGCTGATATTTATCCCTCAATCAACATAACAAAAACACATTGTCTGGTCATTTTCACATTGGTGTTTGTGGGATCTTGCTGCGCACAATTTGGCTGCCGCGTTTCCCACATTACAACAGTGACTACACTTCAAAAAGTACTTCATTGGCTGTAAAGCGCTTTGGGACATCCGGTGGTCGCGAAAGGCGCTATATAAATGCAAGTCTTCCTTCTGGAGAGAAAAAAATTACATTTTCTTGGGAATCGATCGCTCGCTTTTCCACAATCAATCTTTTTCTGACTTGTTTTTTTTCCCCTCATCGCTGTACCACGTAATCCTTTCCTCACCCCCAGCATCCGACCTCTCATTTCTTGTGTCCAGTTTATCAATACCCTGCCTTACATGTTCTCACTCCTGCTTCCATCATTACTGTGTTGAAATAAAGAATTGTTGCACCGTCTCCTACTCTCTAACTCCTCCTTTCCCAGGTCCTCAAAACTGCCTAACTCCTTACGACAACAACAACAACTTGCATTTATATAGCACTGTTAATGTAGAAAAAAGTCCCAAGGTGCTTCACCAGAGCAATTATCAGACAAAATTTGACACGAGCCCCATAAGGAGACATTAGGACAGGTGAACAAAGCTTGGTCAAAGAGGCAGGTTTTAAGGAGCGTCTTAAAGGTGGAGAGAGAGGCGGAGAGGTTTAAAGAGGGAATTCCAAAACTGAGGGCCCAGGCAGCTGAAGGCACGGCTGCCAATGGCGGAGTGATTAAAATCGGAGATGCGCAAGAGGCCAGAATTGGAGGAGCGCAGAGATCTCGGGGGGGGGGGGGATGTAGGGCTGGAGGAGGTCACAGAGATAGGAAGGGGTGAGGCCATGGAGGGGTTTGAAAATGATGAGAATTTTAAAATTGAGGCGTTGCTTAACCGGGCACCAATGTAGGCAGCAGAGTTTTGGATGTGCTTAAGTTTACGGAGGGCCCAAGGTGGGAGGCCGGCCAGGAGTGTGTTGGAATAGTCGAGTCGAGAGGTAACTAAGGCATGGAATAACTTCAGCCTGGGGAGCAGGATCACATCAGGAGAGGCTGAACATAAATCAATCAGTAGTGTCTAGCAGCACGAAGCTTGTAGAACGAGGGCAAGCCCAGTGCAGGTGTACGGAAGCAGGGTGGATTGTAGAATCATATTTTATACCTCTTTGACCAAGCTTTAGGTCACCTGTCCTAATATCTCCGTATGTGGCTCGGTGTCAAATTTTGTTTGATAATCGCTCCTGTGAAGCGCCTTGGGACGTTTTAATACATTAAAGGTGCTATATAAATGCAAGTTGTTGTTGTTCACCAAGGTTTCTCAACATGTATTATGTAGTCTGGGGTTATGATCTGTAAAATGAAAGGGCAGCGATCTTAAAATGCACCTATAACCCTTGACAAAAGCTAGAACAGTATAAAAGATTCGGAAGCCTAGTTTTGGTGGGACCCGAGATCCCACGGCCACTATTGTGAAGAGCAGGGGACGTCCTGAGGTTACGAAAGGCGCTATATAAATACAAGTCTTTCTTATGGTGGTCCGATTGTATTACCTACAATACCAAATAAGATAAGACCCGTATCCCATAGCGGAGCCTGGAATATGAACATGTTGGCTTTACAATAAAGCTGTGTCTGCTGGTTACTGACCCTCCTGCCACTGGAAACAGTTCCTCCTTAGTTACTCTTATCAAAACCCTTAATGTTGTTGAACACCTCCATTTAATCTCCCCTTAACCTTCTCTGCTCTAAGGAGAACAACCCCAGCTTCTCCAGGCAACTGAAGTCCCTCATCCCTGGGACCATTCTGGTAAATCTCCTCTGCACCCTCTCCAGGGCCTCGACATCCTTCCGAAAGTGCGATGCCCAGAATTGGACACAATACTCCAGCTGAAGCCTAACCAGTGTTTTATAAAGGTTTAGCATAACTTCCTTGCTTTTGCGCTCTATGCCTCTATTAATAAAGCCAAGGATCCCGTACGCTTTTTTAACAGCCTTCTCAGCTTGTCCTATCACCTTCAAAGGTTTGTGTACGTACAGCCCCAGGTCTCTCTGTTCCTGCACCCACTTTAGTTTATTTTGCTTCTCCTCATTCTTCCTACCAAAATGAATCACTTCTCTGCATTAAATGTCATCTGCCACATGTCTGCCTATTTCACCAGTCGGTCTCTCTCCTCCTGAAGTCTGTTACTGTCTTCCTCATTCTTTACTACATTAGTAATCACTTCTTCTTCTTAGGCAGTCCCTCGGAACCGAGGATGACTTGCTTCCACATTAAAAATGAGTTCTCAGGTGACTGATGAGTCCAATGCGGGACCTACAGTCTCTGTCACAGGTGGGGCAGACGGTGGTTGAAGGGGCGGGTGGGTGGGGTGCTTGGGTTGACGTGCGCTCCTTCTGCTGTTTGCGCTTGGCTTCCACTTGCTCCTGACGAAGAGACTCGAGGTGTTCGGCACCTTCCCGGATGCTTCTCCTCCACTTTGTGCGGTCTTGGGCCAGGGATTCCCAGGTGTCGGTGGGGATGTTGCACTTTTTCAAGGAGGCTTTGAGGGTGTCCTTGAAGCATTTCCTCTGCCCACCTGGGGCTCTCTTGCCGTGTCGGAGCTCCGAGTAGAGCACTTGTTTTGGGAGTCTCATATTGGGCATGTGGACGATGTGACCCGTCCATCGGAGCTGATCGAGCGTGGTCAAACGTTCGATGCTGGGGATGTTGGCCTGAGCGAGAACACTGACGTTGGTGCGCCTATCGTGCCAATGGATTTGCAGGATCTTGCGGAGGCAGCGTTGGTGGTACCTCTCCAGTGCTTTGAGGTGCCTGCTGTACCTTCACCGAGAGCATAGGCCTTACACTAAACATCCGTAAGACAAAGGTCCTCTACCAACCTGCCCCCGCCACACTGCCCCCCGATTATCAAAATCCACGACAAGGCCTTGGACAACGTGGACCACTTTCCATACCTCAGGAGCCTACTGTCAACAAGGGCAGACGTCGATGACGAAGTCCAACACCGCCTTCAGTGTGCCAGTGCAGCCTTCGGTTGCCTGAGGAAGAGAGTGTTTGAAGACCAGGACCTCAAACCCGGCACCAAGCTCATGGTCTACAGAGCAGTAGTGATACCCGCCCTCCTGTATGCCTCAGAGACATGGACCAGTAATCACTTACTAAATCATCAACTACTGAGGCCTTCCAGTTTTTCATTACATAGATTACATAGAAGATAGGAGCAGGAGTAGGCCATCCGGCCCTTCGAGCCTGCTCCGCCATTTAATGAGATCATGGCTGATCCTCCAATTCAGTATCCCGTCCCCTGCCGTCTCTCCGTAACCCTTAACCCCTTTTGCCTGTAGAAATATATCTAATTCCCTCTTAAATATATTTAATGAGCTGGCGTACACTGCCCTCTGTGGCAATGAGTTCCACAGGTTCACCACCCTCTGAGTGAAGAAATTCCCCCTCATTTCTGTCCTAAATGGTTTAGCCCTTATCCTTAAATTATGTCCTCTAGTTCTGTTCTCACCCGCCAAGGGAAACATTCCTTCTGCATCTAGTCTTTCTCGACCTGTCAGAATTTTATACACTTCTATGAGGTCCCCTCTCAATCTTCTAAACTCCAGTGTGTACATCCCTAAACTACATAGTCTCTCCTCATAGGTCAATCCCGCCATTCCTGGTATCAGCCTGGTGAATCGCCGCTGCACCCCCTCCATGGCAAGAACATCTTTCCTCAGATGAGGCGACCAAAACTGTACACAGTACTTGAGGTGTGGTCTCACCAGTGCCCTGTACAGCTGCAGCAAGGTATCCCTGTTCCTGTATTCCAACCCTTTTGCTATGAAGGCCAGCATACCGTTTGCCTTCTTGACCGCCTGTTGCACCTGCATGCTCGCCTTCAGTGACTGGTGTACAAGAACACCCAGGTCTCTCTGTACTTCCCCCTCTCCCAATTTATTGCCATTTAAATAATAATTTGCCCTCCCGTTCCTGCACCCAAGGTGGATAACTTCGCACTTGTCCACATTATAGTGCATCTGCCATTTATCCGCCCAATCACCCAGTCTGTCCAAATCGCTCTGGAGCTTCCTGGTCTCCTCCTCTGAGCCCACCCCCCCTCCTAGTTTAGTGTCGTCTGCAAATTTGGAAATGCTGCATCCGACTCCCTGATCCAGGTCATTAATGTAAATTGTGAACAGCTGGGGACCCAGGACAGATCCCTGTGGTACCCCACTTGTTACTGCCTGCCATTCAGAAAATGAGCCGTTTATTCCAACTCTCTGTTTTCTATCTGACAGCCAGTTCTCTATCCACGTCAATACTTTCCCCTTTATCCCATGAGCTTCAATTTTCCATGCTAATCTTTTATGTGGGACCTTATCGAAGGCCTTTTGGAAGTCCAGGTACACCACATCTACTGGCTCTCCCCCATCTATTTTACCAGTTACTCCCTCAAAAAATTCCAATAGATTAGTCAAGCACGATTTACCCTTTGTAAATCCATGTTGACTCTGTCCTATCCTGTCCCCATTTGCTAAGTGCTCCGCTATTTCATCCTTAATGATGGACTCCAGCATTTTGCCCACAACTGATGTAAGGCTTACAGGTCTGTAATTACCTGCTTTTTCCCTACCCCCCTTTTTGAATAGTGGGGTAACGTTAGCTACCCTCCAATCCATGGGCACTGTTCCCGAGTCTAATGAATTCTGAAAAATCATACTTAGTGCATCCGCTATCTCTAGGGCCACCTCCTTCAGTACCCTAGGATGCATGTTATCAGGCCCTGGGGATTTGTCCGCCTTCAATCCCTTTAGCTTCCTTAACACCATATCCTTAGAGATATTGATTTGCGTCAGTTCCTCCTTTGCCAATGTCCCTATTTTGGAAGTTTTTTTTGTAAAGGGATGTTTTTCTTTGAGGGAGCAGATTCATTTTCCTGTTGCTATAATCCACATCCGTCTAGTTGAAGATTATGTGTCAATAATGGTTGCCAAACACACGCCAATTATCTTTCTAATTCTAAATTTTGCATGCTTGCAATGTTTGACCCAGGGGTCATTCCAAGAAGGAACCTCATGTAGTCCAGGAAGATGAACATTTTTTCTGCATTTAATTGAAATATTTTTCAAGAGACAGGGGCCTAGACATTGGGCCTCATTTACCTGCGATCAGGTGGTGCAGGATGCCACTGGGAGCGCCAGCCAGCTCACCAACAAAGAGGGTTTAATTTCAGGCCCCTAGGTCACCAACAGCGCCCCTCCAGGGGGAGGGGGCAGTGATCGGGAGGGGGAGGGGCAGTGATCGGGGGGGCAGTGATCGGGAGGGGGGGGGGCAGTGATCGGGATGGGGGGAAGCAGTGATCGGGGGGGGAGGGGCAGGGCGGGGCAGTGATCGGGATGGGGGGAAGCAGTGATCGGGGGGGGGAGGGGCAGGGCGGGGCAGTGATCGGGAGGGGCAGTGATCGGGAGGGGGAGGGGCAGGGCGGGGCAGTGATCGGGAGGGGCAGTGATCGGGAGGGGGGAGCAGTGATCGGGAGGGGGATGGGTCGTGATCGGGAGGGGGGAGCAGTGATCGGGAGGGGGAGGGGCAGTGATCGTGAGGGGCAGTGATCGGGAGGGGAGGGGCAGTGATCGGGAGGGGCAGTGATCGGGAGGGCAGTGATCGGGAGGGGGATGGGTCGCGATCGGGAGGGGGGGCAGTGATCGGGAGGGGGAGGGGCAGTGATCGGGGGGGGCAGTGATCGGGAGGCAGTGATCGGGAGGGGCAGTGATCGGGGGGGCAGTGATCGGGAGGGGGAGGGGCAGGGCGGGGCAGTGATCGGGAGGGGCAGTGATCGGGAGGGGGAGCAGTGATCGGGAGGGGGATGGGTCGTGATCGGGAGGGGGGAGCAGTGATCGGGAGGGGGAGGGGCAGTGATCGTGAGGGGCAGTGATCGGGAGGGGGAGGGGCAGTGATCGGGAGGGGCAGTGATCGGGAGGGCAGTGATCGGGAGGGGGATGGGTCGCGATCGGGAGGGGGGGCAGTGATCGGGAGGGGGAGGGGCAGTGATCGGGAGGGGAGGGACAGTGATCGGGAGGCGGGGGGCAATGATCAGGGGGGCAGTGATTGGGAGGGGGAGAGGTGATCCGGAGGAGGGGAGCAATGATCGGGGGGGGGGGGGGGGCAGTGATCGGGAGCGGGAGGGGCAGTGATCGGGAGGGGGAGGGGGCAATGATCGGGGGGGGGGCAGTGATCGGGAGGGGGAGGGGGCAGTGATCGGGAAGGGGAGGGGCAGTGATCGGGGGGCAGTGATCGGGAGGGGGAGGGGCAGTGATTGGGAAGGGGAGGGGCAGTGATCGGGGGGGCAGTGATCGGGAGGGGGAGAGGCAGTGATCGGGAGGGGGAGGGGGCAATGATCGGGGGGGCAGTGATCGGGAGGGGGAGGGGCAGTGATCGGGAAGGGCGAGGGGCAGTGATCGGGAGGGGGGAGAGGCAGTGAATCGGGGGGGGGAGGGGGCAATGATCGGGGGGCAGTGATCGGGAGGGGGAGGGGCAGTGATCGGGAAGGGGAGGGGCAGTGATCGGGAGGGGGAGGGGCAGTGATGGGAGGGGAGGGGGCAATGATCGGGGGGGGCAGTGATCGGGAAGGGGGAGGGGCAGTGATCGGGAAGGGGAGGGGCAGTGATCGGGAGGGGGAGGGGCAGTGATCGGGAGGGGGAGGGGGCAATGATCGGGGGGGCAGTGATCGGGAGGGGGAGGGGCAGTGATCGGGAAGGGGAGGGGCAGTGATCGGGAGGGGGAGGGGCAGTGATCGAGAAGGGGAGGGGCAGTGATCGGGGGGCAGTGATCGGGAAGGGGAGGGGCAGAGATCGGGGGGCAGTGATCGGGAGGGGGAGGGGCAGTGATCGGGGGGCAGTGATCTAGAGGGGGAGGGGCAGTGATCGTCCCAAGGTGCTTCACCAGAGCAATTATCAGACAAAATTTGACACGAGCCACATAAGGAGACATTAGGACAGGTGAACAAAGCTTGGTCAAAGAGGCAGGTTTTAAGGAGCGTCTTAAAGGTGGAGAGAGAGGCGGAGAGGTTTAAAGAGGGAATTCCAAAACTGAGGGCCCAGGCAGCTGAAGGCACGGCCGCCAATGGTGGAGCGATTAAAATCGGAGATGCGCAAGAGGCAAGAATTGGAGGAGCGCAGAGATCTCGGGCAGGGGCGGGGGGATGTAGGGCTGGAGGAGGTCACAGAGATAGGAAGGGGTGAGGCCATGGAGGGGTTTGAAAATGATGAGAATTTTAAAATTGAGGCGTTGCTTAACCGGGCACCAATGTAGGCAGCAGAGTTTTGGATGTGCTTAAGTTTACGGTGGGCCCAAGGTGGGAGGCCGGCCAGGAGTGTGTTGGAATAGTCGAGTCTAGAGGTAATTAAGGCATGGAATAACTTCAGCCTGGGGAGCAGGATCACATCAGGAGAGGCTGAACATAAATCAATCAGTAGTGTCTAGCAGCACGAAGCTTGTAGAACGAGGGCAAGCCCAGTACAGGTGTAAGGAAGCAGGGTGGATTGTAGAATCATATTTTATACCTCTTTGACCAAGCTTTAGGTCACCTGTCCTAATATCTCCGTATGTGGCTCGGTGTCAAATTTTGTTTGATAATCGCTCCTGTGAAGCGCCTTGGGACGTTTTAATACATTAAAGGTGCTATATAAATACAAGTTGTTGTTCACCAAGGTTTCTCAACATGTATTATGTAGTCTGGGGTTATGATCTGTAAAATGAAAGGGCAGCGATCTTAAAATGCACCTATAACCCTTGACAAAAGCTAGAACAGTATAAAAGATTCGGAAGCCTAGTTTTGGTGGGACCCGAGATCCCACGGCCACTATTGTGAAGAGCAGGGGACGTCCTGAGGCTACGAAAGGCGCTATATAAATACAAGTCTTTCTTATGGTGGTCCGATTGTATTACCTACAATACCAAATAAGATAAGACCCGTATCCCATAGCGGAGCCTGGAGTATGAACATGTTGGCTTTACAATAAAGCTGTGTCTGCTGGTTACCGACCCTCCTGCCACTGGAAACAGTTCCTCCTTATTTACTCTATCAAAACCCTTAATGTTGTTGAACACCTCCATTTAATCTCCCCTTAACCTTCTCTGCTCTAAGGAGAACAACCCCAGCTTCTCCAGGCAACTGAAGTCCCTCATCCCTGGGACCATTCTGGTAAATCTCCTCTGCACCCTCTCCAAGGCCTCGACATCCTTCCTAAAGTGCGATGCCCAGAATTGGACACAATACTCCAGCTGAAGCCTAACCAGTGTTTTATAAAGGTTTAGCATAACTCCCTTGCTTTTGCGCTCTATCCCTCTATTTATAAAGCCAAGGATCCCGTACGCTTTTTTAACAGCCTCCTCAGCTTGTCCTGTCACCTTCAAAGGTTTGTGTACGTACAGCCCCAGGTCTCTCTGTTTCTGCACCCACTTTAGTTTATTTTGCTTCTCCTCATTCTTCCTACCAAAATGAATCACTTCTCTGCATTAAATGTCATCTGCCACATGTCTGCCTATTTCACCAGTCGGTCTCTCTCCTCCTGAAGTCTGTGACTGTCTTCCTCATTCTTTACTACATTAGTAATCACTTCTTCTTAGGCAGTCCCTCGGAACCGAGGATGACTTGCTTCCACATTAAAAATGAGTTCTCAGGTGACTGACGAATCCAATGCGGGACCTACAGTCTCTGTCACAGGTGGGGCAGACAGTGGTTGAAGGGGCGGGTGGGTGGCGTGCTTGGGTTGACGTGCGCTCCTTCTGCTGTTTGCGCTTGGCTTCCACTTGCTCCTGACGAAGTGACTCGAGGTGTTCGGCACCTTCCCGGATGCTTCTCCTCCACTTTCAGCGGTCTTGGGCCAGGGATTCCCAGGTGTCGGTGGGGATGTTGCACTTTTTCAAGGAGGCTTTGAGGGTGTCCTTGAAGCATTTCCTCTGCCCACCTGGGGCTCTCTTGCCGTGTCGGAGCTCCGAGTAGAGCACTTGTTTTGGGAGTCTCATATCGGGCATGCGGACGATGTGACCCGTCCATCGGAGCTGATCGAGCGTGGTCAAACCTTCGATGCTGGGGATGTTGGCCTGAGCGAGAACACTGACGTTGGTGCGCCTATCGTGCCAATGGATTTGCAGGATCTTGCGGAGGCAACGTTGGTGGTACCTCCAGTGCTTTGAGGTGCCTGCTGTACCTTCACCGAGAGCATAGGCCTTACACTAAACATCCGTAAGACAAAGGTCCTCTACCAACCTGTCCCCGCCACACTGCCCCCCGATTATCAAAATCCACGACAAGGCCTTGGACAACGTGGACCACTTTCCATACCTCAGGAGCCTACTGTCAACAAGGGCAGACGTCGATGACGAAGTCCAACACCGCCTTCAGTGTGCCAGTGCAGCCTTCGGTTGCCTGAGGAAGAGAGTGTTTGAAGACCAGGACCTCAAACCCGGCACCAAGCTCATGGTCTACAGAGCAGTAGTGATACCCGCCCTCCTGTATGCCTCAGAGACATGGACCAGTAATCACTTACTAAATCATCAACTACTGAGGCCTTCTAGTTTTTCATTGGAAGTTTTTTTTGTAAAGGGATGTTTTTCTTTGAGGGAGCAGATTCATTTTCCTGTTGCTGTAATCCACATCCGTCTAGTTGAAGATTATGTGTCAATAATGGTTGCCCAACACACGCCAATTATCTTTCTAATTCTAAATTTTGCATGCTTGCAATGTTTGACCCAGGGGTCATTCCAAGAAGGAACCTCATGTAGTCCAGGAAGATGAACATTTTTTCTGCATTTATTTGAAATATTTTTCAAGAGACAGGGGCCTAGACATTGGGCCTCATTTACCTGCGATCAGGTGGTGCAGGATGCCACTGGGAGCGCCAGCCAGCTCACCAACAAAGAGGGTTTCAATTTCAGGCCCCTAGGTCACCAACAGCGCCCCTCCAGGGGGAGGGGGCAGTGATCGGGAGGGGCAGTGATCGGGAGGGGGAGGGGCAGTGATCGGGGGGGGCAGTGATCGGGAGTGGGAGGGGCAGTGATCGGGGGGGGAGGGGCAGTGATCGGGGTGGGGGGGGGGGCAGTGATCGGGAGGGGGAGGGGCAGTGATCGGGAGGGTCAGCGATCGGGAGGGGGAGGGGCACTGATCGGGGGGCAGTGATCGGGAGGGGGCTGGGTCGTGATCGGGAAGGGGAGGGGCAGCGATCGGGAGGGGGAGGGGCAGTGATCGGGAGGGGGAGGGGCAGTGATCGGGAGGGGGGCAGCGATCGGGAGGGGGAGGGGCAGTGATCGGGAGGGGTAGCGATCGGGAGGGGGAGGGGCAGTGATCGGGAGGGGGAGGGGCAGCGATCGGGAGGGGGAGGGGCAGTGATCGGGAGGGGCAGTGATTGGGAGGGGCAGTGATTGGGAGGGGTAGCGATCGGGAGGGGGTGGGGCAGCGATCGGAAGGGGGAGGGGCAGTGATCGGGAGGGGCAGCGATCGGGAGGGGGAGGGGCAGTGATCGGGAGGGGCAGTGATCGGGAGGGGCAGTGATCGGGAGGGGGAGGGGCAGTGATCGGGAGGGGCAGCGATTGGGAGGGGGAGGGGCAGTGATCGGGAGGGGGAGGGGCAGTGATCGGGAGAGGCAGCGATCGGGAGGGGGAGGGGGTAGCGATCGGGAGGGGGAGGGGCAGTGATCAGGAGGGGCAGTGATCGGGAGGGGGAGGGGCAGCGATCGGGAGGGCAGTGATCGGGAGGGGGAGGGGCAGTGATCGGGAGGGGGAGGGGCAGTGATCGGGAGGGGGGCAGCGATCGGGAGGGGGAGGGGCAGTGATCGGGAGGGGTAGCGATCGGGAGGGGGAGGGGCAGTGATCGGGAGGGGGAGGGGCAGCGATCGGGAGGGGGAGGGGCAGTGATCGGGAGGGGCAGTGATTGGGAGGGGCAGTGATTGGGAGGGGTAGCGATCGGGAGGGGGTGGGGCAGCGATCGGAAGGGGGAGGGGCAGTGATCGGAGGGGCAGCGATCGGGAGGGGGAGGGGCAGTGATCGGGAGGGGCAGTGATCGGGAGGGGCAGTGATCGGGAGGGGGAGGGGCAGTGATCGGGAGGGGCAGCGATTGGGAGGGGGAGGGGCAGTGATCGGGAGGGGGAGGGGCAGTGATCGGGAGGGGCAGCGATCGGGAGGGGGAGGGGTAGCGATCGGGAGGGGGAGGGGCAGTGATCAGGAGGGGCAGTGATCGGGAGGGGGAGGGGCAGCGATCGGGAGGGGCAGTGATCGGGAGGGGGAGGGGCAGTGATCGGGAGGGGGAGGGGCAGTGATCGGGAGGGGGGCAGCGATTGGGAGGGGGAGGGGCAGTGATCGGGAGGGGGAGGGGCAGTGATCGGGAGGGGTAGCGATCGGGAGGGGGAGGGGCAGTGATCGGGAGGGGGAGGGGCAGCGATCGGGAGGGGCAGTGATCGGGAGGGGGAGGGGCAGTGATCGGGAGGGGGAGGGGCAGTGATCGGGAGGGGGGCAGCGATTGGGAGGGGGAGGGGCAGTGATCGGGAGGGGGAGGGGCAGTGATCGGGAGGGGTAGCGATCGGGAGGGGGGGGGCAGTGATCGGGAGGGGGAGGGGCAGCGATCGGGAGGGGGAGGGGCAGCAATCGGGAGGGGCAGTGATCGGTAGGGGGAGGGGCAGTGATCGGGAGGGGGAGGGGCAGCGATCGGGAGGGGCAGTGATCGGGAGGGGGAGGGGCAGCGATCGGGAGGGGCAGTGATCGGGAGGGGGAGGGGCAGCGATCGGGAGGGCAGTGATCGGGAGGGGGAGGGGCAGCGATCGGGAGGGGGAGGGGCAGTGATTGGGAGGGGCAGTGATTGGGAGGGGCAGTGATTGGGAGGGGTAGCGATCGGGAGGGGGTGGGGCAGCGATCGGAAGGGGGAGGGGCAGTGATCGGGAGGGGCAGCGATCGGGAGGGGGAGGGGCAGTGATCGGGAGGGGCAGTGATCGGGAGGGGCAGTGATCGGGAGGGGGAGTGGCAGTGATCGGGAGGGGCAGCGATTGGGAGGGGGAGGGGCAGTGATCGGGAGGGAGAGGGGCAGTGATCGGGAGGGGCAGCGATCGGGAGGGGGAGGGGTAGCGATCGGGAGGGGGAGGGGCAGTGATCAGGAGGGGCAGTGATCGGGAGGGGCAGTGATCGGGAGGGGGAGGGGCAGTGATCGGGAGGGGCAGTGATCGGGAGGGGGAGGGGCAGTGATCGGGAGGGGCAGTGATCGGGAGGGGGAGTGATCGGGAGGGGCAGTGATCGGGAGGGGGAGTGATCGGGAGGGGCAGTGATCGGGAGGGGAGGGGCAGTGATCGGGAGGGGCAGCGATCGGGAGGGGAGGGGCAGTGATCGGGAGGGGCAGTGATCGGGAGGGGTAGCGATCGGGAGGGGGAGGGGCAGTGATCGGGAGGGGGAGGGGCAGCGATCGGGAGGGGGAGGGGCAGTGATCGGGAGGGGCAGTGATTGGGAGGGGCAGTGATTGGGAGGGGTAGCGATCGGGAGGGGGTGGGGCAGCGATCGGAAGGGGGAGGGGCAGTGATCGGGAGGGGCAGCGATCGGGAGGGGGAGGGGCAGTGATCGGGAGGGGCAGTGATCGGGAGGGGCAGTGATCGGGAGGGGGAGGGGCAGTGATCGGGAGGGGCAGCGATTGGGAGGGGGAGGGGCAGTGATCGGGAGGGGGAGGGGCAGTGATCGGGAGGGGCAGCGATCGGGAGGGGGAGGGGTAGCGATCGGGAGGGGGAGGGGCAGTGATCAGGAGGGGCAGTGATCGGGAGGGGGAGGGGCAGCGATCGGGAGGGGCAGTGATCGGGAGGGGGAGGGGCAGTGATCGGGAGGGGGAGGGGCAGTGATCGGGAGGGGGGCAGCGATTGGGAGGGGGAGGGGCAGTGATCGGGAGGGGGAGGGGCAGTGATCGGGAGGGGTAGCGATCGGGAGGGGGAGGGGCAGTGATCGGGAGGGGGAGGGGCAGCGATCGGGAGGGGCAGTGATCGGGAGGGGGAGGGGCAGTGATCGGGAGGGGGAGGGGCAGTGATCGGGAGGGGGGCAGCGATTGGGAGGGGGAGGGGCAGTGATCGGGAGGGGGAGGGGCAGTGATCGGGAGGGGTAGCGATCGGGAGGGGGGGGGCAGTGATCGGGAGGGGGAGGGGCAGCGATCGGGAGGGGGAGGGGCAGCAATCGGGAGGGGCAGTGATCGGTAGGGGGGAGGGGCAGTGATCGGGAGGGGGAGGGGCAGCGATCGGGAGGGGCAGTGATCGGGAGGGGGAGGGGCAGCGATCGGGAGGGGCAGTGATCGGGAGGGGGAGGGGCAGCGATCGGGAGGGGCAGTGATCGGGAGGGGGAGGGGCAGCGATCGGGAGGGGGAGGGGCAGTGATTGGGAGGGGCAGTGATTGGGAGGGGCAGTGATTGGGAGGGGTAGCGATCGGGAGGGGGTGGGGCAGCGATCGGAAGGGGGAGGGGCAGTGATCGGGAGGGGCAGCGATCGGGAGGGGGAGGGGCAGTGATCGGGAGGGGCAGTGATCGGGAGGGGCAGTGATCGGGAGGGGGAGTGGCAGTGATCGGGAGGGGCAGCGATTGGGAGGGGGAGGGGCAGTGATCGGGAGGGAGAGGGGCAGTGATCGGGAGGGGCAGCGATCGGGAGGGGGAGGGGTAGCGATCGGGAGGGGGAGGGGCAGTGATCAGGAGGGGCAGTGATCGGGAGGGGCAGTGATCGGGAGGGGGAGGGGCAGTGATCGGGAGGGGCAGTGATCGGGAGGGGGAGGGGCAGTGATCGGGAGGGGCAGTGATCGGGAGGGGGAGTGATCGGGAGGGGCAGTGATCGGGAGGGGGAGTGATCGGGAGGGGCAGTGATCGGGAGGGGAGGGGCAGTGATCGGGAGGGGCAGCGATCGGGAGGGGAGGGGCAGTGATCGGGAGGGGCAGCGATCGGGAGGGGGAGGGACAGTGATCGGGAGGGGCAGTGATCGGGAGGGGCAGTGATCGGGAGGGGGAGGGGCAGTGATCGGGAGGGGCAGTGATCGGGAGGGGCAGTGATCGGGAGGGGGAGGGGCAGTGATCGGGAGGGGCAGTGATCGGGAGGGGGAGTGATCGGGAGGGGCAGCGATCGGGAGGGGAGGGGCAGTGATCGGGAGGGGCAGTGATTGGGAGGGGCAGTGATTGGGAGGGGTAGCGATCGGGAGGGGGAGGGGCAGTGATCGGGAGGGGGATGGGCAGTGATCGGGAGGGGCAGTGATCGGGAGGGGGAGGGGCAGTGATCGGGAGGGGCAGTGATCGGGAGGGGCAGTGATCGGGAGGGGGAGGGGCAGTGATCGGGAGGGGCAGTGATCGGGAGGGGAGGGGCAGTGATCGGGAGGGGCAGCGATCGGGAGGGGGAGTGATCGGGAGGGGCAGCGATCGGGAGGGGAGGGGCAGTGATCGGGAGGGGGGGGGCCAGTGATCGGGAGGGGCAGTGATCGGGAGGGGGAGGGGCAGTGATCGGGAGGGGCAGTGATCGGGAGGGGGAGGGGCAGCGATCGGGAGGGGCAGTGATCGGGAGGGGGAGGGGCAGTGATCGGGAGGGGCAGTGATCGGGAGGGGGAGGGGCAGTGATCGGGAGGGGCAGTGATCGGGAGGGGCAGCGATCGGGAGGGGGAGGGGCAGTGATCGGGAGGGGCAGCGATCGGGAGGGGAGGGGCAGTGATCGGGAGGGGCAGCGATCGGGAGGGGGAGGGGCAGTGATCGGGAGGGGGAGGGGCAGTGATCGGGAGGGGGAGGGGCAGTGATCGGGAGGGGCAGTGATCGGGAGGGGCAGTGATCGGGAGGGGGAGGGGCAGTGATCGGGAGGGGCAGTGATCGGGAGGGGGAGGGGCAGTGATCGGGAGGGGCAGTGATCGGGAGGGGCAGTGATCGGGAGGGGGAGGGGCAGTGATCGGGAGGGGCAGTGATCGGGAGGGGGAGGGGCAGTGATCGGGAGGGGCAGTGATCGGGAGGGGCAGCGATCGGGAGGGGGAGGGGCAGTGATCGGGAGGGGCAGCGATCGGGAGGGGAGGGGCAGTGATCGGGAGGGGGGGGCAGTGATCGGGAGGGGCAGTGGTCGGGAGGGGCAGTGATCGGGAGGGGGAGGGGCAGTGGTCGGGAGGGGCAGTGGTCGGGAGGGGCAGTGATCGGGAGGGGCAGCGATCGGGAGGGGGAGGGGCAGTGATCGGGAGGGGGAGGGGCAGTGATCGGGAGGGGCAGTGATCGGGAGGGGGAGGGGCAATGATCGGGAGGGGCAGTGATGGGGAGGGGGAGTTATCGGGAGGGGGAGGGGCAGTGATCGGGAGGGGGAGGGGCAATGATCGGGAGGGGGGTGGTGGGTGGGGGAGGGGCAGCGATCGGGAGGGGGAGGGGCAGCAATCGGGAGGGGGAGGGGCAGCGACTGGAGGGGGAGGGGCAGTGATCGGGAGGGGCAGCGATCGGGCGGGGGAGGGGCAGCGACCGGAGGGGATGGGGCAGTGATCGGGAGGGGGAGGGGCAGCGACCGGAGGGGGAGGGGCAGCGACTGGAGGGGGAGGGGCAGTGATCGGGAGGGGGAGGGGCAGCGACCGGAGGGGGAGGGGCAGTGATCGGGAGGGGGAGGGGCAGTGATCGGGAGGGGCAGCGATCGGGCGGGGAGGGGCAGCGATCGGGAGGGGGCGGGTGGGTGGGGGTGGGGTGGTATGAGGTGGGGTTGGAAGCTCTGGAATTCCCTCCCTAACCCTCTCCGCCGCTCTCTCCTCCTTTAAGACGCTTCTTAAAACGTGTCCTAATATCTCCTTATGTGGCTCGGTGTCAAATTTTGTCTGGTAACACTCCTGTGAAGCGCCGCGGGACATTTTACTATATTAAAGGTGCTACATAAATGCAAGTAGTTGTTGTTACGAGACCTCCTCCTACTCTTCTACCCTACGTTGTTGGTTTCTTCATGAACCTCGACTTTGGCCCAATTTCCCTCTCTGTCCCGAAGTTGCCCCGCCTGCCCCATTATGATTCTCACTCTGACACCACCAACCAGGTTGTCTAACCCCACCGGATGATGGATCCCCACACTACTAACACCTACCCGTTTACGCAGCCATGCTGACTCTCTCCGTCTCATTTCCCCAGAAATATAAATTGATATCCATCTTGATATTGAGCATTTTAATGTCATTTTAATGCTGTGTCTCAGTTGGTAGCACTCTCTCCCTCACCTCTGAGTCAGATGACTAAGGGTTCAAGTCCTACTCCAGAGACATAAGCACAAAAATCCAGGCTCACACTCCCGGTGCAGTACTGAGGGAGTGCTGCACTGTCGGCGGGGCAGTGCTGAGGGAGTGCGGCACTGTCGGAGGGGCAGTACTGAGGGAGTGCGGCACTGTCGGCGGGGCAGTACTGAGGGAGGGCTGCACTGTCGGAGGGGCAGTACTGAGGGAGCGCCGCACTGTCGGAGGGGCAGTACTGAGGGAGCGCTGCACTGTCGGAGGGGCAGTACTGAGGGAGTGCGGCACTGTCGGCGGGGCAGTGCTGAGGGAGCGCTGCACTGTCGGTGGGGCAGTACTGAGGGAGCGCTGCACTGTCGGAGGGGCAGTACTGAGGGAGTGCGGCACTGTCGGAGGGGCAGTACTGAGGGAGCGCTGCACTGTTGGAGGGGCAGTACTGAGGGAGCGCTGCACTGTCGGAGGGGCAGTACTGAGGGAGTGCCGCACTGTCGGAGGGGCAGTACTGAGGGAGCGCCGCACTGTCGGAGGGGCAGTACTGAGGGAGCGCTGCACTGTCGGAGGGGCAGTACTGAGGGAGTGCGGCACTGTCGGAGGGGCAGTACTGAGGGAGGGCTGCACTGTCGGAGGGGCAGTACTGAGGGAGTGCGGCACTGTCGGAGGGGCAGTACTGAGGGAGGGCCGCACTGTCGGGGGGGGGCAGTACTGAGGGAGCGCTGCACTGTCGGAGGGGCAGTGCTGAGGGAGCGCCGCACTATCAGAGGGGCAGTGCTGAGGAAGCGTTGCACTGTCGGAGGTGCCGTCTTTCGGATGAGACGCTAAACCGAGGCCCCGTCTGCTTGCTCAGGTGGACGTAATGGTCCTGAGGTCATGAAGGACGCTATATGAATGCAAGTTCTTTCTTTTAGTGGACAAGCGGTTCGGTCGGCGCATTGATCATGTGTGGAGCTCAGGAAATCAGTTTATCAAAAGCCGTTTTAAATCTAGGGTTTCTGTTTCAATTCAGTAAGTCTTCCCTTTTTGTTTCCACCGGGAGATAGATATCTATCGTGCCCAATGCCTTACTCGCTGCACTTCCGAGAGACATATCCATTCAGTGTAACACGTCCAGCAAGCAGCTGACAGAGCAGCCTGTGAAAAGAGATATCGCTGGAGACTGATCCTCAGGTCAGCCATCACATTACTGATTTCCCCCTATTATAAATTATAAATAGCTCACAAAGAGGTAGTTGTTTTAAGGAATAGCAGTCAAATGGCGGCCATTATAGGATTGGCTTTTCTATCAGTTCCCACCGGAGGAAATAGTTTCTCTCTCTCTACCCCATCAACTCCTTTGATCATCTTAAACACCTCAATTAGATCCACCCCTTAATCTTCCACACTCGAGGGAATACAAGCCTAGAATAACAACAGAAAACGCTGGAAAAACTCAGCAGGCCAGGCAGCATCCATGGAGAGAGAAACAGAGTTGACGTTTCAGGTCGAAGACCTTTCGTCAGAACTGGAAAAAAAGCAGGAAATGAAATAGATTTAAAGCAAGTATAATGCTGGGAAAAGGGGGAGGGGATGAAAGGAGAAAAGGCAAGGTCAGTGGTGGGATAGAAAGCAGGAGAGATTAAGAGACATTGAGAGATAATCAAGGCAAGAGGAGGTGGTAATGTGACAGGTTGAAGCTAGATGAAGCGTGAGATGCGCTGGCAGAATGAAGGACAGCTGCCAGCTTCTGGGAGGGAAGAAAAAAAGCCAAACAAAAGGGTGGATGAAAAAAATAAAATAAAAAAATATATTTATGTGATAGGGGCTGGGGTTATGATCTGAAATTGTTGAACTCGATGTTGAGTCCAGAGGGCTGTAGGGTGCCCTCCTCGTAATTTAACTCCTCCCAGTGTTGCACAATCACAGTCTGGACTCACACATAAAGAATGGTCACTTGGTAGTGAACGCCTTCAAGGGAAGATTTGAGTAAGTTGGAAAAATGTTTTTAAAATGAACGTAATGTAAAAAAAAAAGAAAGCACAAAAATATGGAGCCTATCACCGCTGCCTTTGCTAACCTCCCTGTTAATCCCCCGCCTCCCCCGACCCCAGCATTGAATTCAAAATCCTTGTCTACAAATCCATGGCCTCGAGCCTCCAAACCTCGGCCGCCTCCTCCAGCTCTACGTCACAGACGATGTCCTTCGGCCCTCCGACTCCGAACTCCTCATCTCCATAGTCCTGTGTCATGGCACAGCTCTCCGCCATCTGGTCCCTACTCTCTGGTACACCCTCGCTCTTGTTACCTCCGTCCGCACCTTGAACAAATGCCTCCAAACCCATCTCTGCAATCATCTCCCCCTGACTCTCCTAGTACTGTTCAGGGTCTGTTTCTCCTTCGTGCGCGTGACAGTCTTGTAAAAATACAAATTGTTAGAATCTTAGCGAGTTCAATGCTGTTAAGAATCATAGAAGTTTACGGCACAGAAGGAGGCCATTCGGCCCATCGTGTCCGTGCCGGCCGACAAAGAGCTCTCCAGCCTAATCCCACTTCCCAGCTCTTGGTCCGTAGCCCTGTAGGTTACAGCACTTCAAGTGCACATCCAAGTACTTTTTAAATGTGATGAGGGTTTCTGCCTCTACCACCCTCTCAGGCAGCGAGTTCCAGACCCCCACCACCCTCTGGGTGAAAAAAGTTCTCCTCAACTCCCCTCTAATCCTTCTACCAATTACTTTAAATCTATGCCCCCTGATTACTGATCTCTCTGCTAAGGGAAATAGGTCCTTCCTATCCACTCTCTTCAACAGAATATTTTTCTGATTAAATCGATTTTTTTCTTAAAGTCTTTATCTCAAGCGATGCTTCAGTTGTACAGAACCTTGGTCAGACCCCATCTGGACACTGGGTTCAGTTCTGGGCCCCGCACCTCAGGAAGGATATATCGGCCTTGGAGGGGGAGCAGCGCAGATTCACCAGAATGATACCGGGGCTAAAATGGTTACACGCACAGACTAGGCTTGTATTCCCTTGAGTTTAGAAGATTAATGGATGATCTAATCAAGGTGTTTAAGATAAGAATTAGGAGCAGGAGTCGGCCATTCGGCCCCTCGAGCCTGCTCCACCATTCAATAAGATCATGGCTGATCTTCGACCTCAACTCCACTTTCCTGCACTATTCCCATATCCCTTGATTCCCTTAATATTAAAAAATCTATCGATCTCTGGCTTGAATATACTCAACGACTCAGCATTCACAGCCCTCTGGGGTAGAGAATTCCAAAGATTCACCACCCTCTGAGTGAAGAAATTTCTCCTCATCTCAGTCCTAAATGGCCGACCCCTTATTCTGAGACTGTGACCCCTGGTTCTAGACTCCCCAGCCAGGGGAAACATCCTCCCTGCATCTACCCTGTCAAGCCCTGTAAGAATTTTATATGTTTCAATGAGATCACCTCTCATTCTTCTAAACTCTAGAGAATATAGGCCTAGTCTACTCAATCTGTCCTCATAGGACAATCCCCCCATCCCAGGAACCAGTCTGGTGAACCTTCGTTCACCTAAGATGATCAAAGGATTTGATAGGGGAGATAGAGAGAAACTATTTCCTCTGGTGGGGGGAGTCCAGAACAAGGGGGCATCACCTTAAAATTAGAGCCAGGCCGTTCAGGGGTGATGTCAGGAAGCACTTCTTCACACAAAGGCTAGTGGAAATCTGGAACTCTCCCCCCCAAAACAGGCTGTTGAGGCTGAGGGTCAATTGAAAATTTCAAAACTGGGATTGACAGATTTTGTTGGGTAAGGGTATTGAGGGTTACGGAACCAAGGCGGGGAGATGGAGTTAAGATACAGATCAGCCCTGATCTAATTCAGGGGTTCTCAATCTTGTTGCTTCTGAGGCCCCCTCTCCTGTGTTACAAAAATTCCACGGACCCCCTGTAACACAACACAAGTATTTTTTCTGTATAAAAATTAGTTATACAATTAAAAATATATATTTATTATTATTTTTGTTTTACTTATATCCCGGACCATCTCCTGTATTGTGACCCGGTTCAGTCCATTCCCTGGGATAGATGTGAGAGTAATCTGCTCTCCGTGTTGCTGCCTGTCCCGGTTTAATAAACTAAACGGCCTCCTGTGAAACTGGAAGTAACTGGTTGTAGAGCCTGGAACAGGAGCATCGATGGCAAAACCGGGCTGATGAGTGAACGTTAAACGGACAGACGGCTCCAATCATTGGAGACACCAGTGGCGGCGGAGCATAAAACAGCGGGGAAAACAGCGCCGACCTTCACAGACGATTCACGCGGTTAATTCCAGAGATGAGGGGGGTTGACTTACGAGAAAAGGTTGAGCAGGCTGGGCCGATACTCATTGGAATTTAGAAGAATGAGTGGTGATCTTATTGAAACATATAAGATACTGAGGGGGCTCGACAAGGTAGATGCAGAGAGGATGTTTCCCCTCGTGGGGAAATCTAGAACTCGGGGGCACAGTTTCAGAATAAAGGATCGTCCTTTTAGAACTGAGATGAGGAGGAATTTCTTCTCTCAGAGGGTCGTAAATCTGTGGAATTCTCTGCCCCAGAGAGCCGTGGAGGCTGGGTCATTGAATACATTTAAGGTGGTGACAGACAGATTTTTACAAGATAAGGGAGTGAAGGGTTGTGGGGAAGTGGCTTTGAGCCCAAGATCAGCCATGATCTTATTGAATGGCGGAGCAGGCTCGAGGGGCCAAGTGGCCTATTCCTGCTCCTGTTTCTTATGTTTATGTTCTTATGATCTGATTGGAGACATTAGTGGCGGCGGAACCGTCGATGATTTCCAAAAAAAACCGAAGAGTGACGTCACAGGACAGCAGGCAGGTGATTGGTTGGTGAGTATTAAGGGTTTGTTTCTCCCTGACCAAGGACTGTGGTTTAAACTAGGACCAGGAAACTAGAACATACTGTATTAAATTTATAGCTTAATTAGTTAAACTATTTAATATAACTATAAATGATCATTGAATAAAGACTTTAACTAATTAATTAAATAAAATAAGGCTAGACTAAGATATGGCAGGGCAGGTTGTGTGTCTGGACTGCAGTATGTGGGAGTTTGTGGACAGCGAGACTGTCCCAAGCGAACACGTCTGCAGGAGATGTCTCCATCTCAAATCTCTCCGGCTCAGAGTCATTGAGCTGGAGTGCGAGTTGGAGACACTCTGACACATAAGAGAGGGGGAGGAATTTCTGGACAGTTTTATCCAGAATGCAGTCACACCCCAGAGGAAAGCACAGGTTCAGGAATGGGAGGCTGTGACTGTTAGGGAGACGGGTAGCAGGGATTTAGGAGAGGAGGAGGTCCTGCAGACACTGGTCCTGTCCAACAGGTCCGATGTACTCGCTACCTGTGAGGACAAGGAGAAAGACTGCAGGGAGGACAGCCAGAATGCAGACCAAGGCACCGTGGCTCAGAAGGCTGTCCAAGGGGGGAAGAGCAGAATAGGAATGTGGTAGTGATAGGGGACTCTATAATTAGGGGGATAGATAGCATCCCCTGCAGCCAAGAACGAGAATCCCGAACGGTGTGTTGGGTAAGGAATATCTCGAGGCAGCTGGCGAGGAACTTGGAAAGGGAGGGGGTAAATCCAGTTGTCGTGGTCCATGTTGGAACAGACGACATAGGTAGGAACAGGGAGGAGGTCCTGCTGAAAGAGTATCAGGAGTTAGGCTCTAAATTAAAAAGCAGGACCTCGAGGGTAATAATCTCTGGATTATTGCCCAAGCCACGTGCAAATTGGCATAGAAGCAGGCAGATTAGGTGAATTAACATGTGGCTAAAGGGCTGGTGTGGAAAAGAGGGGTTCCTTTTCATGGGACACTGGCACCAGTTCTGGGACAGGAAGGAGCTGTACCGATGGGACGGGCTCCACCTGAACCGGGATGGGACCCGTGTCCTAGCGGAAAGAGTAAATAGGGAGGTGGCAAAGGCTTTAAACTAGTAAGAAGGGGGGAGGGATCTACAAGAAACGTAAGCAGCCTAAATATAAACAAAACAGGAAAAGTGAGCATAGGAAAGAATAAAGTATGGGAGGACATTGATGGCAAGGGAGAAAATAGAGTTATAGAACAGGAGTCTAAAAAGATGGTTAAACATAAAGTGAGAGGAAATTCTATTAAAAATGAGTTAAACTGTCTGTACAGCAATGCACACAGTGTCCGTAATAAAACAGGGGAGCTGGAGGCAATCATGCGTTGGGAGGAACCAGACATAGTAGGGATTACTGAGACATGGCTACAGAAAAATCAGGACTGGGAATTAAACATTGCAGGGTATAACATATTTAGAAAAGATAGAGAGGGAAAAAGCGGAGGTGGAGTAGCTGTACTTATTAGGGATAACATAATGGCAGTAGAAAAAAGGGACGTAGATATCAGCAAGACAAAAATAGAATCCATATGGATAGAGATAAAAGATAAAGGATCAATCACACTAATAGGTGTAATCTACAGACCACCTAATAGTGGAAGGGAGGTGGAGGAAGAAATATACAGACAAATTAGAGAAATGAGTAAAAAACATAGAATAATAATCATGGGGGATTTCAACTATCCCGATATTAATTGGACAGAAGAGGTAGGTAAAGGGGATAAGGGAATGGAGTTCCTACAATGTCTACAGGACTCCTTTCTAACCCAATATGTAAAAAGTCCAACAAGGGAGGATTCGCTATTGGATCTAGTAATGGCGAATGAGCCAGAGCAGATAAGAGAAGTAAAAGTAGGGGAACATATAGGCAATAGTGACCATAATATAATACGCTTTAAGATGATAATAGAGAAGGACATAAGTATGACAAAAACCAGGTTAATAGATTGGAGAAAAGCTGATTTTGAGGGGCTGAGAATAGAACTTGGGAAGATAAAATGGGCAACAATATTGGCAAACAACGATGTAGAACAGCAATGGGAAACATTTAAAACAGTGTTCAACAGAGTGCAGGAAAAATATATTCCGCTAAAATGAAAGAACAAACTAAACAATAATGAGACTCTATGGATCAATAAAGACATAAGGGAACAATTGAGGGTAAGGAAAGAGGCATACATTAAGTACATAGACAGCAGAGGAGTGCATGATAAGAGAGAATACGAAGGGATTAGGAGAGAAGTCAAAAAAACAATTAGGAAGGCAAAGAGGAACTATGAAATTAAATTATCAAGGAACATAAATCAAAATAGTAAAATATTTTACAGGCACATCAATAAAAAAAAGGAAGGTTAGGATGGGAATAGGGCCATTAAGGGATAGACAGGACAATACCACAGGTAACGATAGGGAGATGGCAGAAATATTAAATCATTATTTCGCTTCGGTATTTACCAGGGAGATAGAACAGGTGGACATGACATTGGATGATGAGATTAGTAATGAGATAAGTGCATTTAAAATAAAAAAGGGTATATATTAAATAAACTAATCAAACTCAAAGAGGATAAAACTCCTGGTCCCGATGGATTGCATCCATGCATTTTAAAAGAATCTAGGGAAGAGATAGCAGAGGCATTACTATATATATTTAATAATTTGTTAGAAAAAGGTGTAGTGCCAGAGGACTGGCGGATAGCTAACGTAATATCTATATTTAAGAAGGGGGATAGAACATGTCCAGGGAATTATAGACCAGTCAGCTTAAAATCGGTGGTAGGAAAAGTAATGGAATCCCTACTAAAGGAGAAAATAGAAGAACATCTAGAAACAAAAAGTATAATAATGAATAGACAGCATGGATTTCAAAAGGGAAAATCTTGCTTGACCAACCTTATTGAATTTTTTGAAGAGGTAACAGAGAGAGTAGACAATGGTAACGCAGTAGATGTAATTTATCTAGATTTTCAAAAGGCCTTCGATAAGGTACCACATAATAGAATAATGAATAAGGTCCTAGAATGTGGAGTCAGGGGACAAGTAGCAGAATGGATTGCTGGCTGGCTTCAGGACACTGCTGTTCACAATTTACATTCACAATTTAGACTTTGGAATCAAAACCACAATTTCTAAATTTGCGGATGATACCAAATTGGGGAGGGATAGTCAATACTGAGGAGGACTGCAACAAATTACAAGAGGACATTAATAAACTTGCAGAATGGGCATATAATTGGTAAATGAAGTTCAACACAGATAAATGTGAGGTATTACATTTTGGTAGGAAGAATAGGGAGGTCACTTATCACTTGGAGGGTGCGAGTCTAGGTGGGGTAGAGGAACAAAGAGATCTCGGAGTACAAATACACAAATCACTAAAAGTTGCGTCACAGGTTAGCAAGGCCATAAAAAAAAGCAAACCAAGCACATGGGTTTATTTCTAGAGGGACAGAATTGAAAAGTAGGGAATTTATGCTAAACCTGTATCAAACCTTGGTTGGACCATACTTGAAGTACTGCGTACAGTTCTGGTCGCCATATTATAAAAAGGATATAGAGGCACTGGAGAGGGTGCAGAGAAGATTTACAAGGATGATACCAGAAATGCGAGGGTATACATATCAGGAAAGGATGAACAGGCTGGGTCTCTTTTCTCTTGAAAAAAAAAGGCTGAGGGGTGACCTAATAGAGGTCTTTAAAATTATGAAAGGTTTTGATAGAGTGGATACAGAGAGAATGTTTCCACTTGTGGGGAAGAGCATAACTAGAGGACATCAATATAAAATAGTCACCAAGAAATTCAATAGGGAATTCAGAAGAAACTTCTTTACCCAAAGAGTGGTAAGAATGTGGAACTCGCTCCCACAGGGAGTGGTTGAAGCGAATAGTATAGATGCATTTAAGGGGAGGCTAGACAAGCATACGAGGGAAATAACAACAGAAAGCGCTGGAAAAACTCAGCAGGCCAGGCAACATCCGTGGAGAGAGAAACAGAGTTAACGTTTCAGGTCGAGACCTTTCATCAGAACTGAGAAAAAAGCAGGAAATGAAACAGATGAAAAAGCAAGTTGGAGGCGGGGGGAAGGAATAAAAGAACAAAAGGGGAGGTCTGTGAGAAGTAGAGACATTAGGAGATACTCAAGGCGAGACGAGATGGTAATAGGACAGGTTAAGAAACAAAAGATGGCTCAGAAGTGTGAAATGCGCTGGCAGAATGAAAGACAGCTGCCATGGGGGAAGAGAGAAAAAAAAAGGGAAAAGGCACAAACCAAAAGTGTGGATAAAAAAAAATATATATATATATGGTAGGGGCCGAGGTTATGATCTGAAATTGTTGAACTCGATATTGAGTCCGGAAGGCTGTAAAGTGCCTAATCGAAAGATGAGGTGCTGTTCCTCGAGCTTACGCTGAGCTTCCGTAGAACAATGCATGAGGCCGAGGACGGTGAGGTCTGAGTGGGCGTGGAGCGGAGAATTAAAGTGACAAGCGACCGGAAGCTCGGGGTCACCCTTACAGACTGAACAGAGGTGTTCCGCAAAGCGGTCACCCAATCTGCGTTTGGTCTCCCCAATGTAGAGGAGACCACATCGTGAGCAGCGAATACAGTATACTAGATTGCAAGAAGTACAAGTAAATCGCTGTTTCAACTGGAAGGGGTGTTTGGGGCCCTGGAGAGTGGGAAGGGGGGATGTATAAGGGCAGGTGTTGCATCTCCTGCGCTTGCACGGGAAGGTGCCGGGCGAGGGGGAAGGGGTGCTGGGGGTGATAGAGGAGTGGACTAGGGTGTCTTTGAGAGAGCGGTCCCTACGGAATGCTGAAAGGGGAGGTGAGGGGAAGATACGTTTGGTGGTGGGATCACGTTGGAGGTGGCGGAAATGGCGGAGGATGATCCGTTGAATGTGGAGGCTGGTGGGGTGAAAGGTGAGGACAAGGGGAACTCTATCGTGGTTCCGGGAGGGAGGGGCCGGGGTGAGGGCAGAAGTGCGGGAGATAGAACGGACACGGTTGAGGGCTGTGTCAACCACGGTAGAGGGGAATCCTCAGTTGAGGAAAAAGGAAGACATGTCGGAAGCACTGGTATGGAAGGTGGCATCATCGGAGCAGATGCGGCGGAGACGGAGAAACTGGGAGAATGGAATAGAGTCCTTACAGGAGGCGGGGTGGGAGGAAGTGTAGTCCAGGTAGCTGTGGGAGTCAGTGGGCTTGTAGTGAATGTTGGTCAATAACCTATCCCCAGAGATGGAGACAGAGAAGTCGAGGAAGGGAAGGGAAGAGTCGGAGATGGACCATGTGAAGGTGAGAATTGGAGGCAAAGTGAATGAAATTTTCTAGTTCAGGGCGAGAGCAGGAAACGGCACCGATACAGTCATCAATGTACCGGAAAAAGAGGTGAGGGAGGGGACCCAAGTAGGACTGGAACAAAGAGTGTTCCACATATCCCACAAAAAGGCAGGCATAGCTAGGACCCATGCGGGTACCCATAGCAACACCTTTGATTTGGAGGAAATGAGTGGAGTCAAAGGAGAAGTTGTTCAATGTGAGAACAAGTTCAGCCAGGCGGAGGAGGGTGGTGGTGGATGGGGACTGGTTGGGCCTATGAGGGAGACGGGAATAGAGGGTTATGCTGATAGATTTAGATGAGGAAAGACGGGAGGAGGCTCGAGTGGAACATAAACACCGGCATGGACTGGTTGGGCCGAATGGCCTGTTTCTGTGCCGTATATCCTGTGTAATCCTATGTAATCTCCACCCGGCAGAGCTCGGCCCCGCTCTCTGCTGAGTTACAAACCGCTACTGTTACACAATATAAAATATTAGAGCTGAACACTCGCGCTGTCAGAGCCGTGTCCTGAGTAGAGCGGAGTTCATTCAGTAACAGAGCGCGACTTAATTTGCGGACCCCTCGAAATCTTCCCCGGTTGAGATCCCGAACGTGCGCACTCTGGTCCCGCCTCCTCCCCGACCCTCACTGCTTCATTTTTACAGTCTGGAATTTTTCAGAGATCTTCTCCAACGAATAATTGGTCAAAGTTTCGCGGATTCCCTGGAACATCTCCGCCGACCCCAGTTTGAGAACGACCGATTTAAATTTTTTAAAATTTATTCTCAGGATGTGGTCGTCGCTGGCAAGGCCAGCATTTATCGGCCAGCCCTAATTGCCCTCGAGAAGGTGGTGGTGAGCCGCCTTCTTGAACTGCTGCAGTCCATCATAGCATTTTTTTTTGATACGACTGAGTGGACATTTCAGAGGACAGTGAAGAGTCAATCACAAATAAAAACAGAAAATGCTGGAGATACTCAGCAGGTCAGGCAGCATCTGTGAAGAGAGAAACAGAGTTAACGTTTCAGGTCGATGACCTTTCGTCAGAACTGGAAAAAAGCAGGAAATGGAACAGATTTTTAAGCAAGTGTAGGGGCTGGGAAAGGGGGGAGGGGAGGAAAGAACAAAAGGGAAGGTCAGTGATAGGATAGAAGGCAGGAGAGATTAAGAGACATTAAGAGATATTCAAGGCAAAAGGAGGTGGTAATGGGACAGGTTAAGAAACAAAGGATGGCTCTAGATGAAGTGTGAATTGCGCTGGCAGAATGAAAGACAGCTGCCATGTGGGAGAGAAGAACAGAAGGCCAAACAAAAAGTGTGGATAAAAAATATATATATGATAGGGGCCGTGGTTATGACCTGAAATTGTTGAACTCTATGTTGAGTCCAGAAGGCTGTAAAGTGCCTAAACGAAAGATGAGGTGCTGTTCCTCGAGCTTACGCTGAGCTTCCGTGGAACAATGCAAGAGGCAGAGGATGGTGAGGTCAGAGTGGGAGTGGAGCGGAGAATTAAAGTGACAGGCGACCAGAAGCTCGGGGTCCCCCTTAGAGTCAACCACATTTGCTGTGGGTCTGGAGTCACATACAGGCCAGACCGGGTCAGGACGGCAGATTTCCTTCCCTAAAGGACATTAGTGAACCAGAGGGGTTTTATACAACAATCGGATAGTTTCATGGTCACCATTACTGATACTAGCTTTTTATTCCAGATTTGTTTAATTAACTGAATTTAAATTCCCCAGCTGCCGTGGTGGGATTTGAACTCACGTTTACCGGATCATTAGTCCAGGCCCCTGGATTACTAGCCCACTATGCTACCGTACCCTGAATTGAATGGCAAACTAGGTTTGAGGGGCTGAATGGCCTCCTCCTGTTCCTAATGACCATTTCTAAAACTGGGATCTCAAACAAACTGTACACAGACAATTGACTTGGCAACCAAGAAATTTCAGCTAACGTTTAAAGTAGGGAGATTCCGTGGGTAAAACTGCGGCACCGTAAAGTGACACGGGCGAGACTCTTTGAACATCCAGGATATAACTGACAGATTCATCCCTTTCCCTTACTGAAGGAGAGAGAGAGAGGTTCGTAGGAAAGCCCATGAATTATCGCAGCTGACAGTTCTCAGAGTGTCTGGAGCTCCCTGGGCCACACAAGAGGCTCCCAATCTACTCGAACACAACTCAAATTTATATCGAAGCTTCTCTGACCAAAAGGCTTAGGGCTGCTCTAATCATCAATAATTTAATTTAAATGGTTTAAAGAAGTCATTTAAAAAAAAAAAAATGACTGGAATTTTAAGGGACAAGATGAGGAGAAATACCCCTTTACTGATTTCCATCGTACTTGTACTGATTCAAGATCCTGGTGAGTACTTTACATTTTTTTTAAGTTTAAAATCTTTGTTCTGAACCAAAAATATTCGTTAACAAAATGTGTATGTCTAAATTAAAGGCAAAGGGCAACTTGATGAGTTAATTGTGGGGAATTTTTAAAGGACGGTTCCCATGAGAGGGAAGTATTCGAATGCACTGATTTGAATTATATTCTGTGATCCTATAAGATAAAATAGGCCACGGTTATAGTATCTGTGCAGTTTTGGTTGTCCCATTACGGAAAGGACATTAACTCCATCGAGAGCGTTCAGCGTAGATTCACCAGGGTGGGACCAGAGATACTGGGGCTCGTTCCACTGGGGCAGATAAGACTAGAAGGAGATTTAATTGAGAGTTAAAAAAAATGATAAAGAGTTTTGATGGAGCGAGTAGGGAAAGACTATTTCCTCTGGTTGGGGGTGGGGGGGGGGGGGTGGGGGGTCAGTGACAAGGGGGGTCGTTAATTTAAAATTGTCACGGAGAGTGAGGCGAGCGTTAGAGGAAATGTATTCATTCCGAGGGTTTTTGAAGCACGGAGTGCTTTGCCACAGGGAGTGCTTGAGGCTGAGGTCATCACACCCTTTAAGGGAAAATTGGGTAAATACTTGAAGCAGCGAAAGATGCAAGACTAATGGAGAGAGAGCGGGGCAGTGGGACCAGTTTTGGATTACTCTAGCAAACAGCCGGCATCAGTCAAATCAATCCTGCAGATTCCGTGCATGGCTGTGTTCCACAGGGGCTGGGGGGCGGGGGGTAACGGGATCGCAGGAACCGGGGCTGGTTTCTTTCTTCCTCTCCAGCCCCAGCTGCTGAACAAACTTTCACCAGAAGGCTTCGACATTTCACAAACCTCAGCTGTAGATCTGATCGAGGACCGACAGATACAGAGTAAAGCTCCCTCTACACTGTCCCCATCAAACACTCCCAGGGCAGGTACAGCATGGGTTAGAAACAGTGTAAAGCTCCCTCTACACTGTCCCATCAAACACTCCCAGGGCAGGTACAGCACGGGTTAGATACAGAGTAAAGCTACCTCTACACTGTCCCATCAAACACTCCCAGGGCAGGTACAGCACGGGTTAGATACAGAGTAAAGCTACCTCTACACTGTCCCATCAAACACTCCCAGGGCAGGTACAGCATGGGTTAGATACAGAGTAAAGCTTCCTCTACACTGTCCCATCACACACTCCCAGGGCAGGTACAGCACGGGGTTAGATACAGAGTAAAGCTCCCTCTACACTGTCCCATCAAACACTCCCAGGGCAGGTACAGCACGGGGTTAGATACAGAGTAAAGCTCCCTCTACACTGTCCCATCAAACACTCCCAGGGCAGGTACAGGACGGGGTTAGATACAGAGTAAAGCTCCCTCTACACTGTCCCATCAAACACTCCCAGGGCAGGTACAGCACGGGGTTAGATACAGAGTAAAGCTCCCTCTACACTGTCCCATCAAACACTCCCAGGGCAGGTACAGCACGGGTTAGATACAGAGTAAAGCTCCCTCTACACTGTCCCATCAAACACTCCCAGGGCAGATACAGCACGGGTTAGATACAGAGTAAAGCTCCCTCTACACTGTCCCCATCAAACACTCTCAGGGCAGGTACAGCACGGGTTAGATACATTTGTCCCAGACCCCTGTGGTTGTTTTGTAAGCTCGATATATTCTTTGTCTGTTCCCCAGTTCTTGTGAGAGCAAGCGGTCAGATTCTGGTCATCTCCCCGGAATTCCCTGTTGTAGGGATTGGAGAGGCAGTGGAGTTAACGTGTAGCTCTCGCTGCGACAGCGGTCAACCACAGTGGGAGAAACCAATCGACTCCACACCGGGAAAAGTGACTTCTTCTGGCAACAAGACAGTTCTACGAATTGACAAGGTGCTGGAAACGTCTGAGAATAATTACAAATGCATCATCACCTGCGCAGGAAAATTCTACAGCAAGAATGTCTGGCTAGCGGTTTACTGTAAGTGATAGAATGCTCGGAAAACGAGAAGCAAGAGTGCCGAGTCTCTGGGACAGAAATTCATCTTCTCCCGTCACTCTCCCCGTCACACTCGAACTGTCACACTCTCCCCGTCACACTCTCCCCGTCACACTCTCCCCGTCACTCTCACTGTCACACTCTCCCCATCACACTATCCCGTCACTGTCACATTCTCTCCGTCACACTCTCCCTGTCACTGTCACATTCTCTCCGTCACACTCTCCCCATCACTGTCACACTCTCCCCGTCACACTCACTGTCACACCCGCCCCATCACACTATAACTGTCACTGTCACATTCTCTCCATCACACTCTCCCAGTCACACTCACTGTCACACTCTCCCCGTCACACTCTCCCTGTCATACTCACTGTCACTCTCTCCCCATCACACCCTCTCCATCACACTCACTGTAATTTCTCCCCGTCACACTCTCCCCATCACACTCTCCCTGTCATACTCACTGTCACACTCTCCCCGTCACACTCTCCCTGTCATACTCACTGTCACTCTCTCCCCATCACACTCTCTCCATCACACTCACTGTCATTTCTCCCCGTCACACTCTCCCCGTTACATTCACTGTCACACTCTCCCCATCACACTTACTGTCACAATCTCCACATCACACTCACCGTCACACTCTCCCCGTCACACTCTCCCCATCACACTCTCCCCGTCACACTCTCCCCGTCACTCTCACTGTCACACTCTCCCCATCACACTATCCTGTCACTGTCACATTCTCTCCGTCACACTCTCCCCATCACTGTCACACTCTCCCCGTCACACTCACTGTCACACTCTCCCCATCACACTATAACTGTCACTGTCACATTCTCTCCATCACACTCTGCCAGTCACACTCACTGTCACACTCTCCCCGTCACACTCTCCCTGTCATACTCACTGTCACTCTCTCCCCATCACACTCTCTCCATCACACTCACTGTAATTTCTCCCCGTCACACTCTCCCCGTCACACTCACTGTCACACTCTCCCCATCACACTCTCCCCGTCACTGTCACATTCTCTCCATCACACTCTCCCCGTCACGCTCACTGTCACACTGTCCCCCTCACACTCTCTCCATCACACTCACTGTCATTTCTCCCTGTCACACTCTCCCCGTTACATTCACTGTCACACTCTCCCCAACACTCTCCCCCGTCACTCTGCCCCGTCACACTCTCCCCGTCACACTCTCCCCATCACACTCTCACCATCACACTCTCCACATCACACTCACTGTCACACTCTTCCCGTTACACTCTTCCCATCACACTCTCCCTGTCACACTCACTGTCACACTCTCCCCGTCACACTCACTGTCACACTCTCCCCATCATACTCACTGTCACACTCTCCCCGTCACACTCACTGTCACCCTCTCCCCATCACACTCACTGTCACACTCTCCCCATCACACTCTCCCCATCACACTCACTGTCACACTCTCCCGTCACAATCTCCCCGTCACACTCACTGTCACACTCTTCCCATCAAACTCTCCCCATCACACTCACTGTCACACTCTCCCTGTCACACTCTTTCCGTCACACTCTCCCTGTCACACTCACTGTCACACTCTCCCTGTCACACTCACTGTCACACTCTCCCCGTCACACTCACTGTCAAACTCTCCCCATCACACTCACTGTCACACTCTCCCCATCACACTCACTGTCACACTCTCCCTGTCACACTCTTCCCGTCACACTCTCCCTGTCACACTCACTGTCACACTATCCCCGACACACTCACTGTCACACTCTCCCCGTCACACTCACTGTCACACTCTCCCTGTCACACTCTTCCCGTCACACTCTCCCTGTCACACTCACTGTCACACTCTCCCCGTCACACTCACTGTCACACTCTCCCCGTCACACTCACTGTCACCCTCTCCCCATCACACTCACTGTCACACTCTCCCCATCACACTCTCCCCATCACACTCACTGTCACACTCTCCCCATCACACTCTCCCCATCACACTCACTGTCACACTCTCCCCATCACAATCTCCCCATCACAATCTCCCCGTCACACTCACTGTCACACTCTTCCCATCAAACTCTCCCAGTCACACTCACTGTCACACTCTCCCCGTCACACTCACTGTCACCCTCTCCCCATCACACTCACTGTCACACTCTCCCTGTCACACTCTCCCTGTCACACTCTCCCTGTCACACTCTCCCCGTCACACTCACTGTCACACTCTTCCCATCACACTCACTGTCACCCTCTCCCCATCACACTCACTGTCACACTCTCCCCGTCACACTCACTGTCACACTCGCCACATCAGACTCATTGTCACGCTCTCCCCATCACACTCACTGTCACACTCTCCCCGTCAAACTCTCCCCATCACACTCACTGTCACACTCTCCCCATCACAATCTCCCCATCACACTCACTGTCACACTCTCCCCATCACACTCACTGTCACCCTCTCCCCATCACACTCACTGTCACACTCTCCCTGTCACACTCTCCCTGTCACACTCTCCCCGTCACACTCTCCCCGTCACACTCTCCCCGTCACACTCACTGTCACACTCTTCCCATCACACTCACTGTCACCCTCTCCCCGTCACACTCACTGTCACTCTCGCCACATCACACTCATTGTCACACTCTCCCCATCACACTCACTGTCACACTCTCCCCGTCACACTCTCCCTGTTACATTCACTGTCACACTCTCCCCATCACACTTACTGTCACACTTCTCCTCGTCACACTCTCCCCGTCACACTCACTGTCACACTCTCCCTGTCATACTCACTGTCACTCTCTCCCCATCACACTCTCTCCATCACACTCACTGTCATTTCTCCCCGTCACACTCTCCCCGTTACATTCACTGTCACACTCTCCCCATCACACTTACTGTCACACTTCTCCTTGTCACACTCTCCCCGTCACACTCACTGTCACACTCTCCCCGTCACACTCACTGTCACACTCTCCCCATCACACTCACTGTCACACTCTCCCCGTCACACTCACTGTCACACTCTCCACATCACACTCATTGTCACACTCTCCCCATCACACTCACTGTCACACTCTCCCCATCACACTCTCCCCATCACACTGACTGTCACAATCTCCCCGTCACACTCACTGTCACACTCTTCCCGTCACACTCTTCCCGTCACACTCTCCCCATCACACTCACTGTCACACTCTCCCTGTCACACTCTCCCTGTCACACTCTCCCCGTCACACTCTCCCCATCACACTCTCCCGTCACACTCACTGTCACACTCTCCCCATCACACTCACTGTCACACTCTCCCATCACACTCTCCCCGTCACACTCACTGTCACACTCTCCCCGTCACACTCACTGTCACACTCTCCCTGTCACACTCACTGTCACACTCTCCCCATCACACTCACTGTCACACTCTCCCCGTCTCACTCACTGTCACACTCTCCCCATCACACTCTCCCCATCACACTCACTGTCACACTCTCCCCATCACAATCTTCCCGTCACACTCACTGTCACAATCTTCCTGTCATACTCTCCCCGTCACACTCACTGTCACACTCTCCCTGTCACACTCACTGTCACACTCTTCCCGTCACACTCACTGTCACACTCTCCCCATCACACTCACTGTCACACTCTCCCGTCTCACTCACTGTCACACTCTCCCCATCACACTCTCCCCATCACACTCACTGTCACACTCTCCCCATCACAATCTTCCCGTCACACTCACTGTCACAATCTTCCCGTCATACTCTCCCTGTCACACTCACTGTCACAGTCTCCCCGTCACAATCTCCCCATCACACTCACTGTCACACTCTCCCATCACACTCTCCCCATCACACTCACTGTCACACTCTCCCCATCACAATCTTCCCGTCACACTCACTGTCACAATCTTCCCGTCATACTCTCCCTGTCACACTCACTGTCACAGTCTCCCCGTCACAATCTCCCCATCACACTCACTGTCACACTCTCCCATCACACTCTCACCGTCCCACTCACTGTCACAGTCTCACCATCACATTTACTGTCACAGTCTCCCCATCACACTTACTGTCACACGCTCCCCATCATACTCTCCCCGTCACTGTCACATTCTCTCCGTCACACTCTCCCCGTCACTGTCACATTCTCTCCATCACACTCTCCCCGTCATGCTCACTGTCACACTGTCCCCCTCACACTCTCACCGTCCCACTCACTGTCACAGTCTCACCATCACATTTACTGTCACAGTCTCCCCATCACACTTACTGTCACACGCTCCCCATCATACTCTCCCCGTCACTGTCACATTCTCTCCATCACACTCTCCCCGTGACTGTCACATTCTCTCCATCATACTCTCCCCGTCACTGTCACATTCTCTCCGTCACACTCTTCCCGTCACTGTCACATTCTCTCCATCACACTCTCCCCGTCACACTCACTGTCACACTCACCCCGTCACACTCACTGTCACACTCTCCCCATCACACTCTCCCCATCACACTCACTGTCACACTCTCCCCATCACAATCTCCCCGTCACACTCACTGTCACAATCTTCCCGTCACACTCTCCCTGTCACACTCACTGTCACAGTCTCCCCATCACAATCTCCCCATCACACTCACTGTCACACTCTCCCATCACACTCTCACCGTCCCACTCACTGTCACAGTCTCACCGTCACATTTACTGTCACAGTCTCCCCGTCACACTTACTGTCACACGCTCCCCATCATACTCTACCCGTCACTGTCACATTCTCTCCGTCACACTCTCCCCGTCACTGTCACCTTCTCTCCATCACACTCTCCCCGTCACACTCACTGTCACACTCTCCCCATCACACTCTCCCCGTCACTGTCACATTCTCTCCATCACACTCTCCCCATCATGCTCACTGTCACACTGTCCCGCTCACACTCTCTCCATCACACTCACTGTCATTTCTTCCTGTTACACTCTCCCCATTACATTCACTGTCACACTCTCCCCATCACTCTCCCTGTCACACTCTCCCTGTCACACTCTCCCCGTCACACTCTCCCCGTCACACTCTCCCCATCACACTCTCCCCGTCACACTCTCCCCGTCACACTCACTGTCACACTCTTCCCGTTACACTCTCCCCGTCACACTCACTGTCACACTCTCCACATCACACTCATTGTCACACTCTCCCCATCACACTCACTGTCACACTCGCCACATCACACTCATTGTCACACTCTCCCCATCACACTCACTGTCACACTCTCCCCGTCACACTCTCCCCATCACACTCACTGTCACACTCTCCCCGTCACACTCTCCCTGTCATACTCACTGTCACTCTCTCCCCATCACACTCTCTCCATCACACTCACTGTCATTTCTCCCCGTCACACTCTCCCCGTTACATTCACTGTCACACTCTCCCCATCACACTTACTGTCACACTTCTCCTCATCACACTCTCCCCGTCACACTCACTGTCACACTCTCCCCGTCACACTCACTGTCACACTCTCCCCATCACACTCTCCCCATCACACTCACTGTCACACTCTCCCCGTCACAATCTCCCCGTCACACTCACTGTCACACTCTTCCCGTCACACTCTCCCCGTCACACTCTCCCCGTCACACTCACTGTCACACTCTCCCCGTCACACTCACTGTCACACTCTCCCATCACACTCTCCCTGTCACACTCTCCCTGTCACACTCTCCCCGTCACACTCTCCCCGTCACACTCTCCCCGTCACACTCTCCCATCACACTCTCCCCGTCACACTCTCCCCGTCACAGTCACTGTCACACTCTTCCCGATACACTCTCCCTGTCACACTCACTGTCACACTCTCCCCGTCACACTCACTGTCACACTCTCCACATCACACTCATTGTCACACTCTCCCCATAACACTCACTGTCACACTCGCCACATCACACTCATTGTCACACTCTCCCCATCACACTCACTGTCACACTCTCCCCGTCACACTTCTCCCCCCATCACACTCACTGTCACACTCTCCCCATCACACTCTCCCTGTCATACTCACTGTCACTCTCTCCCCATCACACTCTCTCCATCACACTCACTGTCATTTCTCCCCGTCACACTCTCCCCGTTACATTCACTGTCACACTCTCCCATCACACTTACTGTCACACTTCTCCTCGTCACACTCTCCCCGTCACACTCACTGTCACACTCTCCCCGTCACACTCACTGTCACACTCTCCCTTCACACTCATTGTCACACTCTCCCCGTCACACTCACTGTTCACACTCTCCCCGTCACACTCTCCCCATCACACTCACTGTCACACTCTCCCCCCCGTCACAATCCCCCCGTCACACTCACTGTCCACACTCTTCCCGTCACACTCTTCCGTCACACTCTCCCCATCACACTCACTGTCACACTCTCCCATCACACTCTCCCTTTCACACTCTCCCTGTCACACTCGCCCCGTCACACTCTCCCCATCACACTCTCCCCGTCACACTCACTGTCACACTCTCCCCATCACACTCACTGTCACACTCTCCCCATCACACTCACTGTCACACTTCTCCTCGTCACACTCTCCCCGTCACACTCACTGTCACACTCTCCCCGTCACACTCACTGTCACACTCTCCCTATCACACTCATTGTCACACTCTCCCCGTCACACTCACTGTCACACTCTCCCCGTCACACTCTCCCCATCACACTCACTGTCACACTCTCCCGTCACAATCTCCCCGTCACACTCACTGTCACACTCTTCCCGTCACACTCTTCCCGTCACACTCTCCCCATCACACTCACTGTCACACTCTCCCCGTCACACTCTCCCTGTCACACTCTCCCTGTCACACTCGCCCCGTCACACTCTCCCCATCACACTCTCCCCGTCACACTCACTGTCACACTCTCCCCATCACACTCACTGTCACATTCTCTCCATCACACTCTCCCCATCATGCTCACTGTCACACTGTCCCGCTCACACTCTCTCCATCACACTCACTGTCATTTCTTCCTGTTACACTCTCCCCATTACATTCACTGTCACACTCTCCCCATCACTCTCCCTGTCACACTCTCCCTGTCACACTCTCCCCGTCACACTCTCCCCGTCACACTCTCCCATCACACTCTCCCCGTCACACTCTCCCCGTCACACTCACTGTCACACTCTCCCCATCACACTCACTGTTACACTCTCCCTGTCACACTCACTGTCACACTCTCCCCGTCACACTCACTGTCACACTCTCCACATCACACTCATTGTCACACTCTCCCCATCACACTCACTGTCACACTCGCCACATCACACTCATTGTCACACTCTCCCCATCACACTCACTGTCACACTCTCCCCGTCACACTCTCCCCATCACACTCACTGTCACACTCTCCCGTCACACTCTCCCCTGTCATACTCACTGTCACTCTCTCCCCATCACACTCTCTCCATCACACTCACTGTCATTCTCCCGTCACCACTCTCCCCGTTACATTCACTGTCACACTCTCCCCATCACACTTACTGTCACACTTCTCCTCGTCACACTCTCCCCGTCACACTCACTGTCACACTCTCCCCGTCACACTCACTGTCACACTCTCCCCATCACACTCACTGTCACACTCTCCCCGTCACACTCTCCCGTCACACTCCCCTGTCCACACTCTTCCCGTCACACTCTCCCCGTCACACTCTCCCCGTCACACTCACTGTCACACTCTCCCCGTCACACTCACTGTCACACTCTCCCATCACACTCTCCCTGTCACACTCTCCCTGTCACACTCTCCCCGTCACACTCTCCCCGTCACACTCTCCCCGTCACACTCACTGTCACACTCTCCCCATCACACTCTCCCCCGTCACTGTCACATCTCTCCCATCACACTCTCCCCGTCATGCTCACTGTCACACTGTCCCCCTCACAATCTCCCCGTCACACTCACTGTCACACTCTCCCCGTCACACTCACTGTCACACTCTCCCCGTCACACTCACTGTCACACTCTCCCATCACACTCTCCCCGTCACACTCTCCCCGTCACACTCTCCCCATCACACTCTCCCCGTCACACTCTCCCCGTCACACTCACTGTCACACTCTTCCCGATACACTCTCCCTGTCACACTCACTGTCACACTCTCCCCGTCACACTCACTGTCACACTCTCCACATCACACTCATTGTCACACTCTCCCCATAACACTCACTGTCACACTCGCCACATCACACTCATTGTCACACTCTCCCCATCACACTCACTGTCACACTCTCCCCGTCACACTCTCCCCATCACACTCACTGTCACACTCTCCCCATCACACTCTCCCTGTCATACTCACTGTCACTCTCTCCCCATCACACTCTCTCCATCACACTCACTGTCATTTCTCCCCGTCACACTCTCCCCGTTACATTCACTGTCACACTCTCCCCATCACACTTACTGTCACACTTCTCCTCGTCGCACTCTCCCCGTCACACTCACTGTCACACTCTCCCCGTCACACTCACTGTCACACTCTCCCTATCACACTCATTGTCACACTCTCCCCGTCACACTCACTGTCACACTCTCCCGTCACACTCTCCCCATCACACTCACTGTCACACTCTCCCCGTCACAATCTCCCCGTCACACTCACTGTCACACTCTTCCCGTCACACTCTTCCCGTCACACTCTCCCCATCACACTCACTGTCACACTCTCCCCGTCACACTCTCCCTGTCACACTCTCCCTGTCACACTCGCCCCGTCACACTCTCCCCATCACACTCTCCCCGTCACACTCACTGTCACACTCTCCCCATCACACTCACTGTCACACTCTCCCATCACACTCTCCCTGTCACACTCTCCCTGTCACACTCTCCCCGTCACACTCTCCCGTCACACTCTCCCCGTCACACTCACTGTCACACTCTCCCCGTCACACTCACTGTCACACTCTCCCATCACACTCTCCCCATCACACTCACTGTCACACTCACCCCGTCACACTCTCCCCATCACACTCACTGTCACACTCTCCCCGTCACACTCTCCCTGTCACACTCTCCCTGTCACACTCTCCCCGTCACACTCTCCCCGTCACACTCTCCCCGTCACACTCACTGTCACACTCTCCCATCACACTCTCCCTGTCACACTCTCCCTGTCACACTCTCCCCGTCACACTCTCCCCATCACACTCTCCCGTCACACTCACTGTCACACTCTCCCTGTCACACTCACTGTCACACTCTCCCATCACACTCTCCCCATCACACTCACTGTCACACTCTCCCCGTCACACTCTCCCCATCACACTCACTGTCACACTCTCCCCGTCACACTCTCCCTGTCATACTCACTGTCACTCTCTCCCCATCACACTCTCTCCATCACACTCACTGTCATTTCTCCCCGTCACACTCTCCCCGTCACACTCACTGTCACACTCTCCCCGTCATACTCACTCTCACACTCTCCCATCACACTCTCCCTGTCACACTCTCCCTGTCACACTCTCCCCGTCACACTCTCCCCGTCACACTCTCCCCGTCACACTCACTGTCACACTCTCCCCATCACACTTACTGTCACACTTCTCCTCTTCACACTCTCCCCATCACACTCACTGTCACACTCTCCCCGTCACACTCACTGTCACACTCTCCCATCACACTCTTGTCACACTCTCCCCGTCACACTCACTGTCACACTCTCCCATCACACTCTCCCCATCACACTCACTGTCACACTCTCCCGTCACAATCTCCCCGTCACACTCACTGTCACACTCTTCCCGTCACACTCTTCCCGTCACACTCTCCCCATCACACTCACTGTCACACTCTCCCCGTCACACTCACTGTCACACTCTCCCCATCACACTCTCCCCATCACACTCACTGTCACACTCTCCCCGTCACAATCTCCCCGTCACACTCACTGTCACACTCTTCCGTCACACTCTTCCGTCACACTCTCCCATCACACTCACTGTCACACTCTCCCCGTCACACTCACTGTCACACTCTCCACATCACACTCACTGTCACACTCTCCCCATCACTC